>OZ024909.1:56781948-57381948 GCA_964017125.1 Flabesymbios commensalis | reverse complement strand
GTGGTTATTTTAATTAGCGATTTTGGGGTTCAAAGAGTAAAAAAGAAAGTTTGGCACACATTTTTTTTTAATTCAGGACACCCAAATTAGGTTAATATAACTTTCAAAACACTTTTACCCTAAAATGCCTACAATAATTTTATTTTGTGGAATTTTGACCGGACTATTATATTTGTTTAATTTGAGACCAAACATTTCAAATCTTGATTTCTAAACAGTCATTTCATTCCCAATAACAGTGATTTATTTAATCGGATAATAAAATTGATTAAAAACGACTATTGTCGTGATCAGCAGGCAAAGGGTTAAACCTTACACTACTGAAATATTTTGATAAAAACTATGAATATTCAGTTTGAAAACTACAATAATTTCTGCGTCGCTTGAATACCTATTTTATGGGTCCAGGCCTTTTACAAATCTTTAATTCTTTCAGTGTGAAAATCCACATTAGAATCTCACGTCAAAAGTCCATCCCCGTGCTGAAAGGGTTAAAGTGGCATTCATGCTTGCAATGCGCATGAATTTAGTAGCGCTATAATAATTACAAAAAAACGATGTGGTAGTCCATGGGCCAGAATTGTGCGTTGGCCAATTCTGGCCCATGGACTATGGGCTCCTTCTTCATACAGCGTCTATATGTGCACAAAGGTGGCCTAAAGCCCGATTCATTTCATTTCATTTCATACAGCGTCTAATGGTCTAAAATAAAACAACATTTGTAAATTTTAGGGTACATGTAAGTCTAAAGTCTCCACATAGGGGTATTTTCAACAATTACTCATATTTGTTCATTTGAGACCCACACATTTACCAATCTTGCCGTTTAAACACACATTTCACTCCAAATAACAGTGATTGAATCAGCTAATAAAATCGCTTAAAATGACTGTTATCGTGATCAGCAGGCAAAGGGTTAACTGTCTCACCATTCCGTCCTTTATGGCATCCTCGTCTGCTGGATAGAAGAGTCTTTCTTTAGGGCATGTTTTAATGAGGTATAAAAACGCCTTGCGAAAACAAATGACTTCGTTCAGGCTCTCAAATCTGTAAATGTCACACATAATCTGTCTAATTATTCTATAGATTTGTGATCTCTTCGAATTTTCCATTTTCATCAGCATTTTTTGCCACCATTTTGGTTGTATTTTTTTATAATCCATACTCTATTTGCCATTAGTTATTTACCATAGTTACTTTGCTTAAATTGTCATGAAGTACAATTAAGAAGGGAAATGTAGTAACGTGTTATAGTAAGACCTCTTCTATATCTCTCTGAGTGTTTTTTTATGTGGTGGTATAATAATAATGAGGGTATACCTATAAAATATATATTTTCTTCTAGGTGTAGTATCACTTTATATTAGCTGTAGTGACAATATGCCATGTCTCTTCTCACACAAAAACCTTAATTGAATTCTTAATAAAATAACCTGCAGAAACATAATTTCCTTAGGCAAAACTCACTTGATATCATCACCAAATCTCTGTCTGACTTTATCCAAGACTATGAAGCTGTTAATCCCCGTTGTGTATACTACACCACCATTTTGATGTGATGTGACGTCACAATGGTCACTCAGGAAGTTGAGCAGCTCGTCCATCTGACTGTTGCTGAAGACGTTAACGCGGACAATTCCCATTCCGTCTTGAGTCTGTAGTTGAAGAGGCATACATGACAAAAATAAAACAATCAATATATCCTAACATCTCTAGGCGGATGACAGTGTGGTTCACCTTCTTGTCTTGTCTTAATATCGTTCTTAACTTAACTGCCACTCTAATCTACCCGTCGCTTTTTATTGCCAATCTCAAACATATATTTGCATAACATACAATGGCGCCTTCTGGGCGAGGTCCCCGGTAGGGAGAGAGTGCTGGGGGGGGGGGGGTGTGGAGGGGAGCCCCAGTGCCTTCTCCCGGGGAAGGACCGGCAATTAGGTGGTGGCACAAACACAGGCCTCTAGGCCGCATGGACAAACAATAGCCGCGGCGAGGCGCCAGTGGTCAGCGTGACAAACAACAGGCCATCGCCAGATGGCGTGCTCTATGACGGTATTTACCCGAGTTATTTGATACTCCGGGAATGTATACTTAGACTTTAAGAATCTTCATAATGGTTTTCGCTGATTGCCTGTCCTGGCAATTAACATGCCCGGTTATGTCATATATTCCGCTATGATCGTGACAAGCCATCCGGGATCACAAGCTTGGTTTATATGCGATCATAAACATAGTAAACAGTCCAGCGAAGTCTTACGTTAAGCGGCTAGTTTGTCGTCCCAGAGCGGTCTTTAAATAACGATGAATAATAAAATATAATGCCCATTGCAATTGTGCGATTTCCGGTATAAATAATCATCATAATAGTAATATATCTAGATCGCTTACACGCGATTCTCTCTTAAGGTAAGTATATAATAACATTCAATATCATATAAATATATATATATATATGTATGTATGTGTATTGACTGCGTATAGAGTATCCAATGCGCATACTATACATGTTCTCTCTATCGCAATGTGCGCTCTTTATTTATACTAAACAGTGACATAAATAATGGTAACTATCAACTATCTAATGTGTGCTCCGGTCGTCTCTTGTGTCGCGGCGTGCACACTCTTTTTATGAATACGTTAAAATATCTTGACATTCATTTAGTTACATCAATTAATATCTTCTGAATCCGTGGATGCATATTCAGAATTCTATAAGCCTCTTGGGCTAAGAGGGTTGAATATTCCTCAAAAGTTGTCTGCGAGTGGTCTAGGCCTACATACTAGTTGAAGTGGTGCATCACAAAAAAATTGAGTTAAAATTAATCAATTTATACAATTTCCAAAGTATGACTATAGACTGGCGGCCATTTTGGACGCCATCTTGATTAACTAAAAATGCTTAATGATGCCAGCATGGCATCATTCATATTCTCATTCTATCCATCCCCCCCTACCAGAATCAGCAATAACCTGCAGGTTCGGGAGTATTTTTGCAAGGTCTAGTAAAAAATTCATACTTGGCGTCTGGACTATGTGTCTGAATTTAAGGTAGACTCTGACTGCAGCTTACCGTGGTGGGTTTGTCTTTCCCATTTTCATAGTCCTTCTTTGCTCTGTACACCACTTTGATAGCTGATCCACCTGTAACAGATACATCGTAAGTTAAAAACGAGCATATTGATAATCCGGATTCAGATTACTATAGTAGTATAGTTGGTGTAAATACAATGGGGCTCATGGTAGAATTAAGAAGAGAGTGGGAGCAGGAGCTCTCATTATTTATGTATGAGGGGATGGGAGGGGTCCTCATCATTTATGCATGAGGGACCAATGATTTCAGAGTGATGCTGTTGTTCAATCAACGAGGGGAGTGATATGAAATAGGGAGTATGCAGATAATGAAGTCTGATAAACTAACTGACAATGGAATGTGGTTCAAGTACTATCACTGTAAACAATGATTGTGACGTAACCCAGAATAACATAATTAAAATTTCAAGAAACAACACTAGATGATCTGGAAAATGGCTATGTTAAATGAGTAGTCCACTGTGTACGGACAGCAGGACATATCTGTACCCAGAAAGCACCACACTGATTATTGAGATAGAGGCAGCTACAACTAAAACCAGAAACTTACATAAAACGTATTTTTTCAACTTCCGTACTTCTTTAAAATCGGATGGAATAAGTGTTTGTATAAAGAAAACATCAATAATTAAAATTTGTATTGATCGTACCACTAGTAAATATTTATTGGGGTGTATGTCCTGCCACTGGGATCCAAATACTCAGATATAAATGCTTTGGACGAGGTAGAAACCTAACTTGTTTATCTTAACGAGGATATTTTTTTATTATGTATGATGTGTGTTTTGTAGGGGATTTTAATTCACACAAAAAAACGAAAATGATTTTATTTCCATTTGACTGTGATTTAATGAACGATACACGGATAAGTGACAAGTTTGCATCTATAATAAATGCAGAAAATGAACTGAAAATTCTTCGTTTTAGTCAGGAACGAACAGCAATGGATAAAGGGATCAATCAGTATGGTAGAAGATTCCTAGATTTTTGTGAAAAAAATGCTTTATATAGTTGATTATATGATAGCATCGACACAATTAATTACATACATTTTACAGTTTCAAATAGTTGCACATGGTGCACTACACTCATAATTTCACATTCACAAATCTAATACTAAATATGCATGTGATTCTAAAAAGCGGAAGCGAATCAAATGTTATGACTCAGATAGATAGGAAAAGGATAAAATCATTCATTCAATTGATACCACTAAAATACAGGAAATTACATAGATCCAAATTGACAACAACAACATTGAAATTTTTTTTTCGCAGTATATGTACACAGTGTAAATATAAATCTAAAGATGTGGATAATCCTTGGTTTAATTAAAGAGGTATATGCTAAGAGCGGACACATGGCCACTTCGCTATGGGGAAATTGTACTGTGTATACAGTAGCGCGCCTGGCGGCCAGCAGGAACACGCGGATACTCGCTACATGGTGACAGTGTGTAAACACGCCCGTCAACCTGTCAACATAACCTGTGCTATATATACTGTAAAAATATGTGATCTTGTAGTATTTAGCATGCTTTTTTCCGGTATAGGATTATTATTTTAAGGATTCAAATATAATTATCAATATGTAATAGACTATAATTAGACGATAGACAAACACAAGGACAGACTGACAACTGACAGTAGCCCCATATTGAGCAGACGAATCATGTCGCGTAGATGTCACTATAGACTTACTGTTATAATCCCAACGAAAATCTGAGATATATATCCTTACAAGCACAGTGACATTGACCCGATGTTGGATTGAAGTTGGGCCAGCATGGTAGACAATTAGCAAACAATAATCCAGCATTGTGTTTTTGTCACGAAGTACAGATTGTTTATATATTAGGCCTATAGGCTCAATAACACATAAACCACAAAAAATAGGCTAGTTTATGATAACAGAATATAAAATAATAAATAAGAACTAAAAAAATGATATGCGTCATAAGCACGACAAATAAACAAATAAAAAATAATAGGTTAAATAAGTAGCCTGTAAGAGTCACTGCTATGTGCTTACATAATACATAGTATTATAATTGTATACATGTAAACTATTCAAAATGTGCATATATATCGGGGCTTGGGGAAGACAATCGCCATGTTGGCTCGGACTGCCTGCGCCCAATCTCAATCCTCTTTAAAGTCAAACTCTAAAGTCCGGCCTGGTCGGCGGTTAGTAGTGAAGCACTCAATTGAACTCCATGTACTTCATTCCTTGGTTTATTGTAGTAACTTCAACAATTCATTCAATGTGCACATCGCTCTGACGAGGGATGATGGCCTCTGCCGTGCCAGCTAGTTCGGCACTAGAGGGGCGACATGTGTGCCCGCGGTGGTGTCTAAATTGAGAGTGTGGAAAGCGCGCAAAATAATAGCGTAAGTTAGGCTTGACAAAAGTAAGACTCGTCAGCCCTAATTTTGCCGAGCCAAACCCGCCTAAGTGTACTCGGTCGCCTAACCCACATTACCCCCAGGCCAATTGACAACGTATATCAAAAAATCAGAAGTTGTGGGTACGACGGCAGGCGTGAATTGTCGAAAGTACGGTAAATCGACGGAACCATCCGAGCAGTGCTGAATCATACAATAGTCATACATGAACAATTCAACAACATTCGTATCAGCTGGGTAAAAAATACAGGGTGGGTGGTTTGCAAACATTGCGGGTGCAGCATTGACTAAATTATTCAAGTCCAATTATTTCCTATCCTCTTAGCCAGTGTTCTGCTACACTAAATGGTCATGCTGTCACTCCACGTGTGTCGTCCAGCCGTATTGCTTATTTAATTAATGCATACAAAATTGTTTATTTAACTTATTTCTGAAATCACTCAATTAAATTACATTGCATATAATTATGCCAGGCCTGGCAAAATTTATATTTAAAAATAATTATTACGATGCATGCAGCTGGTCTCGTCGTATATGTCATTAGGCACCACCACCGCATGAGCCAGTTGCACTAATCGGGTGTTGTGTAGATTGTACGTCCAGCTCGTGTTTGCTTACCTCAGAACTCAGAACAGTTTATTTGACCTCTTGTAAAAATAACATAAGGGTTATATTTAAAAATATATATATATATGATGAAAGCACAATAATATTATTTTACTAAGTGTATGTTATATAAAATATAAATACGCAGGCCTACTACAGCTGACATAATCTAAATCACATAATAATAAATATTTTTATGAGTATAATATACTGTAGTCATTGAGTCAAATGCATACATACACATACAGATATGTCCGCATATACATATATATGTATATACAGACACACGCATATGCAAACGTATATACTTGACTCGTTTATTAGATATGACAACCTAGAATAATAATACTAATCACATACATTTCTGTGCTTGGCCGGGAGACCCACACTAAGGCAATTCCTGCCGCTGTCGTATGAGCCACCTTCAATATTTTGTGATAATTTAGTTTTGATGGATATTCAGATATATGCAGAAAAACAGTCAATAATAATTATTAAAATAACGTTTGTAAATATGAACAGTCAATGAGGCAATTGCAAATAACGTCCTTGATCTCAGTAAATATTATTACTCGTGACATACATAACAGTTTGTTATGTTGCACAAATGATCATATAGCGATAGCAAATGTCCATTGATAGAGTGTGTATGGATTTTATTCAATATACTCAGAGGGATATTATTAAAAGTGATTACCACTTCGTTTCGGAGACATCTTTTTGCAAATTGATAATTTTTCCGATAAGTAAACAGTTTATTTTGCCGTCGTGTGTTATAACAATGGATGTTGCTTATTGGAGAATACCAGTCACCATGATTGAAATATACCCCAAGATTACCATTTATTGATTTATAGCAGTGTTTGTCAATTAAAAATATCATTTATCTTTAGTAATTTCAATGTTTTAAATATTGGTTCATTATGTGCATTGTACTTGCTTAAAGTAATAGACCTGACAGTTTTTTTTCTGAATTTTTAATATCCTATCTGAATTAAATCCCCATGTAAGAATTCCATAGTTCAAATGTGATATTATTAGAGTGTTTTAGATAGTCAGTAGTACATTCTGTGGTAGATAATTTTTTAATCGATTTATGATGCCTACTGTTCTAGAAATTTTGTTTGCAATTAAATTTATGTGTTCTGTCCATGTTAAATGTTTATCTAAAAGAATCCAAGCACACCAGTTTGATATTGTTTATATGTAGATTTGGGATTTGTAAATTCTTCCCAGGCATGTGGAATAACATAAATTTAGATTTCTTTACATTAAGTGATAACTTGTTGAGTTTTAACCATTCATCAATTTTTGCAAGCTCTTCATTAATATTGTCACCTAGTGTTTTCCACATGGCTTTTAAAGGCACTAAATGTACTCATCAATGTTGTGTCATCAGCATAAACAATTGACTTAAATATGTCACATGCAGGCCTTAGGATTGAGCCTTGACGGACACCCGTGTTTTGCCAGGGAGGACTTAACGCCATTAAATTCTACAAATTGCTTACGTTCAGATAGATAACTTTTTAGTAGAGCTAGACAGGTACCTCTGATACCATAGTGACTTACTTTATGCAATAAAATTGTATGGTCTAGGGTGTCGAAAGCTTTTGACAGATCTAAATATACATTTATGGGAATATTATTGCTGTCCATTTTTTCAATTACTCTGTCAATAACTTCAGCTGCAGCTAACACAGTTGAATGTTTTTCCCTGAAACCGTATTGGCTATCGTATAAGGTGGAAAAACTTTTGCGATTTTCAATTTATCAGGGAATATTCCTGATTTCAATGATTGATTTATTATTCCCCCCGAGGAAGAGGGTGGATATTTGGAGGTTATTTTAAGGTATGAATTCATTGGTTGGTTAATAGACCCTGACCCGAAAATGACTGGTTTGAGTGTTCGCTTTCTGGTATGATTATGTTACTTTGAAATGACCAGTCTCGAGGACTTCTAAATGTCTCCCAAATAACCACTATATTCACAGACTTCTAAATAACTGCTTAATAACCACGAAATTGCCAACTTTCTGACTGCCAAATAACCTACAGGTGACCATTATATTTTTTTAGATCTCTAATTTTTTCCAAATCACCGCATAATTACCGACTTCAAAATTACCTCTTCCTGCCAAATTGCTTTTAAGTACTTTTTGTACTCATCAATGTTGTGTCATCAGCATAAACAATTGACTTAAATATGTCACATGCAGGGCCTAGTATTGAGCCTTGTGGGACACCCGTGGTTATGTTTGCCAGGGAGGATTTAACGCCAATAAATTCTACAAATTCCTCACGTTCAGATAGATTTTTTTTAGTAGAGCTAGACAGGTACCTCTGATACCATAGTGATTTAGTTTATGCAATCAAATTGTATGGTCTAGGGTGCGAAAGCGTTAGACAGATCTAAATATACACTTATGGGAATTTCATTGCCATCCATTTTTTTAATTACTCTGCCAATAACTTCAGCTGCAGCTAACTCAGTTGACTGTTTTTCCCTTAAACCGTATTGGCTATTATACGGAATACGGCGTTCGCTCAATGGTTTGTGCTCGATCACTGAAGTTAAGCAACGTCGCGCCCGGTTCATAATTGGATGGGTGACCGCCTGGGACTGCCAGGTGCTGTATACACTCGTGGGGCTCAGAAAACCACGTGAATCAGATGGCTCGTCTGACTGACTTTGAGTTGGACGTAAAAGAACCTCAATGGACGTAGGCGCAGTTTCCATCCGGCGAGACCACAAAAAATCCACAACATGTAGTACTTGGCACATATGTAAGGCCATGAATGATATCATGAATGATAACAGGCCTTGCTAAGTTACTCCCGTGGCGCGATAGCACAATAGTGCGTACTGCCACGAAATATACAGATCGTAGTATAAATTATCCTGAACATGAACTTTCGCACCCCTGATGGCTATTCCGGCAGACGCCTCATAAACTGTAATTCACGTTCTTTGTTATCATTTTATCGCACTTGTATATATCATAAAACTGACGAACTCTAAAAAAGTCTCTACTCACCAACAGTTAGATGCTATCTCCATGTGGAGACCCGCATCAACCGTACCTGTTAAAACGTTAACATAAAACATAATGTATATATAAAATTCTGTTCATATGCATCTTACATTCTTCTATATTAAAACTTATTATATATAGATATAGAATAAATGTTTTTATTCGCCACATTATCTTAATAAATGTGAAACCAATTCTAAATCATTGCATTGTCCGCCCGCATACTCACAATCATCCTGTCCAGATGCCGAGACACCTTCTCCGTACTTCTGCCGCCTTTCTGCCACCGACCGTCCTTCACCACTTTCACGCTCTGTTTCAAACCCATCCATGCTCTGTCCGTCCACCGGCCGATAAAAACACCCCGCCTAACCATTGGCCCGATAAGAACCTGCATCAAACCAAACAACATAAGATATTCACATGTATGGGCCCAAAAAGAGCCGCCTAAGTATTAAAACCGCTCACTTACTATACTTTGTCGCTTTAGACACTTAAGCCGTTCTAACATGGTTACATGACTGCTGGTACCTAACTCCGCTTTCATTCTTCAACTTGATTAAAAGGTTATTGCCCTTATCACGTTTTGATCTAATATCTCATAAACATTTTACGCTTCCAATCCCTCAAATGAACAGCACTTGTGTCCCGGCCGGATAAGGTTCACTTTGTCCGGCCGGAGCAGGAGTGCGTGTTTGCCCGGCCGGACAAATACAATTTTGCCCGGCCGGACAGGTACGTTATATGCTCCTCTATCCGCCCGGACAACCATTTTTTCCGGCCGCACCTATATTGTTTGGCATTTTAGAATGTTTTTCACTTTACAAAAATGTTAAAACTGTGATGTCATATACTAATTGTTGCTATGATACTGTTCTGTAATAAACAAATTGTATACTTCCTCACCGGAATATTACTATATAAGGAGACACAATAACCATGTTCTGTCACTCTGTACCTGAAGAAGGCAATAGCCGAAACTAGTAGTATAATAAACATCAAGATGAAGTAGACCTGCCTTTGTTCTACTTTCCATCACATAACCTGAGCAATCAGATGCAGTATAGCTAACAAACTTTAGAGGATACTGAATCCCACCTTTGATTTTGATGATTTAGAGAGTACAACCAACAGAACAACCATCATGCTCCAAACAACACAACAGTCGTCATCAACACCAGTAAACCCAAAAGACATGACCACAGCAGAACAGCAACCACCATTGCAATCTCCTAATGCCAAACAATCGGTACCAGGTCTAAACACTATACAACCAACTGCGCAGAAAACCCTAAAAGACGAAATATTACAACTAGGAACACGCACCAGCACCCCAACAAAAGGATGCAGCATCAGACTCATAGATGTTCAAAATTTAATGGGAGGCAACCAATCTATTAACCTAGAAGACTACGACTCTGCCAATGAAGATGGAGATATTACACAAATTAACAACAACCAGGATGCAGATATCAGCAATAACCTCACCAATCTACACCAGGCAATGATAACATCTCTTATTGTGCAACAGCCCACCACTAAAGTGATAAACAACATCATCCTAGCTACGAACAATAATGACAGCACATCAACAGATCAGAAAGAAAGGTTCGCCAATTACGAAAGAAGGATGTTGGACACATCCCAACCAAGCAACGAAAAAATAACAAATGAAACGTTTGAAACAATAAAGGAACAATCGACCCGCGATATCCCCACAGCTTCACCAATCAGCTCAACCTACAGGGCCCTTAGAGCGGAATTCCAAAAAATGATCAGGATAGATCATCACATTAAAAGTCTGAGTATATGCACCCAAAAAGGCCACATCCCAGCAGGACTGAGCCTATCTAAAAAACTCAATGTTATAGGCCCAAAACCAGAACTTGACATTGATTTGAGGAGAATTCAATACAAGGCTGAAATAGAAACATTAGAAAGACTGCTATCACATTACCAAGAAACACAAATTGAAAACCTATCAGCTTGCCGCAACCTAGACAAGCTATATTACAGGCTACCATCAGAAGAGAGATTACAAATTCGTTCCAAAATGATTCTAATGTCAGAATCACTAGCTTTTGAACTAAAACAAAAACGTTCGAAAAAACAATTGAATGTTGATATAAATACAGACTCAGATAGAGATGACTTGCCATTAGATAACAGACAGCCGCCGAAACCACAACGCAGACCGATCAGAGGCAGAAGACGTATACAAAACAACCAGGACCAGTAGGATCTCTAGCAACACACAATGTCGGCTCCACCTGTCAGCTCTGTATACAACTTAACAGACTCACCGTTAACGAGTGACGAGACAATGCTGCTGGAAAAAGGAATGAAATTCATCCCAACCAATCCCAAATGGGACCATGCACAGTGGTGTACAGACATTGGCAACTTTACAAAAAAGATCAAATCAAAATGGATATACGAAGGACAGACAAAGGCCAAAAATAAAACAAAATTAGAGTACGAGAAACTAAAAAGACCACACCAGACGACATGGCAACCACCCCTAAGCCAGCTGACAACTCCCCAACAGGACTTTATAAAAGAACTTTCCCGGGCGCTAACCAACCTGAAACCTCTCAACCAAAGAGATAATCTTAAAAAAGGCGAAAGAAGAGCAATCAAATCGCTGAAAAATAAAACCAACTGTGTAATAAAACCTGCTGACAAAGGCTCCGGCACTGTAATTTGGTCTCTCGAAAATTGACACTAACTGGGCAGAACATGTCTTCGGCCCAGATGATACACCAACCAAAGAGGACCCACGAGAGCCGGCACCCGCCCAACGCAGTACACAGATGGTATTAACCCCACCAGCTGCCACCTCGAGTCCGGTCGGCACACGCAGGGACCATTTGCCGGTCCCAGCAGTGACAGCCCAGTCACCGCAACGCCCGGAGCTTGACGCCACCCTGGATTACACCAACGATGACAGAAATCCGCCCGCATCACCCCCGGGATCCCCTGTGGTGGTTCACGAGCAACCTGCTCGTGCCCCGCCACATGGGATACCTATTGTGGAGGTAGCCCAAAACCTCGGCCATATCCCAAGACCACAGCCACAACAAGCGACCAGCATGGACATCGAGTTCCGGTGTGGTCGCACAAATGACCGCATGATTGCCAGAGGTTGCCCCTTCACCATTTTCCAAGTAGCAGAGGCCTTTCGCATCAACATTCTGCAGCCCAACTTGGAGTTTGAACTTAACGCCCTCCGCAACAATCTGAGACCCCCAGCAGCCCAACCACCGACCATGCTCATAGATGGAAACATCAGAGAACATCGAACGCAGGACATTATGGAGCCAGAACACACAGCTGATGTTTAAAGAATCCCTACTGACACCAATCCTGAACATGAACTTTCGCACCCCTGATGGCTATTCCGGCAGACGCCTCATAAACTGTAATTCACGTTCTTTGTTATCATTTTATCGCACTTGTATATATCATAAAACTGACGAACTCTAAAAAAGTCTCTACTCACCAACAGTTAGATGCTATCTCCATGTGGAGACCCGCATCAACCGTACCTGTTAAAACGTTAACATAAAACATAATGTATATATAAAATTCTGTTCATATGCATCTTACATTCTTCTATATTAAAACTTATTATATATAGATATAGAATAAATGTTTTTATTCGCCACATTATCTTTATAAATGTGAAACCAATTCTAAATCATTGCATTGTCCGCCCGCATACTCACAATCATCCTGTCCAGATGCCGAGACACCTTCTCCGTACTTCTGCCGCCTTTCTGCCACCGACCGTCCTTCACCACTTTCACGCTCTGTTTCAAACCCATCCATGCTCTGTCCGTCCACCGGCCGATAAAAACACCCCGCCTAACCATTGGCCCGATAAGAACCTGCATCAAACCAAACAACATAAGATATTCACATGTATGGGCCCAAAAAGAGCCGCCTAAGTATTAAAACCGCTCACTTACTATACTTTGTCGCTTTAGACACTTAAGCCGTTCTAACATGGTTACATGACTGCTGGTACCTAACTCCGCTTTCATTCTTCAACTTGATTAAAAGGTTATTGCCCTTATCACGTTTTGATCTAATATCTCATAAACATTTTACGCTTCCAATCCCTCAAATGAACAGCACTTGTGTCCCGGCCGGATAAGGTTCACTTTGTCCGGCCGGAGCAGGAGTGCGTGTTTGCCCGGCCGGACAAATACAATTTTGCCCGGCCGGACAGGTACGTTATATGCTCCTCTATCCGCCCGGACAACCATTTTTTCCGGCCGCACCTATATTGTTTGGCATTTTAGAATGTTTTTCACTTTACAAAAATGTTAAAACTGTGATGTCATATACTAATTGTTGCTATGATACTGTTCTGTAATAAACAAATTGTATACTTCCTCACCGGAATATTACTATATAAGGAGACACAATAACCATGTTCTGTCACTCTGTACCTGAAGAAGGCAATAGCCGAAACTAGTAGTATAATAAACATCAAGATGAAGTAGACCTGCCTTTGTTCTTCTTTCAAACAATTTGGAAATTGCAGGTAGGAGAGATATTGGTCTGTAATTGCCCAGTACAGATGGGTCTTTCTTTTTATAAAGTGGAATAACTTTTGCGATTATCAGGGAATATTCCAATATTTCAATGATTGATTTATTATTGTAAGCGGTTTTGTTAGAATGTGTTTTAGTTGTATTAGTAGAGAGGACGAAAAACCATCTTGACAGCAACTGTCTGGGTTTCAGATAATTTATTATTTTTTGTATACTATCTCTTCAGTACGAAGTTTTTTTCATTTGATGACTTAAGATTACTCCTAAATGATTTACTGCTTGCTATGTTGATCTCTTTCGCAAGATTTGGACCAATGTTTGTGTAAAATTCATTAAATTTGTTTGATATTGTAGATCTATATGACACTAATTTATTTTCAATCATGAAATGTTCAGGGAATTCTGATTTTACTCACACTCTGTTTAGCGAAGATTTTATGGTTGACCATGTATCCTTTATGTTGTTTTTGTATTTATCAAAAATTGTGTGATAATACATTTGCTCAGCCTCAATTATACATTGTTTCACTAATTTATTGTATGTTTTAAAATTAGTTTTTAAGACATGAAACTCTGGTGAATTTTTATCCGACTGTTGTAATTGTTTGTATAAATTATCCTTATATTTGATAGAGTTAATGATACCCTTTGTGATCCAACTATTATTTTTATGTTTATGTTTATTGAATTTTACTGTTTTCGTTGGAAAATGTTTGGTTATCAAACTCGTTATAATAGTATCAATGATGTTGTAGTTTTTGTTAGGTTTCGATTTAGTGTCGTGATCTAGTTTGTCGGAGATGTTTATATTCGCTAGTTCTTCTTGTAAATTTGCGATGGTATCAGTGTCATGTTTCTTAATTTTCACTAGTTTTGGTGTTGATGGTTTAGGAAGTTCAAGATCAATGGTCATAAAGCATGGTTGATGATCTGATATATGTTTAGTTAATATTCCGGATGCAACATTAGTTGTTTTTCGGGATAGTTTGCACAAAAAATTGTCTATTAATGTACCTCTTCTTTCCGATAGTCTTGTCAGAAGAGTTATTTTTAGGAAAAAAGATTGACATGTTATCATATAAAAAAATTCACAGATTTTCTGTTCTGTAATTATATTTAATAGGTCTATGTTATAATCACCAGCCAGTATAACCTCACAGTTGAGATTATTCAATTGTGATAATACTAGGTTCAATTCATTGGTAAATAATGAGTAATTATCATTTAATGCACAAGGAGGTCTATAAATGTTTCCCAATATTAACTTGTATGTGCAGTTTCTTCTGGTTATTTCTAAAAACTGTTTTTCCCATATTTGGGATTCTTCATCTAGCGTTCTATTTTTCGAATTATATTTATTATTCACAAAAAAGATTACAATGGAATAAACATAAATGACTTTATTCGCGATTTAATGGATATTGGACTATATAATGCTGTTATTGATGCTAAATCAACATCTGATGCCTGGAGAAATTGGTCAAATGCATTTAATACAGTGGTTAACAAACATGTCAAAATTAAAGAAATTTGAGGTAAAGATAGGTCAAATCCATGGATGACCAACGAAATTTTGGCCTTTATATATAAACGTGATTATACTCACCGCATGGCTGTTCGACTTAGCTCTTCTGACAAAATGAATGAATATAAAAAACTGAGAAATATGGTCATCTCAACAATTCGAAACTCGCAACGATCCTATTATAAGAAAACAATCACAGCCAATAAATCCTGTGACGTTTGGAAAGCAGTAAACCAATCCCTGGGAAAAAATAGAAAAAGTTCCATAACATCAGATCTGTCACCAGATGCGTGGAATGACCACTTTGCGTCCGCTGGAAATAAATTGTGTAGTAAATTTAGTGAAAATGATGAACTAATATGGAGAAATAACTCGAGTATTTATAACTTTAAATTTAAAAGCCTTCTTGAAGAAGATGTTCTAGCATTTATAAACAAATTGCCATCTGAAACCAATGTTGATATTCTAGGCTATGATTCTTGTATTCTCAAACTTAGCAGTGAGATTATCTGTAGCAGTCTAACAATCTTATTTAATATGTCACTTTCTAATGGAGAAATTCCAAATGAATGGAAGAAAGCTCGGGTTACTCCAGTTTACAAAAACAAAGGCTCTAAACAAGACCCCAACAACTTTTGACCAGTTTCTGTAATTGGGCATATTCCAAAATTATTTGAAAAATTAGTTGACTCTCAGTTGAGAGAATATTTACAATCTCACTCTTTGATTACACATTCCCGATCAGCTTTCATGAAACTCCATTCAACCCAGACGTCTTTGCATAATGTGATTGAATATGTGCTTGACAATATTAACGAAAATGAAATCAATGGTATTTGTATGTTTGATCTTGCTAAATGTTTTGACACAATTGATCACAAATTACTTTTAAAAAAATTAAGCAAATATGGCCTTAATAGCACTGAATTACAATGGTTTACAAATTATCTCAATGAACGAACTCAAGTTGTTAGCATAAATGGTAAAATGTCTAATACAAAACTCATTGACAAAGGTGTTCTACCGGGATCTATACTTGGTCCTCTGCTTTTTACTATTTTTATTAATGATTTTCTCTCATGTCTATCTAATGCCTTCTGTAATATTTTTGCTGATGATACTATGACAGGTGTTAGTGATAAATCTATACCGAAAATACAGCAACTACTTCAGAGTGCTGTCAATGAAACTATTAAATGGTTTGGACAAAATAAGTTAGCTTTAAACATAAACAAGTGTAATCTATTAATTATATCTAACAAAAATATAGTAGACAGCATAGATATTTTTATAAATGGTGTTAAGTTACCCTTTGTTAAGTCTGCTAAATATCTTGGTGTAGAAATAGATAGTAAGTTATCCTGGTCTAACCTTATAGATGGATTGTATAAGAAATTGTCTTCGCAACTTTATATCTTAAGAAGGTTGAAACAAATTCTCCCAACGGATGATAATAATTGTGTTTACTACGGTATATTTCTGAGTATTATTGATCATTGTATCACTGTCTGGGGCGCTGCTGCGCAAAAATATTTATGTAAAATACAAAAATTACAAAATAGAGCAGCACGACTTCTTGCACAAACTTTGACTGGAACATTCGTGGTATAGATATTGTGAGAGGTCTAGGGTGGCAGAATGTTAAAGAAAGATATTGTTTTTTAGCATGTTGTCTCACTTATAAATCATTTTTCCCCCGTTTCTGAATATCATACTGTTTCAACACGTAATGTAACAAGTAATACTCTACAGCAGCCCAGGTGTAATAATTCTTTATATAAATCATCTTTAAGTGTGAATGGGTCTAGACTTTGGAATAAGCTACCTTTAGAAATTAAAAATAAGAAGACATTTTCTGCTTTTAAATATAACCTTAAACTATATATGGCTAATAATCAAACCCTTACTCAATTATAGTTAGGGCTGCAATAATGATATGGCTGTACATGTCTTATCGCTTTCACCAATTTTTGTAGGTTTTTGTTGGAGTTTTAGTGCGGGGACATTTGTGTTTTCTTTTCTTTTCACTTTGCTATAAATGTACATGTATATACATTTGTAAACCTATTCAATTAACGCAAATGCATATATCATCGGATTATGATCTAAAATGTCTAATGTACCTTCTATTTTAGTTATTGTAACTATTGTACATAATATGATAATTATTGTTTAAATATGTGTCTTCACTTTTTATGCAAATACTTGTCATAAAACAGGGCACATATGCAAAATAGCCAAAGGCTAATAATGTTTTTACCCTGTAGAAATATGTTTGAATAAATAAATAAATAGACGCGACATGGCTACCCGTAACTTGTCTGAGTAATTGTCTAAGTCTGTATGTGCATCGACTGTATAATGGTCTGTAAATTAACCGGGCAGCCTGAGTGTCGTGGCGTAAATCATCTCGGTAGCCGATCTGCCCAAAAGGTCTTTTACGGCAGACCGAATGCCGAGTAATAGGGCCTACTGCTTGCAACGTAATAGTCCATAGGCTCGGTGATTCGTGTGCCATTATGGCTGCCTTAAGTTGACGGTGAAAACGTTCAACCATGCCATTCGACTGAGGGTGGTAGCTCGTTGTACGATTTCTGACAATGCCAAATTGGTTACACAAATTATCCCACAATTTGGTTTCGAGCTGGCCGCCTCTGTCCGTGGTGATAGTGGCTGGAGTCCCAAAACGAGCTATCCATCCGCTGAAAAAGGCATCGGCGACCGTTTTAGCTTTAATGTCTACTAACGGCCTATGGCTTCCAACCAACGCGTGAAACGATCAACGCAAGTAAACAAATATTTAAAACCGTGGGAGTATGGCAAAGGACCGACTATGTCGACGTGGAAGCGGTTCAACCTTCCTGTTCGTTCAGTAAAATTGCCAAAAAAACGGTTTATTATGACAAGAGATCTTGGCGGTCTGGCAACCTTTGCAAGATTGGCACCATTTTGCGACATCTATATTTATTCCTTGCCAAACGAACCTTGTATTGATAAGAGGATTCGTAGCTCTATGCGACGGATGTCCTAGCCCATGAAGGCTCGTGAAAACTTTTCTCCAAAATTTAGCTGTGACATACGGATTAGCATGTCCCGTCGCCACGTCGCACCATACCCAAATATTATCTAATGATTTAGGTAGCTGAAAATCTAGCGTAGAAGACGTCAAATGTCGTAGCCTCGTAAATTCAGCGTCGAGGGCCTGATCTTCACTTAATTCTTTATAATTGATTACTGAAGCACTGCCTATAGCTGATACAGATGGTCGCAATAAGGCGTCGGCTACGAAATTTGTCTCTCCTTTCTAATGTCTAATGTCAGTTGTAAATTCAGCAATCAGGCCATATGCCTAGTTTGACGGAGCGACGGACGTTTGGTTGGTGAACTCATTATATATGTTAAAGGTTTGTGGTTGGTGTTGACGAAAAATTTGGGGCCTTCTAAATTATGTCTAAAGTGCCTGATAGTGGCGTAAACCACTAGGAGCTCTCTATCAAATGCACTGTAACGTGTCTCGGCGGGTGATAACTTCTTGCCGAAGAATGAAAATGGTTGCCACACGTTGTCCACACATTGTTGCAATACGCCTCCGACCGCAAAATCACTAGCGTCATACGCAATATTCAATGAAGCCGAGGGGTTCGGGTGGACTAGCAGGGTCACATTAGCAAGCATTTGTTTAGACTCGATGAAAGATAAATTGGCGCTCTCGGTCCAACTTAGGTCGAAATTTGATTTAGGTGATAACCTAGTCTGTCCTTCGTTAGCTGCTGTCAGCAACGTGTTAAGGGGAGTCAGTTTCGCCGCACAATCAGGTATAGATTTATGGTAGTAATTGACCATGCCTAAGTATCTACGCAACGCCCGTTGTTTTTCAGGTCTCATAAAATTCACTGTCGTGTCTGTAGTGGGGGACCATAATGTCCAATTAGTGTATAAATTTGCACATCTGGCTAAAATTGTCAAAATTTGTTTATAGGTCCTTTAGACCTTATAGATTTATAATTTTGATGGATCCAACTTCAAAAAGTACTGGAACCACCATTTTAGGCAAAATCCAAAATGGGCGCCACTCGCGAACAATAATTATCGTAACTTTGTAACCAATGAAGCAAAATTAATGATGTTAACATCAATGTCATATATTTCGAGTCCAACGGTTTCATTGATCTCGGTCTAAGCATGATTAGAGACATATATTTTATGTGTCGACCATTTTTTAGCGGCAGGAAGCAACATTGTCAAAGCGTCACGCTCTAACCATTGCGCCATGTCCCTCTCTATGAAAATATACATAAGTTTGTTTTGTAACATTTGGACGATCATCAGCATGTATTGCATACATCATCCCAACCACTCCACCGGCAGATATTTATGACAAGATAGATGACGCCAAGTTAAAATAAGCCTCTAAGATGCTCTAAACAAACTGCATGGGTTTTTTGATTTTGACAGCTGGGATAACAACATGAGGAAGTTGTAATAATATAAATTTCATATTAGTTAAAACCCGTTTAATGATCCTTGATCTGTAATAAATACAGCTGATTTGCTTGATCACTTTTTCGTGAGGGTGATTTCGACCTTCATATTTAGGTAATAGATGACCTGTGCTGATGTTTGTTTGTTTGTTTTCAACCAAACTAACTACTCTGGCTACCGATATATATCTTCTCTATTTGACAATCCTGCTGTTATCATATATGGATAAACACCTTGTTCCTGGGAAAGTACAAGCACTGGTTGAATTTGCATCATCAGCTGAATTATCGTCACACTCAACATCATCTTCTTCTGTTTATGGTCAGCACAAAGAAGGGCAAATTCTCCAAACTTGTTTGTCTAAAGATGTTATATACCTCCTGTATATACTCAAGGGCAATCCTTTTTATTTAATGACACGTGTTCAAATATGCTCACATTAGATACAAGATAAATAATTCCTGCTGGTCCAGTAGATACATAATGCAATATGCCTTTAACATGTTAATAAAGGCATGAATGTACATGAAAGTGTATGATGAATGTGTCTGTGTCTATAACTGAAGAGGGTATCTCTCCCAACATTGCAAACCATCGAGAACTGAAGGCAAAAATATTAGTGTACAGAAGACAAGTACTTCGTTGGTTTCTTATTTATTTAGTTCTCTCCAATCACACCCAAATGCATATGATTTACGTTATTTGAAAATCAAAAGGAGCCACCATTATTATCTGACAGAGGGAAATGGAGGAGTGGAAAAAAATCTGACATCTTAGAATGGCTGAAAACGATGTGTCTATAAAAATTTTTGATGCTGCTGCCATTGTCCATATATGGTCCGAACCATCAAAGTTGCAAACTTTCAACAATACGTATAATGTCATTTCTTAACATGTGTCCAGAGCATGAAATCGGAGTTCATAATAACCAGACTTGACCTGATCTGAAATTCCCATCCTAAGTTTGACAGGTTTAACCTAAGAGAAAGGTGGTTGTCGAACCAAGGTTCAGGGGTCAACACCCATCGCTGGTGACTAGGATAATTTTTGAAAAGACCAGCGAATATGGCTGATTTCTTTAGATTCATAGGTCAAGAAATGGTTAACGATTAGAAAACGTTTCCCAAATATCATATATTCCACGAAGGATGACCAGGTCACATCCTTCCGATAACGCTAACCTCTTTCAATTTATGCCTTCTGATCAAATGGAAGCTGACAGTCGCATGTTCTACACATTATTAAGACATAACACTATTTATATTAGGAAAGTGAATAGCATTAGTATATGCATTGCTGTTACTAGCCTTTACTAGCCTGAGATTGACTGAATTTTGGGTTAGTTTTGGCTCTGCCAAAAGGTTTCAGACAATCTCTATCCATGCAATCGTAAAAATAACTTGGTCCCCAAAGGTGCATCTCACTCCCACTCTTCTTTACTTGCTGCAATAGGCCTTCTAGTTCATCTTATATGAGTATTGGCAGAAAAGTGCATTGGCTGCATTGGGTGCCTACCCAGAAATAACAGACACATTCGTGGCAAATACCGAATATCCTCTTCTGTCCTCCCTGGACTCCATTGACATGGCTGGAGCGGTGCATGGACTGTGACAAACGAACATTAGGAAACATACCACCCAAACAAGAGGCCTTACTTCGGTCTAGACGAGCACGGCATCAGGCAAGATATATGTGCAGAAAGGCTCTTGAAATGCAGCAAGATATACAATACATAGGAATGGAGCTGGGTCTGCTGAATGTTTTGCAGATGCTAGGGTTGTGCATTGTTGCAACACTGCAACACTGCAATCAATAATGTCAAAAAAGCATAACCTGATAAGGGGAATTGCAAATGTGCTAATGCTAATCTAGGATGCACACATCTATGTCACCTTGACTGGGAGTGCATAAACAATGAATGTCCAAATAATGTTTGCTAACCGCGATACATGTACTAACTGAAGATTTATTTAACTGATGACGCTTACCAATATGTATAGGCCTATATACATTATGTGGTTAACAGTCAAATATGAATCAAATGTCACTAACTATTTTTTAAATGTGTCCAGCGTTCGATATTTCGGTTTTTAGCATATTCTTTTTACAAAATGTGTTATTTTGGACATTTCAAATAAAACTAAAACATGCAATTTCATCCCAATCACATTTAAACTTTTAAAAATAGATTCCTCGTCATCCCAATATATAAAATTAATGTAAACATCGTAAAATTTGGGCCATATGTTGCCAAGATATGATAATTTTGGTTTTCGAGTGGCGGCCATTTTGAATTTTGCCTAAAATGGTGGATCCAGCGATTTTTCAGATTGGATCCATCAAAAATATGAAAGAGTATTGTCTTGTGGGCTTGTACACCAATTTTCACAATTTTAGCCAGATGTGCAAATTTAATACATTATGGTCCCCCACTACTGGGTGAAGGTGAAATGCCTTCCGACGAGACGTGATAGCCTATAGAAAACATAATTTTGCCATTAGTGGGGGACCATAATGTCCAATTAGTGTATAAATTTGCACATCTGGCTAAAATTGTCAAACTTTGTTTATAGGTCCTTTAGACCTTATAGATTTATATTTTTGATGGATCCAACTTCAAAAAGTACTGGAACCACCATTTTAGGCAATATCCAAAATGGCCGCCACTCGCGAACAATAATTATCGTAACTTTGTAACCAATGGATCAAATTTAATGATGTTAACATCAATTTCATATATTTCGAGGTCAACATTTTCATTGGTCTCGGTCTAAGCAGGATTAGAGCCATGTATTTTATGTTTAGACCATTTTAGCGTTTTTGAGACCAATATATATAAAAATTCAATCAATCTTCTACCCCATTAGATCAGGTGTGGCCATAATTGCAAGTAGACCTGCAATAACGTTACTGCATGCTAGATAAATACAATAGAACACAAAATAATAAATAATACATATGTAGCTTATTGTCAATTATGGTCATAATTTACTGTCCCGACCAGCCTAACTATTATAAAGGTAAAGGTGCAGGTTTACAGTCTGATATCAAGTCTGAAGACCTATCATCCGACTTTACATTTTACACCCCTGGTCACTCGACTCATTCGTGTGCCATTTCAACTCAACGGAGAGCATACAGTCCCGGAGCCATTTCGGCGCATTGAACTTATCGTACACATTGCCATCTCTATCCTACCTGGTACTCATTTTCACCTGAGTCAAGTGAAGCATTTGAGGGTGAAGTGCCTTGCTTAGAGACACAACGGGGTACTAGAATGATTGCTAGTAGTAGTACTTTTCGCCCCCATTCGGGGAGGGTCATTAGGGATCTGTTTCGTCTGTTGGATGCTGTTACGGCATTGTACGGAAGCACTAGTCTACAGCAATCATCCAAGGGCAGCTGCAGCCTTCTCGTATCTGGCCATAATCTTCGGGCGGATTGCCAGTGGCGTACCCTGGTTCCTCCGCTCAACAGCGGAGCCAATGCAGCACCCGCATCAGTGCTGGCGCTGATGTAGGCTGTGGTAGCCTTAAATCACCGGCAATAGCGTGTTTGACATTAGGTCTCTCACGTGGGATGAATGGAGTTACCCAGAGGGAGTGATCCTTCCTATTGTTACTCTGGGGACTATCCGACCCGAGGATAGCGGAGCTGCGCAAAATGCCACAGAGTTTCATCATTAAATTGTACAGCGAAACTCAAGTCTCCGGCCGTCTGGGCATGTCTAGGGATATATCCCCTAGACATGCCCAGAACCCCTTCTTGGGCGAGCGAAGGAAAACGCTCTCAATAACCAAAACTAAATATTTATTATACACAAAAATTAGTTGAGAAAAAAGTATTTTGACTTTTTACTGAAAAAGTATGAAAAAAGGTCAAATTAAGGGTTAAAATACCAACTTAAAGCTTTCTTGTGCATTTGTCAATGATCAGATACAAAATATTTTACACCCATGTGACGGCCTGTGCCAGTAGCTTTCTATTGATATCAAATATATTGATATAACTTCAAATTCGACCACTCAGTGGCAAAAATGTGAGACATGGTCAATTTTCCCTAACCTGAAGAAAAGCGAGCTAATTTTACGTCCAACGAAAAAAGCGAGATATATGTTCACATAACTCATTATTTTTATTCCAAATGGGTTAATTTTACGTCAACAATAGTTCTAGAACATGTTTGAATCAAAACTAAACATTTATACTATACAAAAATCGGCTGAGAGAAAAGTATTTTGTCTATTTAGTGAAAAAGTATGAAAAATGAGTAAAATTACGTGTTAAAATACCAACTTAAAGCTATATTGTGTATTTGTCATTGATCAGACACAAAATATTTTACATCCATGTGAAAGCCTGTGTCATATGTGAAGATAATAAATAATTAAAAAATTATTTAAATAGAAAATTACCACAATTTTAGCAAACAAACACTTCATACGAAATATTTCAAATTGCGGTTTGCGATTTTGACGGTACTAGTGTTAAAAGGGTTTTTACGGTACTTTTGGACAGGATGATTTTTGTAAGACGCGCAGATTCGGATTCCTGAGAAAATTTCACTATAGGTGGAATTCTTGGATCGTATGGACCTTTCAACACAAATAACCCCCCCCCCCCCCCCCCCCCCTAGCTCTGGGACTAATATCTATCCGGCAGCGTTTGGGCGTTCAATCCCCGTTCTTTCTTAGTACCATATAAAGCGCTGACGACCATTCGCTGGGCTCTATAACACTAGCTAATTTTATCATTTCGTCAAATTCGCGTTTCGCAGTAACCAATTTATCGGGCGCGCAAAAACGGGGTCGCCTTTTGTCACGATTTTATGAGTAATGCCTAGTTTCACAGTCTCTCTCTTTGCAGTAGGGCAGGGCAGTTCCTTGCGCTGATCGGCCTACGGCGCTGAATTGTGTACAGCCGCTCTCCTGCCACAGAAATAAACTGTTCCCAGTTCGGGGTTTAATCGCAATTCACTGACTTACCTGCAGTGTACAGGTCTTCACTACCATATTTGACGCATATAT
The DNA here is from genome assembly GCA_964017125.1 of Flabesymbios commensalis. Classification (NCBI taxonomy): domain Eukaryota; kingdom Metazoa; phylum Annelida; class Polychaeta; order Terebellida; family Flabelligeridae; genus Flabesymbios; species Flabesymbios commensalis. The sequence continues at coordinate 57,357,212 of OZ024909.1, read as the reverse complement.
GTGAAGATTTTTTATTGTTAGAAAAGGAAAGTAAGTTTATATTCATGTTATTTATCCGAAACTACACTTGAGGCTACCAAGTGATCTCGGGTGGATTGGGGTGGAAACGCGAGATTTTGTGAGATGACGTCATCGCACGTGGTAGATGACGTCATCGCACGTGGTATCTGCCGTTTTTCTTGTGCTTCACGCACGTGTTTTGTGTTGAACAACAAGTTTAAGGCGGTCTGAGCATGCGTGTTCAGCGGACGAATTCTCCTCACATAGATGTCGCTCATGTCGCACTGGCGAAGGTTGATGCAAACTATATCGAAGTGAATTGTAGTTGTATTTTACTTAAATGCAGGTCCAATATGCCACATATCAGCACAAGAATCACAGATATGTAAGAAAATATATTTATCATAAGCAAGATGATGTTAGATTGGCCATGGCTCATCAGATTAAGTCCAGAAGAGCAATTTAAAGTTGGTATCAAAGCCACTTTGATACTAGATTCACGGTTCTGTGGCCCGCTGCGCTCGCCCAGAGACGTTGTTTACTCGGCTAGGCAGTTTCCTGAACTGCAATACAATCCATTCGGTTAAGTGATAACGGCTTGATTGACGATAAGGTGGCGATCCATATTCTAGTCTATGGACATGTTTACATCATATGATCATATTAAGAAGCCAAAATAAAATAACTGATTTTTTATGATTTTAGCCTGATTGAGTCGCTTTAAATCCGTCATTAAGAAGAAAGTACCAGTTTCTAAGTATTTTATGCCAATGCAACTATTTATCTATTTTATGGTTGCTGGTTGCATGGATATATAGGCCTATGTCAACATGACACAAATTCTAACCTGATGACAGAACGCATAATCAAACTAGCCAAAATGCAGACTTATTAAAAAAAAAGATATATAGGCCTACTCTAATTGAAAATAGCAAAGTCATTTAAAGTCAGTAAACAAGGCGTTGACATATTTAGTCCATAAATAATGTCTAAATAATGCATAGGCCTACTTGTCTCCCACTCTCGTCTAAATATTCCAAAAACGGACAAGCAACATGACATCCCATAAACAACCAAAGTCTACTAAACCACCAATGTCAGTTGGACAAATTAATAAAACTAATTTTGATCAATTTAAGGCAGATATTTCGAAATCTGATCTTATCACAAAACCTAAAAAGGAATGATCAAAATCTGTGTTACCAGTAGGCTTACAATGATGTGCTTCGCTCTCTGACTGAACAGCATTCACCAATAAAAAACAAATCTGCAAACCAAAAAACACCTGACTCGTGAGTTCATAATGCAAAAATTCGTAGTGGTCAGCTGGACCAAGGATTTAAAATAGATAAAGTTCTTGGCTAGACGGACCTTCATGCGTACATTTACTGGCTACCCTCCTGCTGACAGACCCCACTCCTGAACGCTGATCATGCTGGGCATGCGTGTGGGCCTGTGGGATCAGCGTCTTACCCCGCTTCGAGACCGCTCGGGTTTACGAATGCTGACGAGTGGTCGTAGCCTGGGCGGCCTCGCTTGGACTAGCTTTGCCGCCAATCGATCGCGCACCACTTACAGTAGGCCTACAGGCACTCATCTTCATCTATCCAGTTGTCTGCCACCGGCAAAACCTGGATAACCCGTATATGTACTATGAGTTCAGAACCCCCCTCCTCCCTGGCCAATTGACAGTTGATTCAGGCGGCCCAAACAATCTGACCTGAGTGTGACCTCCACGCTGCCGTCAGTAAACCGGTGACGTCATAATGAATATTCATGTTGCTCGCACCCCTCATTTTCGTACCCGTTTCCCACACACCTGTTGTCAAGGTCAGACTGGTAGTCTGACGGTCAGACCTGATACGGCAAGGTGACAGGCACTGAGCTGGACGGACGTTCCATTTAGACTGCAGAGCCCAAGCCGCATGGCGTAAGGTCGTCGCGTTCTGTTTGGATTGTGTGCACAGCATTATGTCTAGACTAATAAATAAGAGAGAATGAAGGAAAGATAGAGTTAAAGAAGTTATCATTTACCGTCGACAAAACGGCAAATTGAATGATAGTGATCAGAGTTTGGTGAGGGCAGTTTGCCGGCGTGGCAACTGGCTATTTCCCCAGATAGACTTTGGTGTTCCCTCGCCTAACTTATGATAGGCCTACAACATAAATATATGCTCAACGAATTGTGACCATCCACCTACGTTATGTCAAAAATTTGTCTTCAATAAAGTAGCACTGGACTTCGCTCCCAGATCATCGAACTGGATTCTGTGTAAATCCAGCCTCGCTGACCAGAGCGTGTACGACAATGTAAGCAGAGCGAAGACACCGTGCAGTCAGTAGGCCTATGGTGTAAAACGTAAACCGCATTCACTGGGACGCAGATATATAAGTAGGCCTACTGCGTTCAAATTGAAACTTGTCAGGCTAAGATTTAGCATGTAACTATAGGCATGTACCACTTCTTGATCTTTATAATTACACATAAAGTCACCTAAAGTTTAACTGTCCACTTATCGTTCGATATACTGACATTTTAAACGGCAGTCTCATTCAGTTTTCACTTTACTTAATATAAAAAAAACGTGTTAACATATACACTGGGTCTGTAACGATGATTGATTTGATGAAAGCTTCTTGACAGAAGGGATTTCATGTTTCTTGACAGAATCACACACAAACAGGTAATTAGTTTTATCTCGCACACGGGCCAATGTGAGTCATGTAATAAAGAGAAAATAATTAGAAACAAAGTATTACCAATATCCAGAGAAAATCCAACTGAATTTTCCACAACATCGGACGGAAGCAGGAAATTGTCGATGTCAGCCATGATAAAAACAGGAAGCAAATCGCAGTGGCAGGTTTCCAATGGGGACTTCAGGTTAATGGTAATAACTGTTACTACTGATCTGATGAAGGAGTGTGAGTCACAGAAGTTGATAAGTTATTGGTTCTCAGAGATCTCACTTTAAATACATCCCTCTGCCCGCATAAATGTATCTAAAGATTTAAAAACCAATATTCACAAGAATATTAGCCCTGATAACAACAATGAATAACGCTGTCTAATTATAAATCAATAAGTATCTTATAATGATATAATGTGGGATATCTTTGTAGCGCATTGAAATAACCATTTAAATTTCTTTGTCGGATAAATTTGCAATATGGTATTTTTAACCTTTTGCCCGCTAAATTATCTTATTTAAACGGTCTCCGAATTGAAGCTGTGTCTCGCTTTAACAGTGTTTAAGTTGTAGATAAATACTTATATTTGTTTAATTTGAGCCTAAAAAATGCAAATACTGATGTTGAAACACACATTTTTCCCCAATAACATTGTTTTAATCAGCTGATAAAATGGATTGCAAACATTTATAGTCGTTCTTAAAGGGTTAATATAAATTAATCCGAAAAAAACCAGTCATAATCTTATAAAAAAAACGTTGTGAGGTTTCGTTTTATAACATTAAACCTGAGATATTATATTGACTAAATAATCTCTGATTAAACATCAATATTTTAGTAAAACTGGTGGGAGAACTAGCTGATTGTTGAGTTTAGGCCTAATACATTACATCCTATCATACGATGATGAAAATGTCGTGCCTTAGATAGTTTGTTTGTTTAGTGGCTTAGTGCTGGTTTTACATTGAACTTTCAATTGAACAATCATCATTAAATTGATTTGGATACAAGCTGGCTGTGTTGTTGTGTCATCAACCCTATATTTAAGAGGTGTCGATGCATTTAACTGATTAATTATAAGATCGATTTAATAACATCGATAAAATACAGATGGTCGCCATATAGCCTCGCTTTTAATTGCACATGAAAACAGACAATGCATTGCAATGCACTCAGAAACTCCGAAAAACCTATAACCATATACAACAGCTCTCATAATAATAATAAAAAAAATTAACTTGACCGTCAGTAAAAAAATGCCGGAGGGGTTTAAGTTTTGTGTGATTTGTGTATTCAATCGGTTAGGTCATGTTGGAGTACATGTAGTAGCCAAAACAAATAGCGGCGGCGACGGCGCACGAAGGAGGCGACACCCTTCCAATGGGCAGAGGGTTAAAATTGATTTTAGCCGTTAATAGTTACGAACGATCAAACAAACGTACCACTTGAGCCCACAAAATACCCTGCCCAGATTCCCATCATATATCGGCATCGAAAATGGGAATTCAATACCACGATTAAATACCTGACTGCTGTATGAGGGTATGATTACTATTTAAGATTCTTAATTTGTATGAAGCATTTCAGCAGGCTTTATATATAGTCAAAGTAAGTTAATATCCATTCTATACGTGTCTCCTTGGATTAGGGGAGCTTATAAAACGCCACTTTGTTGGCAGTAAACACGAACACAATAAACAATAGCTTTTCAGTCAATTTTTTTCTATTAATGCTAAAACGGTACACCCCATTTTATCCCAAAACGCACATGGGTGGGCTTCTTATAGTCTTAGTGGAACTTTAGGGAACAACTGACTCAGAACTCGATCATTTCTCTGTACTGTGGCAAAGACGTGCTTGGGTCGGCGTTTTGTGATCCATACAGACAATATACAGAGTGCCAAACGTCACTACCTGAATCTAAGTTAATGATAATTTTTTAATAATGAGTTATCGTAGAAACTGGATAGTTGTTTTTCTAATAGAGTTGAATTACGTAATTTGTGAATGTCGTAAATTTGTCTGAAATTGTTATAGAAACGCATGGAAGGCGACAATTAAATGGGCCAAAACTATGGACCAGGATTTATCATGTGGTCCTATTGTGACAGAGTAGTAGTAGTACAAAATTATTGTTTTAGGCCTACGTCACTTTTCGGCACTATTTGTCATGTGCGTGTCATTGTAATAGGATAAAAAACAGTGCAGTCCATTGATGAATGATGTACAGGGTGGGGTGATAGGGCATGGTGGGTTATTGGAAGTGTTTTGCTTTATTAGTCGATAAGGGTATAAGCATGTCTACGGAATTTAACCCTAGACATGCCCAGACGGCCAGAGACTTGTTTTCTGTTGTTCAACACCAGTGCCTCCACTGCTGTTGAGCTGAGGAACAAGGGTAAGCCGCTGGCAATCCGTCCGAGGATTATGGCCAGACACATGGGGACTGCAGCTTCCCTTGGACAATTGTTGTCTCAGACTAGTGCGTCCGTAATGTCGAACAACATGCAATGGACGGAACAGATTCCTAATGACCCTCCCCAGGTGTGAAGGAGGGGGGGGGGGCGCGAAGTACTACAACTAGAAACCATTCCAGTAATCTCAGACTATAAAATCTTTGGTTTCATGCATCGTTTACATTGATCTCTCGGAAGAAACAATTATATCAGTATGACTTTAATATATGTAGCCTATGTAGGCCTACATGTTTAAAATTACATTATATATGAAGTAAGTATTGTGGGGTTAATCGGGGGTCTGGTCGGACGAATGGATAACAGTGGCTCCGTCACTCCCGAAGCCTCAGCATACATTCGTACGGAAGATCATAAGAGTAATATTGGATTGTATAGTATATATTTATATATATATATATATATATATATATATATATATATATATATATATATATATATATAGGCTAAACTGGGCCTAAAAACCTCACGAAATAGAGTCAGCAATTATGCGCGACACTGCTATCACAACGCAAGCTTAGTCACGAATGCTTGACATTTGAGTCCATGGACGTACACTTCTTCTGATTCTGATCCGCCACTATAGGAAGTTATTTATTTCCAAAAATATTTTATTTGTTTCTGTCTGTGTAGTCAACTGTCAAAATACGCTGGACAATGTAGTCCCCAAAATACAACAGTGGCCCCTAGACATTCCACAATGACATATAACCCCACATCCACAGTTATCAGCCAGGAAAATAATACTATATGCGTTTCATACCCATCGCCACATTAAGAGCAAGTTCCCAAGTCATATAAAGTCTATATACTTGAGCGACATCTATGAGGAATTAATTCACCATTTCTCTCATGTGGGCTTTGCGTTGTGACACAAAAGGTTGTGTTACCGTGGGGATCTGGAAACAGTTGACCTCCAGCATATTGACAGTAAGAGCTTTCCCAGCCAACACGACACACTCACCAAATGTTGGTTTAATGTCGGCCAACGTCGCAGCATTGGGCCAATTTCTCGTTGGAGTAGTATCTTGTAATCAGTTCAGTCGCTGATATTAATGCTGTCAAAGAGTACTCTATAGGCTAATGTAGGCCTACAATTGAGCGTCCCACACATGCGCATTTCACAGCTGTATGAATCTTCAAAATGAAATTGTTACCTGCTAACTGAACTTATGTATTGTCTCCTTGTTTTGAATTTGATTCACTCATCTTAAATTGAAATTGCTTTCTAGTGTAAGAAAAATGTTCAAATTTAAAATCTGATAATACAGCTCTGTGACTCAATTTATGTTGACACTTTTCAATAATTTTATTTTTAAACTGCACTCTGGAAGAAAAGAAAGCTTATCCGGGCTGCATATAATAATAGTGGTAGGGAAAAGTGAGGCAAATTTGGCCACTTTTTTTCAAATGTTTGTTGTGCTCATACAATTCCTATAGGCAAAATGAATGAATGTCTAGGCTTGCTACTTCGTTATTTTAATGTGGCAGTTATCCCCAGCCTCCCAGATACGTGAGTCTGCGGACGACTGCCTCGTTTCGGTACTTTGGTGCCGGGCGCAGAGGGCCGAATCCCATGCGGCCTTGGTACTTTTCTCGCACTTTCGATATTACGCTCAGCGACTGCGGACGTGCCGCCGGTCGCTCACTCTGAGACAAGTTAGACGTGTCGTGCGCGGGGTTGTACGTTGTTGTTACCAAATGTCTAGACAAATAAACATGACAAGCGGAAGAAGAGTTTTGTGAATTACTTAGAACCGTCGATTCGACGGGGAGAAGAAGTTTACGTTATAATGGAGAATGTTGGGCAGTTTCTCTCGTTCACCCTTACAAGCCTGTACTGAAGACCCTAACGATCACATACCGGTACCTCCGGCGCGAGGGACTACCCCATATTCCCATACTGGTGACCCCTGACGACTGATAGAAAACGCAACAGTGTTTTCACCAAGACGCAAATTGAAAACTGCTGTTTTCAAGGATAGTTTTATTTAAATTTTAAGGGATTTTAAAAAAAAAATCAATAGCATTTTTTTCATCAAGGTACGTGAAAGCTGTAGGTCATTTTAATATGCCAGTTTTAAACTAGACAGAAAGAGTTATCAGAAGAGAAGCACGTTTTTTACGTCGAAAACGGCGTAATTTTCTTATTTTTGGACGAAATTCCACGTCTTTGGGGCTTTTTCAAGATGGCGACCATGTCGGTTTCTCTAGAAGAATCCTGAAAATTTTTCTCATATACTTAGTCTATCATATTTTTATAGTAAGAGTTTTTAAAATACTTTCATCCTATTAATGCCACTGTAGGCGAATAGGAAGTGGGTGTTTTCGGAAACTCATTTTTATCGTTGATTGCCATAATTGGGTGACTCGACGAAGCCTCGTCACTTTTTCGATTTTTCAGTAAAAATCGACAAAAAAATTATAAAATATCGCTTCGACTCGGGTAACCTTCATTAGGATTAGGGCCAAATAAAATTGTTTCCCTAATGAATGTCAATAAACGGTCCTATTTGGTCTGTTAAATATATTCCCAGGACCGTAGGTCAATATTTTATTATGATTACAATATGTTATTTCAGAGCATGCTGATTGTTGTAAATGTATTTGGTAAGTGAGCGCCATATTGGACGCTGGTTCCCCTTGATTAGCTGATCGCCCGCCGTGGGCAAACACGTGTCCCGCCATAACCGGCATGCATTAGGATAGTGGACCTGTGTCCCCTCATCACATAAGCATAAATTAGGTCGCCATTTTGATTTGGTGGAGCAGACTATTCACGTGTTCAAAATTATACACGGCCTAGTTTTAAATAATTTTTTTTGATTATTTATAAATTTTCTTTTTCAAAACTGTTGAAAGAGAGGAAATATAAATAAGCAGTTTCGGAAAAGAAAATTATAGCACTAATTGTGCGAGATTTTAATAAGGTCATAGTATAATTTTTTCACGTCGAAACGCCCCCTGGTGTTTGTCGTTGCTCTAGCCTACTTTTAGCCCTTATTTGGGCACGGAGTAGTTCATGAATATGCTAATGTGAGGCGAGACGTGGCTGCTGTTCACTTTTATATGTACACACCGTTACACGCATGCTGACACAGGCACGCAGCAACAAGCTGCAGGCCACACATGTTAGCAGTACCCGATAATACACCATACACACACCCACCACAGACGAAATAAACGCAACCGCTACGACGACAGCCGATTTATACGTCAGTCAATGAAAGAAGCGAGCGATTGATTCGGACCTAATTAAGAATGAATCGGTGATGAACGTGCCATAATAAAAAAAAAGTGGAATGTTTATCACAGAAATCTTTTTTCAGCGAAATGATATACTATATCATCAATACGCATAGACTACTGTCAGTCAAGTTTTAAATATTTTTCTAAAATAAATGTAGCTGTTTTTATTCGCAGTCACATTTAGCCTATCAGTTTGAGAACGAAATTTTCTCATGATAGTTGATTTCGGAAGATTAAAATTTATATAAATACAGAAATATTCGATTTGACAGTTGCGCTATCGCGAAACATTGCCAATATTTGCATGTGTTTTTCGACTTGTGTGAAAAAAAAAAAAAATTCACCCAGGTCGATTTACAATATACTATTACCATAGCTTAGCATAGCATGTCATAATTATATCTGGCATTTTTATGTATAATTTCGACCTACAGTTTTTACTAAACCATTATGTATGTGTGTGAATAAGTGAAAACATTTTATGTGCAATCTCGACCTACAGTTTTCACTAGATAAATATATACGTGTGTGAACTAGTGCAAAGAAATTATGTGCAATGTCAGCGACGCATTTTCAACTATCTCTGCAACCCCTGTTTCTCGCAACATGCGACATAGCATGAACACTTTCTGCAGTCTACATTTCTAAGATTCAACATATACAGACATTTTTTCATCTGGTCTAGACGGCAACGTCCAACCAATTTGCGCACGGCACGTCAAAAATAGTTGGTATGTGTTAATACGACATACCATTTTAAACACGTTTAAACACCAATAGGCCTGCTATCTTAAATGCTTCAATAGTTAAATAATTTCAAAAAACATTTCACAATGTCGACACAACACGATAGTGAAGGCTTCATGTCTACGCCCCTAGAAGGTGCGGGTGCTCGACGCAAAGATAACTATTATCAGGACAGCGAGGACAATGAGGTTCGATTCCGAGAGGCAGAGTAAGAGTATCAACGTCTTAAAGAAGATTTCGCTCGAATTGCTCGAGCTAGACAAACGAGTCATCACTCTAGGAGCGATTTATTAAAGAGCCCTTCACCACTAAGAAGGCAGCCTAAGAGACGTTCAACGAACTTGCCTAAGTTTAAAATAGCTACATTTTATGCTACGGACGTTGAACTCTGGTTTAACCAGATAGAAACTCAGTTCGATCTTCATCAGATCCATGACGATGACGAGAGATATAGTCTAACCTGCGCAGCACTTTCGGGCGAGGTCGCATCAGACGTGAGGGACGTTCTACTTCAGCCTTTCAGATCCCATAAATATGAAAGCCTGAAAGCGATTTTGATCGAGCGACGTGGTTTGACAACACCCGAACGGGTTAATAAAGTAATCTCAGGAGAAAGGATGGGTACAGACATTCCCTCACGCTTCCTACAGCGTCTACAAAAGACAGCAGGCTTTGGTACGAAAGCAGTTGCTGGGAAGGCAGTCATACGCCAAGCGTTCATCCGGCAGATGCCCGCTTCAATCAGAGCTCATTTGGCAACGCAACCAGACAGTGACACACTAGAAAGTTGGACCGTGTTGGCCGACCGGGCACTGGCCTCTGAAGCAGACACAGAAGAGAGCAAGCCGGGGGTTGCGGAAATAAAGGTAGACGAAACCACTAAGTTAGTTGGTTTGCTTGAGGACTTGTCAAAGAGACTCAAAAAGTTAGAAACCGCGACTACATCCGAGAAGAAGAGAAATAAAGGACGTGGACGTGTGAATAACAATTATATTCCTAGGCCTACATTTATTCCCAATGTACAGGCCACAGAGTTTGTTCCTAACAAACCTGGTAATTATAATAATGTACAGGCCACAGAGTTTGTTGCTAACAAACCAAGTAATTGTATTAATGCACAGCAAAATATTCGTCCGCATGCACCGCCGCCGCAAACGCCGCAAAATAAAGTCACGCAACCGACCGACAAGGCTACTGCACAGGTTTGCTACTACCACCAAACTTACGGTGAAAAGGAGCGCTTGTGCAGTGAACCCTGTTCGTACTATAGTACATTAGGTCAGCGCGAAGTAGCGAATATTGCATTATCACACTCTAAGTTATTGTATGTCGCAGACAAAAGACATAAATGTAAGTACTTGATTGACACAGGCGCAGCTGTCAGTGTTTTGTCGAAATATTGCGCTAACAGGATTTCGGACGCAGATAGTCTCCGCCTGGTGGCAGTGAATAACACTACTATAAATACTTACGGCAACAGTAAACGCGTCGTCGATGTCGGCTTAAAGCGCGAATATCCGTGGACGTTTATAGTAGCGGATGTGAAGCAAACCCATAATCGGGGCTGATTTTTTAATTCACTATAATTTGCTTGTAGATTTGAGAAGCTGATGTCTTCGGGACATGAGAACAGGTCTAGCTATTGCCGCTTCACTGTCATCGATTACACCACTGTCGTTGAACAGAGTAGACACTGTTGAGAATGAGTATACTAAACTTCTCGGTCAGTTCCCGGAACTGACTCGCCCTACGACAAAGGGTGAGACCGTTAAACACGGTATAACGCATAAAATAGTCACCAAAGGACACCCAGTGTTTGCGCGCCCACGATGATTGGCACCCGATAAGCTTGTTACCGCAAAACGTGAGTTTGATGAAATGATAAAATTAGGGGTCATTGAACCTAGCGACAGCGAGTGGTCCTCAGCGCTTCACATGGTACCAAAGAAAAATGGCGATTGGAGACCATGTGGGGACTACCGTAGTTTAAACGCACAGACTGTACCCGACCGTTATCCGATTCCACATATCCAAGATTTCACGCAGTGTTTAGGCGGCTCAAAGATTTTTTCAAAGATCAATTTGGTCAGAGCTTATTACCAAATTCCGGTGGAACCGTCTGATGTACATAAGACTGCCGTTACTACACCTTTTGTTTTATTTAATTTCACTAGAACACCGCTTGGTCTACGAAATTCCGGTCAAACGTTATAGCGTTTTATAGACCACGTTACACACGGACTTGATTTTGTTTTTGTATATTTGGATGACCTACTGGTAACCAGCCCAGATCATAAAACGCATAAAAAACATCTACGAATTCTTTTTGCCCGACTAGCCAAATACGGGATAATAATTGGTCCTGAGAAATCAGTTCGGTACAACCGAATTAAGTTTTTTAGGCCATCACGTTTGTGCCGAAGGAATTTCGCCGTTACCCAGCGCCGTTGACGCGATTGTAAATTTCGTAAAGCCCGAAAAGCAACGAGCACTGCGTAGATATTTGGGAATGGTAAATTATTACCATCGTTTCATACCGCAATGCGCTGCGAAGTTGACACCACTAAATAATTTACTGACAGCTGCCAACGAAGGCCATACAAGACTGTCACCGAAGTCAAATTTCGCCTTGAAGTGGGATACAAATGCAGAGTCAGCATTTTCTGAGTCAAAACAAATATTGGCAAACGCTACTCTTCTGGTACACCCAGATCCTGCTCAGATAAACATCACGTGTGACGCTAGTGATGTCGCCGTCGGTGGCGTGTTGCAGCAGTATTTGATTGGTATGTAGCAGCCACTTTCGTTTTATAGCAAGAAGCTGAACCCAGCAGAGACACGTTACAGCGCGTTCGACCGTGAGCTTTTGGCGGTATATGCCACAATTAAACATTTTAGACATAATTTAGAAGGACGAATTTTTTTCGTTAATACCGATCATAAACCGTTGACACTTGTAATGTCATCCGTGACTGAACGCGCGTCCCTACGACAAACACGACATTTAGCTTTCATCGCTGAATTTACAACCGATATTAGATATGTAAAAGGCGAGACAAATTTCGTCGCTGATGCGCTGTCACGACCATCAGTGTCCGCTTACACGGTTTAGGCCACCAATCTCATAGAGCTACAAAACCTTTGATAAATACACGATTTGTCTGGCATAGCATGAATATTGACATTGCTAGATGGTGTCGTACCTGTAAGGGTTGTCACCTGCCAAAGTTTCACGTCACAACACACCAGTTTACGGAAAGTTCACTGAACCTACCGAGCGATTTGATCATGTCCATATGGATATAGTCGGACCTTTACCCTATGCTAATGGCTTTAGATATCTACAGACTTGCGTCAATCGTTTTACACGTTGGCCGGAAGCCATACCTATTGTAGATTCGGGCCGAACGGCATGATCGAACGTTTCCACCGTCAATTGAAAGCCGCCATTATGGCGCACGAGTCACCGAACCCGTGGACTATTACGTTACCCGCTGTACTTTTAGGAGTTCGTTCTACAGTTAAAGAGAGACTAGGCAGGTCGGCTGCCAAGATGATATACGGGACAACACTTAGACTCCCAGGAGAGTTTACGAAACAGTACACCGTCGACGCTAACACTGATTTGGAGAACTATTCAGACAAGCTACGCATGGCCATGTCGCGTCTCCATCTATGTCCGCCATGTGACACACAACAACATAACATTTTCCAATACAAGGAAATAGCTACATGCACACATGTATTCTTGCGCCGAATCGCAATTGCGCCGCCTCTGACCGCCCCTTATGACGGACCATATAAGGTCGTCGCGAGGAGTGGCAGAGTCATGAAAATCCTAATGAAAGGCAAGGTTGAGACGGTCTCTTTAGATCGCGTTAAACCCGCACATCTCGAGTGCGAGCCTACGACAGGTACGAACATACAGCGTACTACGCCAAACAAACAACAGAGCTCGAAGACTACCAGGATCTCTAGTAGGAATCCACAGGGTCCACCTAGACCTGGTAGTGCGGACACTCAGACGTCCAACAGGACGAGTGTTAAAACGACAAAGTCGACGGCAGTCAGAAGCAGTAGCAAATTGGCCACGGTCCCGCAGCAACTAGATGCTAAAGTCAAATTGTCTAACAAAGACAATACTTATATAGCGCCGCATTCGCGAGCCCCCGCCGTATCCCGCGCTAACGGGAATGGCGGTGGTTTGCGAACGAATTCCCGCATACCTTTACATCTACGGGGTAAAACCCCGGGTGCTGCTGACGCCGTAATCGACTTGAATAAAAGCAATCGTTCGAATATCGCTAATCGCGACAAAATTTCGACAGACACAACGGTGCGAAAAACTAGAGTCGGACGAAAAATCTAGACTCCTGCCCGGTTCGTGCAGATGGTCCACGCCATAGTGGCGCCTAACGACATCTATGGCGGGCCCAACCGCATGTACCGTATTAATAATGTTTTTAAATTGTAAATGAATGCGCCAGGCCTGGCAACATTGTGTAAAATATGTAAAATGTAAATACATTTTTCAGCAAGATAATTGCTGAATTTTAATGGAAATTTATGTTAAGTAAATGAATCGGTTGGTCGCAGCTTGCAGCATATAAATACGTATATATAGGACAGTTGGTGTTAAGAGGATGGGACAATTTTCATTTATAATGCTGCGACGTCAACCACCCACGCTGTAACCACCCGCGCTATAATTTTTTAAACTATGGTTAGTTATAAGAGGTTACATATTATTACAACCCCCGCTACTTGCAGGAAGCAGTCTCCTACACGTCAGTTGGGTCCTACGTTATCACTAACCCAGGGGTAATGTGGGATCCCTACTTCGTTATTTTAATGTGGCAGTTATCCCCAGCCTCCCGGACGTGTGAGTCTGCGGACGACTGCCTCGTTTCGGTACTTTGGTGCCGGGCGCAGAGGGCCGAATCCCATGCGGCCTTGGTACTTTTCCCGCACTTCAGATATTACGCTCAGCGACTGCAGACGTGCTGCCGGTCGCTCACTCTGAGTCAAGTTAGACGTGTCTTGTACGTTGTTGTTACCAAATGTCTAGACAAATAAACATGACAAGCGGAAGAAGAGTTTTGTGAATTACTTAGAACCGTCGATTCGACGGGGAGAAGAAGTTTACGTTATAATGGAGAATGTTGGGCAGTTTCTCTCGTTCACCCTTACAAGTCTGTACTGGAGACCCTAACGATCACATACCGGTACCTCCGGCGCGAGGGACTACAACATATTCCCATAAATGTATTTATGAAAGTTTTTGTTGTTTGTTTTTGTTACGTAACATGCACAAGTGGTAATTCACATTGATTTTGACATAAATGCAAATTAACTAAATAAACTGGCACGGCCCATCTTGCCCCATCTCCTGGGCAAGATGGGCTATGGCTGGGGCAAGTTGGGCATAGACCAATGGTAAAATTTGGATGATTAATATAATATTTATTTTATTTCCAATCACTAAATAAACCAAACTAAATGGGTTTATATCACCCTCTCAACTCTACTTACCTGCTTGACTGCGAAATAATCAGCGTTTGGTTGCGTTTCCCTGGTTTCACAAAAATGGCGGCCATTTTGAATTTTTAGAGTCCTTGTGAACTCGTTATCTCAAGGACCGCTAGTCCAAATCGCTTGTAATTTTGTATGTACACACTTACTTTCCAGGTCACAAAAATAGAATGTTTTGGTTGCAGTTTACTTAAAAAAAATAGCGGCCATTTAAATTTTTAATTTAAAAATGGCGGCCATTTTATTTTTAATTTGATTTTTTGTAGACTCGTTATCTTGATTAGTGAGTCCGGATCAGTTGTGATATTGTATATAGGCACTTACCAGCTGGCTTGCCATAAAAGCAAAATGTTTTGGTCGCCTGTGAATAATTTGGTAAGAAATGGCAGCCATTTAAAAAAAAGCGTTTGGTTCTTTCTATCTGTATTTTTTTACTTGGGGCAGTGAAAGTGGCCCAACTTGCCTCATCCGGCGCCATTTGCAAGAAATATTTTATCCTGTATTTTTAAATTATGGCCTCATTATAGTCTATTAGTCAAAACATAAACTACCTGTATATGTATCAAAATTGGTCACAATCTAAATTATATCTTAAAGCATTGATAAATGATCAGCATGAAATGCACATCAAAAATATTTTCAAAACTAAATTAAAAAAATATTTTATCCGTAGTTTTTTTTGTATCTTTGAAAAAGTTTATTACCGAATATGGTAAGTAAATAATGTAATTTATATTCACTAGATGGCACTAAGCATGCCGCTGGGAAATCAGATTTGGCTATACAAGGGGTGGCCGACTTGCCTCGCGGCCCAACTCACCTCACTCTCCCCTACATATGTGTTATATTATATCGATATGCGACTGGTATATCTACCAGTAAAAAAAACAGATGTCGATCCTAAATTTGCCAGGATACATGGTAACCCGACAAACACAAAAGATCTGTATAACATTTGTACAAACAAATAGAAAAAAGCAACAGCAATATAACAATGGAATATAACCACATAGTGATAGAAAGGTGTGGTTATGTAACAGGACCCATATAGGACTACTATACTGTACAGTGAACATACATGAATGTCAGTGAACAATGATGAAAAACTAGTCTACGTTACATGGTTACGCATAATATACAATATGGTAAAAATAAAACACGTTAAACTGAACTTCACATATATGGTTATACGTTAAGAAAAACAATAAAATAAGAATTGTTTGATCACATAAACTGTCATCATCAAAATGCCAAGAAAAAAAAAACAGAAGACGTACAATTATAAATAGCATTACAATACAAGCAAAATACAACATAATTTTCATTTTTGCAGGTAGATTTAATGCGCAAATTATTGTCAGTGATTCACTTTAAATCTGCTAGAGATTAACGAAGTGTGTCAATGACGTCAAGCACCTGTGCGAAGAAAAAAATGACATGTGCTTTAAAATGTTAGGCTAAGTAATGCCCAGCAGAAACGCGACAATGCCGAAACAATGCCGGGCCAATGTCTGCGATGCTGGCCCAACGGTAAATCAGCACCGGGCGAGCTTGTCATAATTACTTGGTATTCGTATCAATATGCGCTGATACTGAAAACAAAGGGCAATATTGCTGGTTCAAATATAACTTCAGAAACAAATAATTTCGCGACTATACTTTAATTATGTGAGATAATAAGAGAGGTGTATTTATTAGTTTTGCATTTTACACAAATAAAAGTCAGAACTGAAAAACGAGACATCATGCATAGATACCAAAGTGTTGGTTGTTTTTGTTGCATTACCGAGTCCAATATCCCACTTGAATCGCACAATCAACATGACGAAAAACATAAGGTATAATTGGAAATATGAGTTTAACGTAATAAATGGTTATAAAAACTAAAGCTGTACATGAAAGGGTATTAGAAGAAATTGGTATAAAGCAAAGTATGAGTTAATATGAAGATTATGTCGGCAAGTATGAAACAGATGAGAAATAGGAGTCATACAGTTCTGAGTATGAGGTATTGAATATACAAGCATGATGTATAACTATTCAAATATCAACAGGTTGATAAAGTGCACAATAAATCAACAAAATGTGACAATGAGTTTAAGCCTTGGCGCGATACAAAAGTGTGAATTAGTTGAACAATCTTAAAAAAATGCTGGTATATAAACACAGTATGATTGAAATATGATAATATGACGATATGTGTTGTTTACATTTCCAGTATTTGACGTGGAAGAGTTTTAAATAAAATAGTTAATTAATATTAATTAACATTGGTATATAAACATCTGTATTGTTCTTCGGTAAATATGAGTAGATGATTAGAACTATTTTTAAAACAAAACACATAGCCACCAAAAGTATTTTTTTCTGGGCACAAAATGATAGAATTGTTTCTTGAGCAAATTAATTGTAATATATATTTTTTTCTATTTTACAAACTCTTAAAAATACAAATATTGATACGGATAATAATTTCAAACTGATGTATAAAAGAAAACATAATAAACGGGAAAATATGTGGCGTGTTTTTTCAAATCCAAAATTAGATTGTTCATATAATTTATCACAGTGTTCGTTGGTTTTATATTTTACAATAATAAATTTGAACAGAAAATTGCCTACATGCATTATGCTTTGGTGATATGGTAAATAGTGTTAATTATTGATGATGGAATATCACATCAAATACACCCTTTTAATTGAATATTCAATTCGTTATCAGATTATGGTGAAGGGGAGAGTTAAAGATGATGACAGTTAAATATAAGAAAAATACCAGGATAATGAAATAATCCCAATTTTTTATGTCAAAGAAACGACAATGTCGTGACTGGTGCTTAAAAAAATTATTAATTATAAAGTGGTCATTTTTTACTAATAACTTCAATACTTATTATGTAGTTATTACAATGTTACGCATCAAAGTTTCTCATAGTAGTAGTAGAAACTTACAAAGTGTTTGTCAGTGTTTGTAGATGAAGAAGATGGTTACACCATACTCTCGTTCAGATCTAGGAGATTGTTAGTGACAGTTTGAGGTGTGGATGGGCCTGCTGCTCCTAAAACGTCTGGTTCTAGAACTGGCATAGACTGTTGTGTCAAAGGGCTTCCAGGATCCATTCCAGCCAACCTGGTAAGTCGATTTGCCAGTGATTGAGGAACTGGGGTGCTTGTCACAAGACGTCGCCTACGTAAGTCATAGCTCGTTGATGATGTGTTGGGCTGACTAACGTTAATCATCCTGCGTGGTTTCGCTCCACCATGTCCTGTGTTACCAGATACTGCACCGTCTTGTTGGGTTGACGTGGTCGCATTGACATGATTTAAGCGACCTGCTCCTTTCTGTTGGTTGGTCGGAGGACCAAGTAAAGCTTCTAGATCATCTGTCAGAGAAACACGAAGCTTTCGCCCACTCTTTAACTTGCAGAAAATTGTTCCCTTTACTGACCATACATTTTCAACGTCCTGGCGCCCTTTGACGCTCATGAGAAGTTGTTGGTTTAGCTTGGTGAGATCTTCCCGAATCACAATTTTAGTGCCTGCTAGCTTTCGCCGGGCTCTAATCACGTCAGCTTGAAGATGGGGACGTAAAAACTTCACCAGCACAGGAGGCGGGTGATCACTGCTGTCAGAAACACCCTGTCTACGTGGTTGCGGGTGCACAGCAACCAAATCAGCTGGGGTGACTGACAATTTAAGATTTGACTTGAACACATTTATAACTTCAGCTAGATAATCTTGGTTTTTAACTACAAGTCCAGTAATTCTGATTGATGTTTTTCTAGAATATTGTTCGAGGTCGTTTATCAGGCTGTCTTGTGCACGAAGACGCTGCTCTACTGTGGTAACTCGTTCAGTTAGGCTCTCAATAATTGTATCACGCTGCTTCACCATTTCTTTTAGCTCTGCATTTTCTTGTCTTATTGAAGTTAAAGTGTCATTTACTTGCTTCAACAGAACTTGATTAGCCGTTACATCGTCGTGGAGTGATTCAACAGCTTTGGCCACAGAGTCGTCAAGCTCGCTTTTGTTCGAATTGTCGCCACCTTCCATGTCATATTTGGCGCGTTTACTCTTCTGTTTGCTGCTGCCTTTGCGACCTAAACCCATGGTTAAGCAATCTCAAGCTGTCATTCAGGACAAGTGTCAATTACCTTGTTGAGCGGACTATATTGGGGAGTTGTACAGACCTTCTATATATGTGAATGAAGTGTATGAACAATAATCATGACCGACAAAATCCAACCTGCTTCAGAATCAGTCATTATTCACATAATATCCTCAGCGGAATTTTTTCAACATTTCACCGACATGTTCTATACTGTCCAATAATCAGCATAATAATCCATGGATCCGTGTAGCACACAAAATACCATTTAAAATTCACATTTTGATGGCATGAAGCCAATCGTGCCACCGGTGAAACCGAGCCTCGTTCTCAGATTCCAGTGTGGGGTTTATTCGAACAGTGCAAAATCTAACTTTAACATGTTTTTCTGACTCTCATTTGATTTTAATTTGAGAATAATGGATGCTAAACATAGCATCTATAGTTGAATACTTCTGGACAATAATATCAGTTTACTAAATTCACCATACAAAAAAATTTATAATTGAAAAAAAAATTGTTCGAACTAGCCCAGGCCTTTCCTATTAAACCATATTTTGTAAAAAATAACCTATTGAAAATCATATTTTTAGGTCGACTAATAACTGTGTTACAAATTTTATTTCTTTACAATAATGTATCCCTTTATTTTGAAGATTATTGTCCAGATGAGGACTAACTTACAAAAATTATAATACCATAAATTGTTCAAATTGTTTACACCAATTAAAGTTTTTTAATAAGATTATATTCGTGATTAGGGCTTAAAGGGATAAGGTTGGAATAATGTTGGCCCAGCGTCCCAGACGGTGGCTCAGCAGTACATCAGCATTGGGCCAGTGTATGGTGTTATCCGGGTAGTGGCTTTCATGGCGACGAGAGGAGCAAAGCGTTACACGCATAGCAGGCCAAGCAAACACGGGACAATCACCCAACGCTGCTTCAATACCAAGGAAACAGCAGACCCAGTCTTGGAGTAGTGTTGGGCCAGCGTCGTAGACAATTTGTCGGCATTGAACCAGAAATGGGCTGGGACACTGGCCCAACATTGAATCGGAATTGGATGGGTACTAGGTCTACATCGTGTGTACGAGGTACATCTAAAGAGACACGCGCAGCACGATTCACTTGCAAGTATGGAATGGATGTTGGCAAGCAAACACAAAACATTTGTATAACACTTGTACAACGGCGGCCCAACGTCGTCTTCGACGTTGGTTCAACATTGTACAAATGTTTTGTTCGCTGGGTGGCCAGCACCATATTCTGGCCCATTAGGAAGACCAATACAGTTATGTTTACAAAATATTAAGCCGAATTTTTGTCTGTAACACTCATACAGCCTGAAGCCGGGCCTCGGAGTTCGGAAACTCCTTTTCTAGTTTTACTTTTTGTAGTGGCTCTTTTGCTAGCAGTCACCAGTCGCCCCCAAAATTTCTTGAGTCTCCATATCAAATATCACTTCTGTAAAAACTTCAAGGTAAGAAAGATCAAATAAATGTATGTGTGGTATTATGTATGTTATATTATATAATTAAAAATATCCCCATGATCATTCGCTTTAAATTACCGCCATCTTGAAAAAAATGGTAGACTGCGAAACTAAAGGGGCGTCCATTGCGACACTGTGCGTCACTATTTGAACACAATTTACAGTATGTGTCCAATTTAAGGTTGTTTGAAAAAAATGGCAGCGAGTGCCTTACATTGAGCCAGGTATTTAAAATATCGCCCATTTGATTTCGGGACCAAGGATTCTTTTTAGAGCAAGTTCACTGAATGAACGTGTCAATTCTGAGATTTGAAAAAAATCTGCTTTTTTAAGACTATTAATGGTGTCAAAATAAAAATAGACCCCCATGACCTCACTTTCTCGCAATCATGCAACTTATGGATCAGAACTCTAATTAAAAAAAACCTAAATTTTAAAGCGGGCAAAACAAGTTCAAGGTTCCCACATTGAAGTATATTCTGGTATAGAGTTTCCAAAACATGCCTTCCAGTTTAATTATGATATAAAATGCCGCGTTTATGTGGCCATACTACATCATTCAGGACTCTCATATAACATGTTTTAATGATTACTGCTTTTTAAAGCCGTTTTGGCGGCGATAATTATCAAAATAAATATAAATAATAGAAAAATCAGGCTTTATAGCCGATTTTATAATCTCTAGTTGTATTGGTAGAGCTTTAGAAGTATTTTAGGTGTAAGAATAACCAACGCAAACTCAAAACGCCATAGTAAACCATTTTAATTTGGCATCTAGGGATACAGTAATAAGAAAATACAAATTTGAATTTCCAACAGCATATATAGTAATCCAACCACGATGCCCAAATAACCCAATGGTATAATATATACGTCATCCGTCCAGAGCTTTCATACAATAAAAAATATTGTTTCATATATGATATCGCCGCCTTGGTATTAAAGAGTCATATCTGCCACTTTACACAGTGGCGGATATTACTCTTTGATACCAAGGAGACGAATTATATTAGAATAATTAGTTGATAGTAAGGAATCTACTACACACCCTGAACACCAACTGTTAAAGACTAGTTAGGAGGGAGTCATCACAACATGACTAAATTAAGGCGTCATGAGCACTTTCCTTAAATAATTAATAAATAAATATCTGTTTTTGTTTTCTCTTAAACAATAGAGCAATAGCAAACGCCAAGGCATTACAGTGATCAAGGCAAGAAATCACATCACGGAACAAACGTTGCAACACTAGTGTATTTAAAATATATAGTATAACATGTATATATGTATAATGTTATGTACATATATAATATATATATATATATGCATATAACATCAAGTACATTCATATATATTATGTTTGTGAAGTTATGTGGGCATATATAAACGATAAAACGATTTTTTGTAACAAATCTAGGAAGAAATATATATTAATTTCAAATAGAAAAATAGCATTTTAAAGAATTGTTACATGGTACAAATACACAACGTATCAAATTTCTATAATGTTAATTTTTAAGGACTGGCTACTCGACCGTCATTCAGTTAACGTTGCCATGAAGACCTGAGTTCTGTATTCACGTTTTATCGCCCACACTGAATGGTAGAAAACTCTGGGTCGAGAAACGTTTTCCTAATTTTTATGATCAGTATTTTTCAGTAGATATACTGTACGGTAGTGTGACATCTAAGATAAATACATCTGCGCTTGCAAAGATTAAGTGCATCTAATTTAATAATTCACTTTCAAGTTATAATATAAATATAAAAACAATTTATTTTAAAATATGTAACCACTGTACTATAGAGCTTATTCTGCCTTACTAAAATAGAAACCTTAGTAAATTATTGTTTAAAAACTAAAGTGCAATTGTTAAAATTCAATTGTGAAACATACAATAAAAAATAATTTAAAACACTAGATATGTAGACCTATGTTGTCTGATGGACAGGTTTGCAGACCGCTTCAGAAGAATAGTTTTCTTCAAATAACAAACACTGACTGCCGAGTTCACAGGTTACTCGATTTAATAAAAGATATCCAGTTGTCACAAAAAGTTTTGGATGATAGCATTTTTAAAAGAAAATGTTTTTAAAAAACACTGGAGTTACAATGAAAAAATGTTGTCAAACGCGTCGGAAGAAGTGTGTTTTCAATTAAATGTATACACACAAGTAGCGTTTATCATGTTATCACTAAATGAGATTTAAATTGAAAACAGTCATCCACAGAATTTGACAATTTGCTTTTAAGTTGACAAACCTTACTGTGGGAGTAAAGACAAATGGGTTATTTAGTTTTAATGCTTGTAGCATCAGGTTACATATGTGCTGTAGATGATCTCCAGTATGATACCATTGATAGTATTGTCATAGAGATTCTGTTCCATCACATTTAAGACTTAGAGAATGAATGAGAATTGACAAAAAATCTTAATTTGGTAGACTAGGTATTAATTATAATAATCATCTCTGAGCAGGGGAAATTAGTTATAATACAATTATAGCTGGAATGCTACAAATATTGCTGATCAGAATCTGAGGGAGGGGTATTAATTTATGTGTGCAGATTCTAGTAACGTATAGAAAGTGAATACTTTCTCAACATTATATCATTGATAAGATTGTCATATGTGAACTCTAATCTAACAATGTCATCAGCTGGTCACTGTGAGTGGAATGAAGGAGTGAACACAGGCTTCTAGGGTGAAAGGATATACTTGTAATAAAGACATCTATCCATTGGAATTACAAATGATGCATTTTAACGATATATTTTCTGTAGTACGGTATATTATTTGAGGCTTTTTAAAATGTTTACAATACATTGCAGAATAATTATACATTGATCAAAATTCAGTTAATAATACATCTAACCTTGCCAAATTATGCCAAGTAGAGTAGTTCCAAAAAGGTTAGTGGTGAGAGGCAGACTTTAATCAAACTATTAGCTTACATCACTTGATTGATGCCAGATTTCTACTATCGGGGTTTAAGTCATCGACAAGTGGGGAGATAAGACAAGATTTTAGTTTTGACTTCTTTTTTTTTAACAAAAACGACTGGATTCTATTTAGTGCTAACCACAGACGTAGAATGATAATGTGCTGGACGGTCATCACATGGTAATGTTTGATTTATGGAAAACTGTTGGACATTTTAACAGAAAGAAGAGTATATAATTTGATACGTGGGTTCACACAGCGATGGCTGTCGAGTGACGGGGAATATATAAGTGAGATGCGATTAAAGATATGCATGTGTGAGAAGCGCAGAACTTCGGATAAATTCAACAACATATATAAACCTTGTGGACACTGATATGTTTGAAATTATAATAGACGACGAACGTCATAACAGTCACCTTTATGCAACACCATCGCGCAAAGGCAGACAGCAGTAACTGCTTACTTGTAGAACAGTGGGGTGACTTACACACCAATCATACTGTACGCACGTACTCATTCCATTGAGCAGTAATTTGTAATAACAAAAATCTGTTAGCTAACCCTAATCCTGCTGATCGCGACTATTGTCGTTTTTAATATGTTTTAGTCGACCAAACTAGAAACGAAATGTGTGTTTAAACATCAGGATTTGCAAATATTTGTTAAACAAATAAGTAATTTCAATCACTTGAAGTTGTGGGTCGCGGTAGCGAGACACAACTTCAAGTGGCTGAAAATTTAAATAAATTAAATCAGCAGGATTTAAGAGAACACATTCTCAATCTGCTATAACAGATTGTGAATCTAAAAGCTTCACCTTATCTTCGCTGGTGTTCCGTGCCAAACCTAGATCACACAGAGATGATTCAAGCTACTAATCTCATAACAAGTAAACAGAGACACAAATTGTAGCACTGCCTAAAAAGCAGTGGACTAGACAGGCCCTCCGTTAGCTAATTATATCATCTCACTTTCTTACATTCTTACATCATTCAGTTTTAATCTCATTCTCTTGTTGCTAAACACTGTATTTAAACATCCAGTCAACTGTGGTAGCATGATCTTCATGAACGGCGTAAATACTCTAGGCCTAAAAGACTGGTCAGTGAATGTGATAAAAGTGCAATAAAACGACATGATATTATATATATAGATGTAAGGTGTAGTATAAATGTTAGTTGATATAAGGACGGTGAGAGACTTATGTACAAAATAACTGTACAGCGATGTATGTACACTATAATACAAGGTGTTGCCTAATTGTGACAGACACCCTCACAAAGGGCAAATAATGGCTTGAGGTTAACGACAACAATACCTTCTCAAATTTCCCCTCTCCAAGTTTATACTATATTAATATACAAATAAATGTATAACATTATTATTTCCAACAGTCATGTCATACATAAGACAGAATGAAACATGTGAAATGGTGCTCATATCGTGGCTATGGAATGCTTCTTACATAATTTGTTTCGCGATATTTTATTGGACATTTTTTAATCAAAATTGGTAATAACTGAAGACAAGTACAAGTACATGTAAATTTCTACTGCATACATCAAAGTAAAACTTCCATTTTAATATCACATTGCAGTCATGTCTATAATTTACTTTTGAAGCTCATTTTATGCAAAAAAACCAACATTGAATTGACCAGGGTTGTACTGGAGATGCTATGTTAATGAATGAGGCTATGAAGATCAGCACCAAATGTCAAAGATAATAATGAGGTTTGAATGTTACAGCAGGGAACAAGTGTGCTTTCCATCCGACACGTTACTTTGGGCTAATGTTTCAAGCTGATCCAACGTCTGCGACATCAAACCAACTTGAAACCAGAATAACCGGAACGTCTTATCACTTCTCAATCATGATCAATGTGTTTCTCAATCGGGTTTCAAAACGATCAATATTATAATTTTATGCACTCATAATTTTGAAAATTATTTGATTCATGTGCGGTATTTCACCTTATCCTGATCTGTTTTAGCCCTACGTTAGGGCACCTGATAAGTCAAGATGGCAATGAGACTGGAGAACATTGCTGGGTAGCCCAGGCGGTGAGGCCTATACACGCCTATACAAACTGTGGAAGCGTCAGTCTGTCTGTAATATACCATGATGCGTTTTGTAATTTGTAACCTGCAGATAAAACAAATTTTAATAAATTTTGGAGTTGCTATAGCCGAGACAAAAATGAACTTTTATGAACACAAAAATGTACTTTGAGAATTAAATATCTGTTATTAAAACGAAAGACATTAACCCTCTCTGTGTAGAGGTCTGGAAAGAATTACAGAAACTTGATGATGATAAAATGTGTGGGGAATTGAAAGGAAGTTTGCTATTATAAATTGAGTCCAGTAAAAATCATCCCGTGGTAGCCAAAGTGTTGCATGTTGAACGTCAGATGTAACACTTTAGCTGTTAAAGGGACGACATGTCTTGTGGAGTAAGTGGAGGGTTATTCTAAAAGTGACTGGCCTATAACTTAGGCATCTGATTGGTCGAGATTCACATGCCTAAATGCCAGTCACTTTTAGAATACCGGCCTGATCTGTCAAGCTAATGATGCAATGCAGCATGCATATCATAAACGTTGCATTATGAAAATACGCGGGTAGCACAGGGCTTCTCATCCCGGGCAGATCATGATCAATATCTGTCCCAACTCGAACAATGTTGATCATCACGGTGCATGTATTCCGATTTTGAAAACATAATTATGATAATCCACAGTTATTTCCAGTACAGATAACTTGCATAAATGATCATCTTGTGGTAGTTGGATGGTTAGTTCTGTTTAGTATCCAATGAAGCACTAACGAAATATCATAGCTTGGTCTACTATGAGAAATTACTTTGCTGTGTCTGATTGTAAACCCTTCATGGAACACACCATGTGCTCGGCTCATTGCTGTTTGCTCAGTACCTTACGAGTACAAGGAGTTACGCATAAACGACGGAGGGAATCTAGTCGCAGTTAAAATTATACCAACCGTGACAAGCACTAATCTATGAGATGACATTGGAATAAGGTTGTAACAACGCCACGGATATGGGACATAACCTCATGCCAACGTCATGCTTTTGGAGCATCACAGGTCGATCAAGGATAAAAAGCACCATGGCATGAAATGTAGCATTTCTCATTGACACCGAGACAACGTTGATTATAGTGTGACTAAGCCCGTCGTCGTCTCCGAGTGGTTATTATTGGCAGAGATGTTGTCTGGCTTGCTGGAGGTTTTATCTGCAGGTGGGGGTGTGGGTTCTCGTGAGTCTGAGAGATGCAGGGCGGGTGGGGGAGAAGCGTTCTCCAGAGATGTGATGCTGACAGGTGTGCTCTCCGGCGTCGGGCTAGAGATGTGCTCCTTCACCTCGTCCTCCTCCTCTTCAAGGAACTCGCGCACCTCGTCAGAGTCCATAGACTGTCCAGACTGTGTGGATTTGGCAGAGTGTGCTGATCTCTGGGAGGACATGGATTTAATGGTTCGCGTACTATACCGTGGGGAGATGTTATTACGCTGGTTTACAGGTTTCACAGTGATAATGAGGTTGGAGGAGTTGGCGACCATCATGTCCGTCACCTGATCTAGTGTCTTACCGCTCACCTCTATACCATTAACCTCCAGGACCTCGTCATTCACTGCCAGTAAGCCAGTACTCTCAGCCAGCCCTCCCGGCACTAACCGAGAGATGAAGATCCCCGACACCTTCTCTAGTCCATGAGGTACCACACGTACACTCGTACCATCACGAATATAAAATCCTAGGGGCTTCTCAGATCCATTCTTCATTAGTTTGACACGACGGTGTGATTCTGGTACCGTGTCCACATCAATGATGGCCGACACTCGCCGGAAGTCCGCAGGCATGCCAATAGCCATATGTGCACGTGCCTTGGCCACATCAGCCTGCCCAATCTTTGAGATACCGCCACCCTTCTGCTTTCTCTGTATGGTGCCATATCCCAACACCTCCTCGTAGCTCTCGCCTAAAACACATGAAGCAATGTTAGAGAAAGTTGACCAATAAGCAGAGAAAGTTGACCAATAAGCAAAACACTACAAAACACTACAAAACACTACGTACATGTAATTTGATATACAATAATCATGAGAATAATTGATAAACACGAGAGTATATTAACCTTTTCACTACCATACATGACGGAAATTTCCGTCGTCATTCGTCAATGAACGTAACCATAAAATGACACAAATTTTCGTCAAATATATACTACATTTATGTATTTTTTGTCATTTGAAGCTGGAAATTGCGTTAGCAATTCCAGCTTCAAATGACGAAAAATAGAGCTCGTACACCAGTATATCTGGATTCTGGCATGCACCCCGGCCTGGAAGTCAAAGGGTTAAGTATATTGTGATACTGATATGTAACAACTGTATTTATACAATTGTCAAAGTGTTGTTTTGTAAAATTTATTCGACAAAAGTTGTGAAAATACCTTAAGTCCACAAGCCGATTGTTAATTTGTATCATTGTTCTTTGAATAGTTGAATATAATTATTACCAGTATTTTAACAGCAAAAATATTTGGGAAGGATATGAGCCAACATGTGTGATGAATAGTGATTATTTATGGAATGTTGATGTCCGTTTTTATAGCAGATAGGCAGATAAATATATTTTACTGACGTCGGAAATTAGAAATATTATAGGGCTATGTCACTCCAGTATCGCATTATATAGACTGCTTGCACGAGTTTGCGCAGTGAACAATTGGCTGATTAAAACAGTTCCGAGTTGCTCACTGTGTGGCGTGTTGTCATTGATAAGTGTGTTACAGTTGTCTGATTAAAACAGTTTAGCGTTGCTCACCGTGTGGCGTGTTGTTATTGGAAAAGGTGTATTAAGCCTAATTATAGAGATGCATGAAAAAGACCAATCAGCTCTTGAACATGATGAAGAGAAATGTTATTTCTTATAATAGTAATGAAACTGAATTTAACACAATGGAAGTTACAAACAGTCACCGTCATTGGCCTCAAAGGGTCGCATCTACCATTTTACAAAGTGTCAGATGCGACCCCTTAGGTCCAAGGTGGCGGAGTGGTCATAATAATCTCATTAATAATGATAGCGACATGATAATCAGACGACACTGAAGTTTAATTGTAATACCTTTAGAAGCTGAATTTGCACAGTAAACAGGAGGTTGGTTCAATAAATGGTGGGCCATCGCCCTAGACGGTGGGCCAACATTGAACCGGCACTGTGAGCGTTTCGTGCTCATTGTAATGCACTGGGTATGCTCGCCAGATGGTGTGCGGGAGAAATAGAAATGTTATAATTTTAGTTCCCCCAAATTCACCAGGTGTCAGTCGCTTTGACATTAATGTAAAACGCACTGAATGTTTGGTCTGTATATAATGATGATACCAAAATAGCGCTCGCTAAGATTAAATATTTAAAACACGTTACACTTCTGGCAATTTTAATAAACTTAGTCACCTTGGCATGGAATAGTTTATATGCCAAAGTGGTAGATACCATGCATACGGCAGGGTTTCTGATACCAAGGTTACGAGTGTGACTACATCAACAGATCAAGTGTGTACGAGCATCACGCTATCATCACCTGTCCCACTGGGAATTGCTGAATCAGTTACATTAATGAGGTAGTGATATAAGGGCTCATTATATACACACACATAATATACTCTCATTCAATCAGTCAGACATGTTAATTTACCACCTGCTGCATATTACTGACTCATTAAATAACATTCTAGTCTCCAGCAGATTTTCTCTCTCAGACTTTGAATTTTATTAACCCTGCAGTGCTATAGTTCAGGTCATGCTCATGTCTAAAGTTGAATCCCATCATCAAAAGAAAATAATGACCGTAGACCCATAACCATGATAACATACAGTGTGTATTCAAATGAAGCGGATAGAGCTAACTAAGATATTTATGATGATTTCAAATTGAAAATAATCCTTGGATCTTCATGGTTTATACAACATATACTTAAGGGTTAACTCAAGCCAGTGATCGTTTTTTAGAGTTCAGACACCATGGATAGGAGGTGCTGACACTGTTTCTCTTTATAACGACCGGGTATTTAAATACAGATTGTAACGGTCACTGGAACATATAGGCAGGCTCCTCACGCACATTCTATTTTATCTCCATCAAATACATTTTCATTTTCTAACATAGAATTAAGAGGGTCATCGTCACACCATGCAAACAGACAGGAGCTGGCAGAGGCGCCACCAGCTAGGTATTTAACCCTTTAACCGCCGGTGCCGCATATATCCGCGTTTCACATTTTTTGTTAGCACATTACATATATCAGCTTTTAACCCTGTTAAAAATGAAAGGTGACAATAGACAGCAAGATTTGAAATTTGTTGACTCCATTTTGTCAAATCTGAATAATTTTCACTCACTTGAAGTTGTGGATCGCGTCAGCGAGACACAACTTCAAGTGGGTGAAAATTCCAATGAAATAATTCGGCGGTTAAAGGGTTGAAGAAGACTGCGTTACGACAATGGTGGTTCATCATGTTCATAATTGGGCCAATGTCTGTCAATGTCAATGTATTGGCTCACGATCAAGCCAGTGATGTCCGGAGGTTAAGCGAGCTAATTATAATCAAATTAACATAGCTATGCAGGTCCAAATATGTGCGCCCTGTAATAATACAGGCAGCTCTGTTGTACAGGTGATGGGGGGGGGGGGGTTACACCATCCCAGCATCAAACCAATTAAACATTAAACCAATGCCTACTTAATGTTGGACAACCGTCTACGACATCAGGCAGACATTAAATAGGCATTGTTTTAATGTATCGTGTTTGTTGGCATTTAACTACTATACATTATGTGGTGATACAATGAGAGTATTAGCGAAGTAAGCGTACCGTAAAACATTTATCCACTTGAATGCCGATCTGTTTTGTGATAATTTTAATCCACTTGCTTCCTACATTACCATAACATAAAGTATATTGAGAATTTGCACAGCAAACACGATATGTTGAACATATAGGGCCTAACGCTGGCGTGATGTTAGACCAGCGTCGTATAGGCTGAACCAACATTGACGAAACATCGGCTTTGTACATCGTGTTTGTTGCAGAGAGACCTAGTTGGATAACGGCTTCAAAAAGTGGTGAATGTCACTTCACAAAGTGACACTTATAGACCTCTCTTTCGCTAGCATTCAACCGGTTAATATTTGCTGTTATCACACATCATGTAGGCCAATCTCCTTTAAATTAGCGGGTGAGCAGCTAAAATGTAAATGTTTAAAGCTTAAAGGTGTAGTCAACTGTTAAAATTCACGGGACAAGGGTCCCCCAGAAGGCAATGGCGCCCGTGGGTAGGCCAAGTCCCTATTCCATAATAATACTAAATATGCGTTTCACACCTAAAGCCTCATTAAGAGCAAGTTCTCAAATCACAGCAAGTTCATATATACTTGAGCGACATCTATGAGTTTATATAATTCAAAGATCTTGGCCCTTACCCCTACTTGGTCGCTTGCTTGCAAACAAACTGACTATATTACTGCGGGGATGTTGAAACTGCTTGACCCAAGCTTGTATTGACATGCCCAGTAAACACAAAACATTTGTATGACTTTATGCAATGTTGGACCAACGTCGAAGACGTTGGGCCGACGTTGTATAAATGTTATACAAATGTCTTGTGTTTGCTGGGCAGGCGGACTTTCTCTCAAATATTGTACATTTATTCAATGTTGGTTCAATGTTGGGCCAGCGTCGCAGACGTTGGCCTAGCATTAAAACAGCATTGGATCAAGTCCCGTTTAAGTAGTATCTTGTAATCAGTTCAGTGGCTATATTAATGCAGTCAATCTGTACTCAATAGGCTACTGTTGGCCTACACTTGACCGTCCCAGGCATGCGCGTCTTGCAGTTGAATCATTCTTTAAGTAGATACAATATTTTGATTCACAGGGGACAACATGTTTTGTTTACCCTCTTGAAGTATAGTTGAATCGCGCAATACAACGCCACGTAATTCAAGCTATCGAAAATTGCTTATGCTGTCACAATTTTGGAAACTAAAGACGGAACGGGCTTCAGGCATGCGCAGACAGTCGGTAATCTAAGCATTTTTTCAAGGTATCATGCTATACATTTGTATGTGTAACAGACTCTACAATACGCTTTTCAGCGTCATGCTTTCGGTCGGTCATTTCAAAATTAAAAACAAACTGTTTTCAATCACGCATACAAATGTATATCATGATAGTTTGGGAGATCACCGACTGTAGTTTATGGCGCGGTGCTTTGTGGGGCCCCCTTGTCACACGTATTTAAAAACAGTGATCTATCTTTTTTTTCAGAAGTATTACAATATGTACTAATATCGGTATAGCACACTATAGCAGGGGGTATTAGGCGTTTGATCAAAATGTCGCCAACAATTTGACCAGCTTATTGTCTTACGGTATGCGTCAGGAGCGGCGGTACAGCTTCATCCTCTGCTCATGTATGTATTTTATTTGTACGTGCCCTGCGCACAAGACACCCTAGTATATAATCTCCCAGTTACTATTACAGCCAATCACTTTGGCAAGTTGGCTTGATGCGCATTCATTCATTCCACTCAAGGTCGTTTTACCGGTAATAAATAATACATAGGTTCTGCTTTCTCATTGTGCCGCCCGGCCACATTGTATTATTAGTTTACACTGTGAAACCTTCCACGATCGACCACGTGACATGTCATAAATCATATTTATAATTAATCTTTTTTCTAAGAACATATAGGACATACATCTATATTATTTACCTTTCCAATGGGATTCCGACAAGCAAATATTAGGTGTTGGTCCTACGTTGATGAAGTAGGGACAGCGTATATACAACAGTGAGGCCCGGTCTTAGTTCAAGTCGTCAGTCAAGTATTAAAGAGTTGTATCCGTCACTTGTTAAAGTGGCAGATACAACTCTTTAATACTTGGGTGACGAAATGTGAGTTTAAATTGCCAAGGGCTCGTCCGGCATATTACGCTGGGAGCCTGAGATGTCATTAAAATAAAACAAATATCAGATTAAATTGAACTTTTGAATACACGATGTGTTTTTATTTCAACTATACACCTTGGAAAATCTGGTTTTGATGGTCCATCTAAGTGTCACTTTATCAAGCTACACTTACCACTCCTTCTCAAGTTGTCGAGATTTCCAGTTGTAATACTGTCAATTTTCAGTACGTCTATTCGCATGAAATTGGATAGTTGAATCAGGACAAGTTCTACTGTAGTATACAGGTATAACTGCGGTATACTGCCGTGTAAAGACAAACAAACAGTAACTGTTTACTGTCCGAGCATACAGTTACTGCTGTTTTGAGGTTATACGACACAGTTTACTGTAGGGTAGGTACCTGGGTGTGTGATGGTGCATTTAGTCCACACAATAGCAAGGCGTGCTACCACATGAAGCGACTTATATAGCAGCCTGCTGTGCCACAGACAAAGTAATTTTCAAAACTTGGCCACTTGACAAACATTCTCCCGGGAAAACAGTTTTGAACAAAAAGCAATTTATATCATATATTCCAGTAACTTTCTTAAATGACAGAACTTTTCAATCTGCCTAATTAAATAACGGCATTTTACATTTAATCTCTTAACATGCGTAACTGACATTTTTGATCAACTAAGTCTAAAACCATATTTTGCGGAAACGAGGAATACAAACTTTAAATTGGCCGTTCTCTGTGCACCAACATCAGTTTATGGTATACTAGCATGGAGATAGTAACGGTAGTAGTATATATAAGGGCTACGCGGGCTACAGATAGTCAGAATAAGCGCTGCCTGATGAATAACTAACATAAACACATGAGAGTGGTCCATGGACTAAAAGTAGACAAACTACTTTAACCCATTAACCATCTGTTAACATTGATTAACCTCTTATTTTTCTACATGTGTAATAATTGTAAATTTTACACAAGTACATTTTTCAAATAAACTTTGATATAGTGAAAACAAATACTTCTCCTCCATCCATTGTTTTGAACATTATACCGAAAATCAAAATGTAGACATATGATAACTGTGAAAATAACAACAATTCGGAAAAAACTGTTTTCGAGATAACGCGTTAGCAAGCAATGGAAATTATAAGAAATATAAAAATAGTTACCATTTTCATGAAAATAACTTATTTCGCGGTAAAGCAGGTAAAGTGTGCCTTCATACAAAATCACATGCGATTCCGATTAGCGGTCCCCGAGATATATGACATATCAAACTCACAAATTCCCGCGAGAGGGGGATGGCAGCAGCGGGTGGATGCAGAATTGGAGGCCAATTATTTTTTTAAAATCTCGGTAATTGAACACACGTTATTTTATGTGTCAATATAGACGTGATTGGTCTTTAAAGTGTAAGGGCTAAATTGATTCATCCCACGATCAAGTCCAAACGCGCACTTTGACACAGGGCATACTATAGCCCGATTTTAACCCGCGGAACACACCGACTTCTGACTTACACCACGGATCCCTTCGAAAATCTACTGATCAGCATACTGATTACCTAAATGACTATAAGTAGATTATAGAGGTGCTCAGCGATCATATGGTTAATTCGTGCACCGTAATAATTGATAAAATTAGATTGATACAGAACAAATAACCAAAGTTCGTTAAATTGCAAACATACTGTTGGAGAAACATTTGCTTTGCAATTAATAATTGAGCACTGTTGAGTGGGTTCGGGCGTTGGGCATGTTGGGGAGTGATTCCTATAATTTGTACAAGGACTCAGACAGAGATGGTATTGTGACAGGTCTCCACACGCACGTGACAGGCTACAGCGCTACGGGGCGGAGAAGACGAGCAGTCAGGCGGCAAATTGGCAGAATCTGACACCTGCCCCCTCTAGTGACCAGGCAGTGTAATCAGAGACTTCTATGATAACGTCAAGAGGATATCAACACGAGACATTAAACCAATGTTGATTTAATGTTGGGCCAGCGTAGTAGACGGTGACCCATCATCAAATCAACATTGGTTCAATGTCTCGTGTTTGCTGGGAAGCGTGAGCAACATACGCCAGACGTTGTTTTACATTTGGCTCAATGAGCAACGTCAATCCAGTAAGTAAAACACTGAGCCACTAGCAAACACGATACTGGTTCAGAGCTGGTTTATAGTGTTAGGTCAGCATCGCACATGTATTCGTTTTGAGTTAGTTCAACTATGCGCGACTGTAGTCGTTTTTAATCCGTTTTATTAGTCGTTTAAATCACAGTTATTGGGAGCGAAAGTGTGTTTGAGTGTGTGTGTGTGTGTGTGTGTGTGTGTGTGTGTGTGTGTGTGTGTGTGTGTGTGTGTGTGTGTGTGTGTGTGTGTGTGTGTGTGTGTGTGTGTGTGTGTGTGTGTGTGTGTGTGTTTAAACATCACAATTTGCAAATGTTTGGTCTCGAGTTAAACAAATATGAGTAATTTTTACCCCCTTGAAGTTGTGGGTCGCGGTAACGAGACACAACCTCAAGCGGTTGAAAGTTTAAATTATTTAATTTAGAGCTTTAAGGGCTTATTGGGTCAGTGTCACAGACGGCGGAAGTCTGTGACCCCAAGCAGTATAATTATATAACCTCTTTGGTAACCTGCAGTTGACCAAATAAATGAGCGAATGAATGAATGTAGTAGCAGTAAAATATTGCTTTAAGTCACTTTTCGGAACTAATGGTCATTTAAGTGACATTATATGCGTTAAAACAGTGCAGTCCGTTGATGAAAGTAATGATGTACAGATGTGAGGGTGGGGTGATAGGGCATATAGTGGATTATTGAGAGTGTTTTTCATCACTCGTCCGATAAGGAATGAATGAACGAGTGAAATAAAGGAACGAGTGAGTGAATAAATGAATGAATGAATGGATGAATGAATGAATGAATGAATGAATGAATGAATGAATGAAAGAATGAATGAATGAATGAATGAACGAATGATTGAATGGGTCTTTAGGTCACCTTTCTGCACATACAGGCTAAAAAGGGTGAGGAGAACGTCTTGATGTTGGTGAATTAAATTAGATGACAATGCCCTCAATACAGTCAGTATTGGTCAAAGCTCTAAATTTTTACCCAGTAAAAAAAAGAGACTATAAACTGATAAACCAATGTTTAGTTTTGTGTTATCCCACTAAAAGCACCCAACTAGTAGGAGTGTAAGGATTGATCAACTTAATCAAGCTGTGGATCATTCGATACAACATGTCTGTCTGTTTGTCACAGCGCATGATATGTCACCTCAGCGCTGAAATATTGTCTCAGTGCTGGATGAATGACGGGCCACCGCCGGAGACGGTGGCCCATCATTCAGCCAGCACTGAGACAATATTGCACTTATTCGATGTCAAAAGATCACCAGGACCCGGTGACTACTGCCATAATGCTAGTCTACTGCTGAACACTAACCCTTGATGTGATGCCGATACGTGACCCCTGACCTATTGTGACCTGATCACGGAGTCGAGAGGGGGGGGGGTGATAAACTGGCCAGGAATGCGGATCCACCTGTAGCAAGTGGGGCTACAGATGGGCGGATCAAATGTTCATGTTCAAATGTACGAGAATAATTCTGTAAATCTCGGGCACGTACATGGCTGGCCAGCCATTGACGTGATGCATTTATCCACGGATGAACTGGATAAAGTCTAATAGTATTCAAATGAATCAGAAAGAGCTAAGTAAGACATTTATGATGATTTCAAATTGAAAATAACCCTTTGATTGCGATGTTTTTTACAAATTAATTCAGAGCTTCAAGGGTTAAATCACATACACGTATATGTATTGTATACAGCACAGGCGTGTAAGAGGTTATGTACTGGGATATGAGTTTCAATGAGAGCACTATTAAAACGTCCTGCTACTGAATAATTCCAGCGATGCAATGAATTCTACAGGCAGTTCTAAGATCCGCCTTCATTGAGTTTGGACAAGGACTCTAATGAGTGATATATCAACATTTACACAGACACTTGAGGACATAATGACTTTTAATCTTGTGGGCATAGATCATGGGGCATCGATCTAAAACATGGATCGATGTAGTAACGCACTTACATTTTAGATAAAGTGATTGCGAAAGTGTGTGATAATTATGTTGCCACGTTTCTCACTGCAGCCAAGGACATTCTACATTATATCATATATGTTCTTGCTGCAGTTATAAAATACGTATGACAGCTAATGCTACATTTTGTATAATACATACTTTAATTCAAGTAAAAGAGGGTATGATAAAAATGAAATGAAATGAATCAGGCCTTATGCCACTTTTGTGCACATACAGGCTAAATTGAGCCAGGAGAATCTCCTGCGGATGGTGAGATGACACTGCCCTCCAGACACATATTCGAAATTGAAACCCTGGAGGTCTGAGGCCGAGCATGAAACCTCTCGGCCACGGAGGCTCCCCACAATACTGAGTTCTACGAGTGGACGGGGAAGAAACAATTTTAAGAGGGCATGATATCAACTGAGAAGGCATATATGTAGCTACAGTCTGAGCTCGGTCTGAGCAGTTATGAAGTTTTAATGAACGATTGATACTAGCATGATATATGAGGCGTTGATCCAGTGCTGGTTTAATGCTGGGTCAGCGTCTGTGACGCTGGCCCAGCATTAAACCAGCACAGGATCCTGTCTGACAAAGACTAGACAGTGCACTGTATGACGTAATTAAGCTCCTCGAGGAATGCCAGTAGACCACGCCTCGCGTGCCGTCACATAAACAATGTCTGAGTATTAAACCAGATTATACAAACACGCCACGCAGAGCTTATCCAGTTAAACATACAGTAAGCTGCGGACAGGTGGTCAGCTCTGCAGCAGTAGCACCGGGGCTGGATCAATGTTCACAGTACTGAAGGCAGCATAGATCATCCACCTAAGACTGGGCGGTAAAATAAAAACCCACTGCATTCCACAATATTGTTCAATATTTATAACGGACTTGGATTATTAGTCTTTTGTGTGATCAGAATAAAGTAAAGGTAAACAAGTAAAAAGTAACAATTCATGCAAAACCATACAACATAAGCACATAACATTTAAAATTCAAATGATTAGCTTTTTTATAATGATGATTATAGTTCTAGCCTCTTTTCGTAATATTGCCGGTGTTTGAGGCAAACTTTTCCGGTCAATATGCCCTGTACTTCTAAAACGATTACCTATAACCCTTTCAACACTAATCGATTTATAGTGGAAAATTTCACATATACATGAATAAGAATAATTTTCAGGGAATATTATTTTCTGAAATGCCTGTATCGCAGTGTACATGTCTCGCAGCCTGTGTGTCCCCAAAAACGATGCGGATATCAGTTAAATTATTCCCTGGTTTTGACATGCTAGTACGGCGCGATTTATAACCACCTTCAAGGAGATCAAAAACAATTTGATAGGATGGGATGACTAGGCATGTAGAGTTTTTATTCCAGAATTTATTCACTTCACCTGATGAGGAGAGGTATGCTCAGAGGGCTTTCCATTTTAACCCCCCCATGAACATACCCTGGCTCGCCCAACAAATAAAGTTCTGGTTTCTACAGATAAGTTTAGCCTAAAGGTTACCTTTACTTTCGTGGAGGACAGTGGTCAGGGTAACAATACAGGAAATTGTCCGAAACATTTCATGCCAAGCTAGCAAACACAAAACATTTGTATAACATTTATACAATGTCGGCCCAACGTATTCGAGGTTGGTCCAACATTGTATAAATGTTATACAAATGTTTTGTGCTTGCTAGGAAACGACTTTTGTGTCATTCAAGGGCACTCATCGTCCATCACGTTTACACCTGGATGACACCCATCCGGCCATTGACATACTCTGTATAGACAGTTTATGTATGTGGCTGCTGAAGACGTGGTACCTGTAAACCTATCTAGCAACCATCAGACAAAACACAGCCCTAAGTGAGTGTGCCTCGAAAGATCAAAGTAAACTGCTTCTAAAACCAACCCCTCACCAGATCACAAAGAACGAAATGAGCGAAGATGGGGTTACCCAAGGAAAATAGAATCTGATTCTATTTTCCTTGGTTTAACCAGGTAGAAGTTGTTTGTCTTTGTTTTACTGTGTGGACGTTTAGGATGAGACTGATGAAGTGTAAATACGCCACGCAGTGAGGACAAACACCACCTGCAATGAATCGGATAAGAGCAACAAGTGTCCAAAGGAAGCTTTAATGTCGCTACAGCAGTAATTAGATCACACCAGAAATGGAAATAGGAGAAATGTAAATCCATGCTTCATAAATGAGATCGTAATATAATTAATAGCTTTTAAAATATAGAGGCTTCTAAAAATAAGAAAGCTATAACTATTGATAGGATAATATTTGAAATAAATAGTTTTTTGCATAATTATTTTATAAGGGGAGTAGATCAGAAAATCACCAAATTGTTTCAAGTTTTCACCGCAGTTGTGCCCCTATAGATTTGAGTTTATTTATCCAATTTAAATCGTCTGTTTTTTTCCTGGTAATACTTAGTGAGGGAGTTTTAAATCTTACGACCAAAAAAATTTCCATTGATGACCATACACGTATTTCCAGAGCAATGTAGACGATGTTTGGGTTGTGTACTCTCACCTAGTTTTCCAGGTGGTTTATAATATGTGACTCATGGCGGATGTTGTCTTGTTTGACCAGTCCTACACAACTTGTCGGCCACCAGAGGACCTCCACTGGAAATTATTTACACAAACAACACAGTATAAATACAGATATGTCGGTGGCAGGTAGGAAACCACCATGTCAAGTGCCGGCTTTATTTGACGTCAACAATGCCGCCGAGACTACCACAGCAGGCTGAAGTGGGATCTCATCCAGCCACCTTGACCTTGTCCATGTTGCCCGCCTGTGGAGAGCACGTTCACACGGGACGTTAATCCCATGCTGGAATACTGTTAGGCAAACGTCTGTAAAGCTGGCCAACATTAAATCAACAAGTTACATAGAATTAAAGTCAGATGTTTGTTGTGGCACCTCCCACACGGTCAGCTGTCTGCTGCTCCGCACATACCAAGGGATCGAATATACCAACATTTAATACAATAAAAAATCTAATCGATATAGCTTCGCAGTTTCACGCCTAAACATATCTTCGTGATTAAAGCCACGAAATTAAAATAAATTGTAATTTCAGAAGATTGGATAACACGTATGAGACACAGTACCAGACAGAACTGCTCTGCAAAGACAAATTTATGCAGTATCTAGATACTGCCTTTTGGCTTAGCACAGCAGGTTGCGCTGGTCTACAACCCAAACCTCGACCTGCAGTCATTGAAAATGTATGTTTGCATAGTCTGATTTTCCCAGCAATGCTCACTTGGCTTCCGGTAGCGGATTATCAGTGAAAATAAAACCTATTCGTCCATGCATTGTGCAGGATCATAGATGCTGGACCTAGTTTTCCTGAAGGCAAACCGTGACATCTAGAGCTGGCGCCAAAAGTTATAATTAATAATATGCGCTTCAAAAAATATCTAAAAGAACTAGGCAATCACCTAGTTTTAATCACAATGGTTGTCACAAAGTCAAAACTTGCATCAACAGTGAGAAATTTAACTTTTATTATTCAATATAATTTCTAGTCTAATATCTAATAAAACTAACTCCAACGCACCGGGCAATTTTAGGACCAGGGAGGTGTACCTCCCTGTTAGGACAAAGACTGTGTGCTAGCATTTAGGACTAAGGCAGTGGACTAGCATCTTGACTTCTGCATGTGTATAAACTACCCAGCAAACAAAAAACATTTGTAACCCATTTGTACAACATCGGCTCAACGTCTTCGACGCTGGTCCAACATTGTACAAATGTTATACAAATGTTTTGACTTTTGTGCTCACTGGGTAACATCCATGTTATGTGAAGTTGAATATAAACAATATGAAAACAGAGACATACTACACTGGAATACATATCATCTTCATCATATGGCCTACAACGGTTTGAGTGACTTTTGTATTTGCAACCCTTATTGCAAAATTGAAAGAAGAGACAAATATTCACCCATGGATGTATTATAGTCTCTGGTTAACACTGTGGCTAATACATATCATCCACGATATAAAAACAAAAAGCATGATGAAAGTGTCTAAATTTAACTGCTCATGATATTTCTACATAATTTGATGTGAAGTGGATTTGCCAGACACGCGAGCTTGGAGTAACGGTCACGATATTGATGAAAACCACACCCATTACAAATGTATCCGCTGATATGGATAACCAATGTGCGGATCACACAGGTATAGACACGCCAATGACAATACTATTAACGTATGAATGATTGATTATCGGTATTATAATGAGGAGGGACTGATATAACACTCATTGTGTACATGTAATGTGACAGATACATTCAAAATACCACGATACGATACGATATAAATAGTACCATGGTATAAATATATAGGACTGTAACGTATTTTCTTGTACTTGCAATTTCGAGTTCGTAAGCCAAAAAAATATAGCGTAAGAATTTAGCAGTCAGAGGGATAACGGTTGATAGGTTACAGGTACATAACCTGAATCTGATAACTACTGACCAGTCAACAGGAATGTATCAAAATAATACTTCAACAGCGCAGAGAAACATGGGCGAACACACACGGTTTTAGGCTGGCCGAAGATGTTAACTTAATTTAGTCTGGGAAAACA
This sequence comes from Flabesymbios commensalis, assembly GCA_964017125.1. Lineage (NCBI taxonomy): Eukaryota > Metazoa > Annelida > Polychaeta > Terebellida > Flabelligeridae > Flabesymbios > Flabesymbios commensalis. The sequence goes on along the minus strand of OZ024909.1, from coordinate 57,316,252 downwards.
GAAGATTCTAAATCGGTGAGCACAAACCTACGACCGTCGAGCAGTGCACAATGACAATGATAACGCACTAATAACAGCCTCTGATAGAGTTAAAAATCGTGAGCAGTCAGCACAATAAACACCATGACCCAAAAAGATTAAAATCACTCACTCGAATTCTTATAATGTGATTATATATATCGTGAATACGAACTCCTAGACTGTTATAATTTAATTGAAGAAGTTCAAAACTCATTAGCCAGCTTGCGCGTATATAATCAGACCAATATTAAACTGATAAATTGAATGTTCACGGCACAAATCATACACTGACTCATGCGCTTTATAAGACGACAGCACTAGTGTGCAAACATGAACTTTATTTCTTCTCGATATGTTTCTTCTTAATTTCTTCACTTAGAATTTCGATAAATTGTAAATTTAAGGTTTACGGCATTGTCGGCGGTAAAATATAGGATGAACCAGGAAGATGCCCTCTGGGGCTCTGCACCCCTCCCCCTCCCCCCAACCCTTCCCTGCCTCAAGAAGACGCCCTGCGGACCTCTAACCAGCTTCACACAGGACTTCCCATGTCAGGTCTCGCCCTTCCTATCCAGCTGGCTGCTGCCGAAGATTTATTTTATTTATCATCTCGGTCCCATCAAGCAGGTTATATAGGCCTAATATTCCTTGTTAAAGAAAAAACGCCCTTAACTAGATTACTAGTCGTGATGGCACTCTCTTGGCCATTTCACCCCCATGAGCCTAAGGGGTCGTAACTGCTACTATGTAAAGTAGCACATATTAAGTAGCATATTAACACTTTAACCGCCAAATTATTCAATTTAAATATTCACCCACTTGAAGTTGTGTCTCGCTGACGCGGTCCACAACTTCAAGTGAGTGAAAATTATTCAGATTTCACAAATGGCGGTCTAGTCTTTTCAAATCTGGCTGGTTGATGTCACATTTTATCTTTAATATATTTAAAATGTGATACTTAATGTGCTAATAAAAAATGAAAACCCGAATATATATGCGGCACCGGCGGTTAAAGGGTTAAAGACGATTTCTGCGCGTCTCACTCGTGTTTATCATGTTTATAGGTTTAGAGTAGGGAGTAATTTCAGCAGTAAGGGGACCAGGAGCATAAATTAATTATTTAATGTACATTGTGACTTATCGACTGAGTATTTGTGAGCACAGCTGTCATGATCAACACGCCAGATGGCTTGATGTTTTGTCTTTACACGCCACATGGGAACTGTTACATGTTATAACTGTGTAGTTTAAACAACTGCGCACTGGAAGCGCATATCAGTCCATTGCCCATGTTGCCTATTCGTTCTTTGGCTCAGATAAAAGAACACCGCTCAAGGCAACTGTAATATATAAAACATAACAGACTTGTTTCACCAAATGTGAAAAAATACATCACATTAATAATATCCCAAAGGCGACAGCATCACCATCTGGACAACTAAAACACAATAGTTCTACCTCCTTACAGACAAAACACTACCGAGCCACATGAATAAATAATATGTGTATTAAATATGCAATAAAGTATATGTACGGTACTTACTCTGAAGTAGTAGTAGAATATTCTTTAACGTCACTTTTCGGCACTAATGAAGTGACACTATAATACGATAAAAACAGAGCAGTCCATTGATGAGATGAACTACGTACAGGTGATGACGTGAGGGTGGGGTGATAGGACATGGTGAGTTATTGAGAATGTTTTCTTTCATTCACCCCTATAATGGGTTCTGGGCATGTCTAGGGGATTTACCCCGAGACATGTTCAGCCGGACGGAGACTTGGGTTTCGTATTACAATTCAAAACACAGCTCCAAAACACAGCTCCGATATCATCGAGTCCCCAGAGTAACAAAAGCTAACAAAAGTTATTCCATTCATTCCACGTGAGAGACCTAATGCTGAACAATCTATTGCCGGTAGTTAAGGCCTTACCACGGCCAACACCAGTGCCTGCAATGATGCGGAAGTTGCATTGGCACCACTGTTGAGCGTTAGAAAAGGATACGCCGCTGGCAATCTGTCCAAAGATTGAAATTCTCTGCAAAACTTTTACCGTCTCTTTATTTATTGTTGGTCTCTTGATTTAAAGTTGGTCCGACGTCGAAGCATTAAGTCAAGATAGGATCCATGACTCTTCATCATAACCCATGTAACCCCACGTTTGCCACCAAAAAGTTAATTAAGAGGTAATCCGTCAATACTTAATAGGATGGATTTCAAAATACATTATTGAGTAAAAAGTATTCAGTAGTGCACAATCATAAACAGTAATTGCCTTCATCATTCTTCTGTTAATGCTCATCCCACCAAAAATAAAACATTGACGCAACGTTCTACATTGACGCAATGTTGTTTTAGAGCGACACCAGCCTCTCAGATGCTGTTGTGGCTGTGGAGAAACAATGACGAGTGAAAGTATAGAAAGCCGGCTATAAAATTCACTGTCCACTACGGCGCAAGGGTCTTCCTTAACATGTAATTGCATAATCAGATAATGAAGAGTCTTAGTCCGACAGAAGTTCCTTGTTTTAAAAATATAACATCGAATATCGGTATCTCCTTCTATACGTGTATTATCAGATGCAAATCCAATCGATTTCTATGTGCTACATGTGGCATAAAATGATGATATTTCAAGTCAAACATTGATTGATCGATGCGAAGATTGATTGTCCGTAGTTTCCGTAAAGGAACACGTCGATGTATAGGATGATAATATTATTTGAAAGTACTCATTAAAAAACTTTCAAGACTAAAAAATGTTGACTTGACGATAATAGTATGACCTGACAATAGAATGACCTGAACGATAATTTTGGTAAACTAGGTTATGATTAGCTTTTTAATTAGAATTTTCTATTATTATTATTATTTTGCAAAGGTTTGGGAAGTAGAATGGGCGACTCGTGTGGTACATGTAGCACATATATGTAGTCCTATATCAGATGGTTGGGAAAGCAGAACATTTTAATCCGTGTATTATAGTCTTGCATATATCTATGGTGTCATGTACTAGATTACACCTTCCGACGTTGGCTCAATATTAAACCAACATATGCTCAGTATCTGGTATTTGCTGGGATCTTTCACTTGTGTCTATTTGGAAAGCTCATTCCTGTGATCAAATGATGATTACAAACAAAGTAAAATCATGATCATGAGTCATATATGGAACACCCGGTGACGGTGGCCTGGAAAATAAAAAGTTGACCATGAGTCATAAAGCGCTGCATGGTATCAGTATGGAGCTTGACACCTTGGTGGTGGAGGAGTGGCCGCCACAGGCATTGCCGAGAGCTGTTTCCCCGAATAACTCTCCAACCTAAAACTTGAACATATATAATTGGATGTAGTCTATTAAGAAAGTAGAAAATATTTGAATGTACCATGATAAAAATAACTGATAACCATTCTTTACTTCTGAATGAAACTGATGGCTCAACACAATTTAGTTTCTGTTCAGTTCCCTTACTTAATATATAATATGTAAAAATAGTGTAATTTGTTAAAATAGATACTAAATTGGCAGGTGGCAGTCGAAACTGTTCAAACATAACACAAATAAAATGGTGGCCTATTTGTTCGCTTCTATACGCTGTTGCTGTAATCGGTCTGATAAACTGTGCGAATATTGGGTACTTTAAAGAACAACATACCCAGTCAGAGCTATACTGTGACTGAGATAATAATATTATTATGATAGGCAGACGCCCCAAAGACAGGACAATGTCCTATATTTGCCATAAACACATTGGTTGCAAGGGGAATATATGTTGACTGCAAATGATAACCCAATAGAAGTATCGGCCACAAAGGCTGCTATAGAACTGCACAGAAAATTCTACCCATCTACTGACGAAGTGAGCAGGTGAATGGGCGCATATGTCTGTGTCGTTAAAAAGAATAATAATAGCATACTGTGTGACAACTCAATTGATTGGTCACGTATGCTTATCAGTTTAGTGGTGTAATATAAGTCTACGTTATGTGAGATAGGTTCGGGGGTTATTGTGAGTAACTGGTACCTGTGGTATAATTGAAATCATAGCATAAGAGGATTTATTTTAGATTAAAAAACCTAAAAGACTTCAACCCATGTTACTTCCATGCTCATTCCCTGTTTGGGACGTGTAATAATATATCATAGGCATGGTGTGATACGTGGTTTCTGGTGGTAGGTATCAGCCACCAGTCCCTGGATCTAGGTGGATTCAACAGTCAACATTGGTTCATGGTTGCGTCAATGTGTGAGGCATCAGTATCAGGCTGTGCAGCTATGATATGGCAAGATAAGATGGTATTTTTATATCACTTTTTCCTGCATCACCTGTTATGTGCCTGCTCCCCCATAATTCAATATATCACAGCACTGGTTCAATGTTGGCCAAATTGTGCAGCGTATCTGACCAACATTTTGTGTTTGTTGTGTGATGTCACATACAGGAGCAGTGGGGTCTCAGAGGGCCATGTATATGCACACGCTTTACAATCTAAATCTTCGCATCCACAGCTTGGAGAGCGTCTATCAAGCATATTCCATGAGATGGGCAGTGTACCGCAAGATCCCCGCTGTGATGATGGGGTTGCTTCTTGATGCTCTTACACACAGGGTGTGGGGATGACAGAACACCAAGGAAACAGGTACACCAAGAACTTTCAACTGGAGCCTGTGCAATATAGCCTACAAACTGGAACATACCTTGTCTGCAAAGCCAGACACAGGTTACAATAACATTGCGTCAGCTCCGCGTATTCGTTGACCCAATGTTGATTGATGTTGGGCCAGCGTAGCAGACGAGGGACACCACTAAAGGACGCCCCATTAAATATTTGGGTAGGGGAGGGAAGGAATATAAAAAAAGTTTGTCGCCGCCACAAAAGTTGGAAAAAAACTTTGTTGAGAATAATAATGGTCAGAAAAAAGTTTGTTGGCGGAATTGATGAAAATATGTTGAGCGGAATAAACCAGCAAATAATAACGTACAGAATGGGGAAGGTATACAACAAAATAAGATTTTTCCGTTCCTCAACGAAACATATAAAAAGTTTGCTCCACACAAAAAAAAATGTTTACTTGTAACCAACAAAACACTAGCCTCCCCCGCCCCTCAGATATCTAATGATGCGTCCCTGAACCAAGATTGGGTGAGTGTCTTGTATTTGCTGGACACAGAATGAGACAGCGATCCAACATTTGTCTCTGGGGTGGTCTCCATGAAAATGTTATGGAAGAAAAAAGCTTCGTTTTCTTTGTCTCAGGTGCCAAAACCAGATGCCGAAGCATGAAACAAAATAGTGACAGAAATACAAAAATAATAATTATTTGAAATAAAGTCTATTTTAGAGCAAGTCTTTCAAACTTGTTTCAAAAGCAAAAAGAACATTGACATACTACTTAATTTGTCTCTCACAAATCTTAAATTGTAGCTCGGTAGCCTATATTGGACATAATGGGTTGATGACCAACAAGTAAGGGGACCACTTGAGTCGTAATTTGTCTATCTTGAGAGTTAAGTGTGGGAATTAGCGGTTCCCCATCAAAATATTAAGCACAGCTTAATGATGTTAAGAACCAGAGGTGACGGCTGGAGCAGACAGGCTGGCGCCGAGGTTTACCACAAAACAAATTGTGGTGTGAGACCATCAGGATAAATCAGCGCGGATTTGATGACGTGTGGCTAGACAGAGGTACCGACGTTGTTGCGGCGTTGAATCAACGTCATTGACGTTGATTCAAAGTCGCAACAATGTCGTGTGCTTGTACCGACGAGTGTAGAGCCTCATGCCAACTCACACACACCACCACACTTCTTGGAACATTTCTGAAAAAATGCCATGCGTGTTGACAAGTTTTGCGACAAGGACATCCATTTGGACCAGTTGCTGGCTCACAGTAGAAACAGTCCAGCTGGAACAATAGTGGTTCAGTGCTGGGTCTGAGTGTGATACTATTTATATATATTTAGTAGTAAATGATGGCTTTACGTCACTTTTCGGCACAAAAGGTCTTTTAAGTGACATTATAATACGATATAAAAGGTAGTCAATTGATGAGATGAATGATGTACAGATGATAATGTGAGGGTTGGGTGATAGGGCATGGTGGGTTATTGAGAGCGTTTTCCTTCGCTCGCCCGATAAGGGGTTCTGGGCATGTCTAGGGGATATACCCCCAGACATGCCCAGACGGCCGGAGACTTGAGTTTCGCTGTACAATTTATTGATGAAACTCTGTGGCATTTCGTGCAGCTCCGCTATCCTCGGGTCGGATAGTCCCCAGAGTAACAATAGGAAGGATCACTCCCTCTGGGTAACTCCATTCATCACACGTGAGAGACCTAATGTCAAACACGCTATTGCCGGTTATTTAAGGCTACCACGGCCTACATCAGCGCCAGCACTGATGCGAGTGCTGCATTGGCTCCGCTGTTAAGCGGAGGAACCAGGGTACGCCACTGGCAATCCGCCCGAAGATTATAGCCAGCTAAGAGGAGGCTGCAGCTGCCCTTGGATGATTGCTGTAGAATACTATTTATAAGTGCATGCCAAGATATGATGTATCATATTAATGCCATAAGTTTATGTGCAAAAATGGAATTTGCTAATATAAAGCAAATAAAAATTCATTGCTGGTCTGATTGACAGAACTAAATACATCGCCCATATAACATTTCTATAACTTGGGTGTCGAGACCTCTTTAAATTGTAAAACTTGACGAACTATTTTCCATTTAATTTTATTTAATACATCATATTTGATCCCTCTGAATTTGATTTGCAAACTATTTATACATCAATGATAATAATTTATTGTAGGTCAATGGTGAGAATCGCTAATCAATCATTTTCAAACAAAATATCCCTGATTCTATAACAAAAACAGTAAGAGTAAATAAAAGATGAAAGGAAAGCTGCAAACCATTTTCTATCATATGCATTAATTTATATTGCTACATGGTACACAGGTGATAAGGTGATAAACGTTTTTAGTTCACCAAAAAACAGACCAGGTTCCTTCGTGCCTTTTCTGGAACTCGGATAATAAACATAACAGAGGTGGGATTGATTATTATTCTATTTATGCCGCAAATACTCCTACAAATCTTCAGGTTACTGACCAGGGTCAACTGAGTATAAATGCAAACTATCTGCCTTCCCGAAAGGAATTTAGGACTGTTATTCATAAAGTGACAGACCCAGATCTTGGGCACTTGATTGGTCGAGCTAGCGATCTCCACCAGTCATATGCCTAAGATATAGGTCAGTCGCTTGGAGAATACCGGATCGTACAAATAAATATATTTTGGCACGCTCGCACCATCGCTCGCGCCAATCAAGTCAGATATTTACTGCGACCTGGAGTGACAAGTTGACCTCACAACTGCTGTGTAAACATCATTGGGATAAAACCAGTGGAAGGCGGGTTTCACTGATGATGTATTGCTGATTGTAGAGATGGGTATCAGGGGTCCGTTTATCTCTTGTCTTTAAGATTTGTTAATAAATGGTGATCTTCAAAAAGCCTTAATACATCCTTCATTGATGAGCAGGAAGTTCATACATTGCATTTACTTTCCTGTCAACTATACGTTCTTGTCAAAATGTAATGATTAATACCACTGCGATATGAATGTGATGAACAACATTGAGATGAATAGTTCTCCCACTAGCAAATAGTTGTAGCAGGCTGATACAATGACATTTTTAAAATTATTTGAAATGTTTAATAGTTACTATGGTTACCATGCTAATATTGGTCACTTTGATGTACGTACAGTACGCTCACACAGCAAGTAATACGTCCTATTAAACCAATATTATTTACATGACCCAATTGACTATATAATGTTACCAAAAGTACCAGCTTGCGTATGACACTGAAATCATATTTCACAACATTATTATCACAGATGTTCACAAATACAATATCTTATGCGTCCATCTATTTCTAAGGGAAATGTTAGATCCATTTCCATCATAATAGTTTTTGTTTAATTCGTCTGCAGCAACCGAATGGTTTGCACGTGCTGAAATAGATGTATCAGTGAGTCTGTTAGCCGTTCTTTCTGCCATCACTCCTACAGGGGCAGCATCAGGGAGGGGTCAGATACACGTAACGTTTTCTGTCAGGTGTTCCCAAGCACATATATATGGGGAATGTTGGCCAATCTTTACTTCAATGCTGGATCAAATCTTCCAACATTATAGTCGGACTGTCCAGCCTTTAACAGAGGTTTGACAGCGCCTTCTGTTAGCATTATCAGGTGCTTGGGCAGCTCTCAGAAAACATTATAAGTTAGACAAAGCAAACACGAGTGGTTGATCCAATGTTGCTGTAATGTTGGGCCAGCGTCTGCGACGCTGTCCCAACATTACAGCAACATTGGATCAACGTCTCGTGTTTGCTGGGAGCCAGTGTTGATTTCATGAAACCAAAACACTGGTTCAACGTCTGTCAGCACGTACAGTTTACGGGTGTTGCCATGGTAACAAGCATACCAACACGAGCTGCCTGGCAACATCACCTGGTAAATGAGCAGCAAATGAAGCTACAATTGGTTAACTGCCGACCTGTCAATGTCAATAGAAGCCAGACCGTGTCTACACCCCACCCATACCGCGGCATACAACTTGTGGATGAGGTACCAGTAGTTCAAGAACGCTCGAAAAAGTTCTGCTCCCGAGGCTAAGACAGCCAGCTACCGGGTTTAAGTTTCACCACTTGTAGTACTGGTGATTTTTCTTGACATTTCCAATTAATTAGGTAAGTATAGATAAGATAAGAATTGATTAACATAAAACTTGGGGGATTGGGTGATACATGTACTTAACAAGTGATATGCTAGATATTTTATCACTCGTTTTAAATTTATATACACAATGGGAGCTGTGACATCTTTTCTAATAATTAGTAAGACATGTTTGTATTAAAATTTGAGAGTATTATAGCGTAGGCCTACAGATCTCTAACATCAGCTTGTTCCGTGTTTAGTAATAGTCGATTTTTAATATGGATTTTTATGGTGTGGTATTTATCTATTTTCTCTGTTTCTATTATCCCACGCATTTGAACATTAGGATCTATACTTTGTGTAATCTATACTTTGTGTATGTGTTCCGAAAAAGCAGTGGTCTATTTTTAGTAGAGAATGTTGTAGTAAATTAATCAATTATTTGTTCGTTGTTTATATTATCTCACGCATTAACACAATGGCCCCGGTCACCACATAATTATATGTATGTGTAAGTTAAAGTACCATGGGAAACAAATCCGTGATGTCAACCATTATTCTTATTATTATTGACGGCATTTATATTGCGCCTTAACTCAATTGATTCTAAGGCGCATATGCTTAGCTATGCAGCAGCTATCAACTGAGATATCCATCCTACAGAAACAAACCGACATAGTGAGATCATTTCGATGTTCCGATCTTGATGGAAAGTCGGTCAGCTAAATAAAAATATGACAATAATATATAATGGCTTGTACACTCTACACTAGTCAGTTGTGGATCTAACGTTGATGGTTTCTGACAGGCAATGACGTTATCACACCGGGGGGATGACTAGATGTCGGCAGGGGGTACCCCAGCAACAAAACATTTGCATAACATTTATACAACGTCGGCCCAACGTCTTCGACGTTGGACCAACCTTGTATAAATGTTAAACACATGTTTTGTGTTTACTGGGGGTACACCATGCCACGGGGGAGGTACAACCCAGTATGAGTGTGTCCGCCCTGGTACAGCGTACGGGAGAGGCAAACAGCCACGACACTATTAAACGGCAGCGAGTGAGGAAGATAAAAACTGATAAATGGATCTGGAAAACGATCAAAACGCTATAACTACAAACAGAGGATTCATATTTATCATGGTTAGGTCTATCAGTTGGAAAACAGTTTTTTTTTTTAAATCTGAAAATGTCAAGTGGCCAAGAATCTCCAAACATAGATAAAATGTTGATTCAATGTTGGTTCAAGACTTGCAAATGTTTGGTTTAAAATTAAACAAAATTAATATGACTAATTTCCACACACTTGAAGTTGTGGGGCACGTTATAGTGAGACTTCAGGAGGGTGGAGATTAAAATAAGTGACAACAAGACTACATAAGTCCAGGAGCTCCCGCGACGAATTAGAATTTGATTTAAGCAATTTTGTGTAGGGTTTTAAATGTAGTCCTAGGCTAGGTCAACAAGACGCAAGACAACTAGGTCTAAGAAGCCCAGTCTAAGAGTGGGATAAGAACTAGACAGTCTGTCAGAGATTGCAAACCTCCATTGAAATTAATGATCCTAATCAGTATCCCAGTAATGGTCTACCTATCTGGCACGGTTTACCCTATATCAGGCCAATCGAGGTAACTAATAGCTGATTTACGGTCATTTTGAATTCGATATAAATTAGTCAAAAACTTAGGGTGCATCCTCCCCCGAAACCTCAAATTTTGTTTTATAGTAATGGACTAACATCTAACACAGTTTGCAAAATATTGGGCATGTGAAAGTAAATAATGGCCGATAGGGGGCCATTTTGAATTTGAACGAGTCAGAATTTTTCAAGATGCATCCTCAGCTGAAATCTCACATTTCATTCTATAGTAATCGTCTAGCTATCTAGCACGGTTTACCAAATATCGGCCATGTGAAAGTGAATAATGGCCTAAAGGCGGCCATTTTGAATTTGATCAAGTCAAAATTTTCCAAGATGCATCCTCAGCTGAAATCTCACATTTCATTCTATAGTAATGGTCTAGCCATCTAGCACGGTTTACCAAATATCGCCCATGTGAAAGTGAATAATGGCCGATAGGAGGCCATTTTAAATTTGATCAAGTCAAAATTTTTCAAGATGCATCCTCTCCTGAAATCTCACATTTTGTTTTATAGTAATGGTCTAGCCATCTAGTACGGTTACTAAAAACCGGCTATGTGAAAGTGAATAATGGCCGATAGGCGGCCATTTTGAATTTGATCGAGTCAATTTTTTTCAAGATGCATCCTCTCTTGTAATCTCACATTTTGGTTTATAGTAATGGTCCAGCTATCTAACACGGTTTACCAAATATCAGCAATGTGCAAGTAAATAGTGGCCGATAGGCGGCTATTTTGAATTCGATTGAGTCAAAAGTTTTTAAAAGGCATCCTCTCTCGAAACGTCACATTTTGTTTTATAGTAATGGTCTAGCTATCTAGCACGGTTTACCTGATATCAGGCCTATCGAGGTAAATAATGCTGATTGTCGGCCATTTTGAATTCGTAAGTTTAAAATTTTCAGGGTGCATCCTCCTCCGAAAACTCACACTTTGTTTTATAGTAATCAGGTAATGGTCTAGCCATCTAGCACGGTTTACCAAATATCAGCCATGTGAAAATGAATAATGGCCGAAAAGGCGGCCATTTTAAATTTGATCAAGTCAATTTTTTTCAAGATGCATCCTCATCTGAAATCTCACATTTCGTTTTACAGTAATGGTCTAGCCATCTAGCACGGTTGACCAAATAACGGCCATGTGAAAGTGAATAATGGCCGATAAGCGGCCATTTTGAATTTTATCGAGTCGAATTTTTCCAAGATGCATCCTCTCCTGAAATCACACATTTTGTTTTATAGTAATGGTCTAGCCATCTAGCACGGTTTACCAAATAACGGCCATGTGAAAGTGAATAATGGCTGATTGGCGGCCATTTTGAACTTTGACAAAATGATTTTTTTCAAAATACATCCTCTCCTGAAGCCTTACAATTTGTTTTATAGTAATGGTGTAGATATCTTGAGCGGTTTTCATGATATTCCACAATATCAGGCCTGTTGAGGTGAATAATGGCTGATAGGCGGCCATTTTGAATTTTCTCAACTTCAATTTTTTCAGGATGCATCCTCTCCTGAAACCTTACAATTTATTTGATATTAATGGTGTAGCTATCTTGAGCGGTTTTCATGATATTCCGCAATATCAGGCCTGTCGAGGTGAATAATGGCCGATAGGCGGCCATTTTTAATTTTATCGACTTGAAATTTTTCAAGATGCATCCTCTCCTGAAACCTCACAATTTGTTTTATAGTAATGGTGTAGCTATCTTGAGCGGTTTTCATGATATTCCGCAAAATCTTCCAGTCGGATTTACCGATGTTATAAATTAGGTCAAAGTGCTGGGTCAACTTCAAGGTCAAGGTCCAAAAACCTGAAAAGGCACAACTAGGGACCTTAGAGAACATGTATGTGCAATATGACTGTCATCGGCCCAGTACTTTTCGAGATCTGCTCCGGAAACGAAGTGCGCGTCAAAACGTCTAAATAGGTCATAGTTCTGAACCAGAAGTAGGTCAAAGTTCAAATACCCCAAAAGGCACAACTAGACCCCCTAGGTAGGTTGTGTGTAAAATTTGAAGACAATCGGACAAGTACTTTCAGAGATATGCTCCGGAAACGAATTGTTTACGGACGGCCCAACGGCCCAACGGCCCAACGCCGTCACATCATCATTTTCTCCTCTGCAACCTTGCGTATTGAATTCAGATTAAAAATATTTTAACCCGTCCATTAGCCACCTGGAAGTAACCCACATACCAAAAATTGTTATCCTAGCTTATTTTCTCACAAAGTTATAGGCAAAAGAAGAGGCCAAAAAAAAACGGAGGTAGAATCCATAGCTCCCTTCGCTCACCTACGGTGACGGCGGGAGCTAACAACGGCAACAACGGAAAACCAGTGATGCTCGGGTTCGACATTCACGTCTACCAGCACAAACAAGTGGAATTATTGTTGGACAACCGTCTGTGACGTCGGTCGCGCATTAATCAAATATAGTAGCTGCTCAGCATGATGGGATGCTACAAAATTATACAAATCACCTTTTGCAAAAATATTTTATGTTGATTTATAGCATGAGTGGTGTTATGAGTTTAGCATAATGTAAGAACTATACCCAGTGAAATAACGTTTGCGCTAGGTCGGACCATCGTTACCCAGTGCTGGGTCAGCGTTTCCATATCTCCAGAGAGGCCCATTCGTCATTAGGCAACTGGCTGTGACCTTCCCTGTCTTAAAAGTCAGTTTAGAATTACTTGCCCACCCATCCACGGTTCACTTTCAGCCGTACATATTTTCCGCTTTTTATCGGCATTGATGGATGATGCGGTTCACGTCACTATCGGGCTTCTGGTGGTCTTCACGTCTTACACTCTAGTGCAGCAAAATCAGAGTGAGGCACTGAATAACGGTGAGATAATCTCGTCCAACCGCCGGCCGTGGTCATAAAAACCATCTAAAACAGGCACATACATGGACTAGTATGGGATATGATTTTTTTCTTTTTCATAAAATGAAAAAGAACATGTGGTAAACCACGTGTATGTTGTTCGGGTCTTCTCAGTGATATCAACACACCTGGAGCTTTCAACGTATACAGATACACAAATACACAACAATTTGTTGAGTTTCTCCCTTGGTGACGTATGGTGTGTGAACAGAAGAGGCTGACTGGAGGAGGTGGTGGTTGACGGACACTATGATGGACGAGACCCATCAAACCCAGCCACCACATGCTATGTAGGTCAGCGTTTTTCCAGAGTCGAAAATCTTTGACCAATGCTGAGCCGATGAGTTATTATCAGGGCGTCCCAGAAAACACGAGACATTGAACAAATGTTGGGTCAATGTTGACTGGCGTCTACGACGTCGGGCTAACATTGACCCAACATTGGTTCAATATCTCGAATTTGCTGGGGTGAGTGTTGACGTGACAGAAACCAAACACAGACGTGTGCGTGTCACGTACTTAGGTTATTGTCACGTGTAGGTATACCACCCACAGGATCCAGAATACCCCCCCCCCCCCCCCCCCCAGCGAGCACGAGACGTATTGCCAAATGGTTGGTCAACATTAAACAAACATTGGATCAAATCTCTTTTTCGCTAAACAAGGAAAAATCGTAAACAAGGTATCACATAAGTCGAGTGCTTATACCGGGATATCACATGCATTAATGTTTATGAGTACATGTACAGTACCCTAATATAAATCCTACATTAATCAATACAATTTTTCAAATATTTTCAATAATTTATTGTACGATTTGATGTGAAAGAGATCTCATAGCCACGTGCTCTACACATTAATCAGAAGCAAGCATGCATCTTAAAAACCCACTGACTTTAACGGTAATATTACCGAATATTCTGGTTTTAATCATGTCAATACAGAGACGATGGTGCTGGTAGACTTACCATTTCATTGAAGCTAACCTTCTACCAAGATGTAAGGAGTCTCAAAAGCGTCAGCAGAGAATGAATCCCCAGCTCTTCATGAGAAGGAATGCCCAAGTCAATACAGTTTTAAGAACATAGCGGTAAGCCCAATGTTGTTACAATGTCAAAGATGTTGGCAAAACATGGAAACAGCATAGGGCTATGCGTCACATTTGTGGGGTGTTGACATTCCCAGCAAACAACAGACGCTACCCCGATGTTGATTTTTTGTTAGGCCACCGTCTACGACGCTGGCCCAACAATAAATCAACATCGGGGCATAGATTAGAGTCTGTTGTTTTCGGGGTTCTGCTATAGATCATATGATGACGGACGTCAATCACAATCACTTATCACTGATAAGTTAATGACAATGGCCGCCTCTATCTCACATTTCACACATATGGTATTTAGGTGTATACTTGCAGACCTGGGGCAGTAGTGGTCTGTTAACTTGTCTTTGCCATCTGGGCAACGTATAGAAATCCTGGGTGATACTTCTACCAGGGAGGTGGAACACCTCCCTGCCTATACTGTAAGCCACGACTCCATATACGCGTGATGCATGAAGCGTGATGCGTGATGCGTGTTCACCGAAATTATTGAAAATAAAAAGAGCGACTCCACATCCACGTCATGCGTATTCGTTTTGAGCTCGCGTATTCACCGCTCTGGGAGCGGTCAACACGCATCACGCGAGCCTACCATGACGTTATTTTATAGATTCTCCCGGGTACACCCCCCCCCCCCCCCACAAGGTCCTTGCATGTGATCCAGGGACAACCACCTCAAACATAATTATAGGCTCTATAGCAAAACGTTGCCTTGGCATTTATCATTTCTCTTGCACGATTGACTTTTAGCTCGTGATGGCTCAATCTGAAACAGGATATCTCCGAACTGTTCCCTGGTCATTAGAAAATATTGATGGAAACGTTCTGAATCCAATTTCAATTCTTTCATTTGATGATAATAAACCCCATATATTTTTATTTGTTTGATTATCTCATGGATCCACCACATGTGCGTTCATTGTTTTATTTTCATGTATAGGTAGGCCATGCACACAAGTCTGTTAAGTTTAATCGTCATCCTAAATATCGCTCATCAAACGGATATATAGACATATAACATGTATAAGGTGCCATTCCCCTGTGTGTAAAAACAAAACACAAGAGATTCGCACTGGTTGGCTCCTTCAGCAAAAATAACTTTGACGCATCACGCATCACATTTTGACGTGCATATGGAGTCGTGCAATACGCTTCACGCATCACGCGTATGTGGAGTCGTAGCTTTATGCGAGCTTAAACCAACTTCTTATAAAAATAATATAGGCTACTATATGTTTGAATTGTAATTTTTTTTTATACTTTTTCTACATTGTGCTTTTTGTTGGCAAACACAAATCAAAAGAGTCCACAGAAGCCACACTTGTCTCCTCTCTCAAATAAGACCACATTCAGGGCCGTATCCAGACTGAGACAAAAGGGGGTTTACAGAAGGACGATTTGGAAATACGGGGGTCTGGGGGCATGCCTCCCAGCAAATTTTGAAAAACAAGGCATTTTTTGAAAATACAGGGGGGTTACAGACACCCAAACCCCCCCTCCCTGGATACGGCTCTGACATCACCGCAAACACGACAAATTGAATCAATGTTAGTTTATGTTGGCCCGTCTTCTGCGAGGCTGGTCCAACATAAAAGCAACATGTCATTGATTAGGCTATATGTATCGTGTTTGCTGGGTAACAGTTTTTGAATTATCTTAATACCATTTGAACCATACACAGTTTTGTAACTATATTTAATCCTTTAACCGCCAAATAATTCAATTTGAATTTTCACCCACTTGAAGTTGTGTCTCGCTGACGCGATCCACAATTTCAAGTAAGTGAAAATTATTCAGATATGGCAAAATGGAAGTCAACTGTTTTCAAATATTGCTGATTGATGTCACACTTTCTCTTTGTCACATGTTTAAAATGTGCTAATAAAAAATGAAAACCGAATATATGCGACACCGGCAGTTAAAAGTTTAAACAACATGAACAACATGAACAATAGGAAATAAATAACATCGTGCTTAACCCTTACAACGCTGGAATACTTTCGTATAGACTATGGGAATCAAAGGTTTTTTTCAATTTGAAATCATCATAAATGACTTAGTTAGTTCTTTCCGGTTCATTTGAATACCTATGTTATGGGTCTACGGCCATTATAAATATTGTTACTCTTACAGTGCGGGGATAGACTTTAGACGTCAGAATATGACGTCTATAGACGTCAGAATATGACGTCCATAGACGTCTAAAGTCGATCCCCGCGCTGTAAGCATTAATTATGTTAATATTGTTTACTACACTGCTCACCCTAGACACTGCTCCTTCGCATGTTAAAATGTGCAGATGGTTGACGTCATATGTCCCCCGCTCTCAATTTCAAGTATTGTAGTAAGCTTGTGATTGGCCGGCTGTCTTGCCAAAAGTACCCTGATCGGCTGGCGAGAATATTATGGCGGGGGAGGGGTGGGTGTAGACAGACACCTGTGTGGAGCCCAGCAAACGCGAGCATTTGACCCAATGCTGTTTCAATATTGGCCCACCGCAAACGGCGCTGGACCAACATTGAAACAACATTGGGTCGAGTCTTCGTGTTTGCTGGGAGAGCTGTCCGCATTTTGATACACGCGTGCCGTCTGTGTCTGGTCGGAACAGGCAGCACAGTGCTCTGTGTAATTGTTTACCAGCATATCATCAAATAACTGTTATTGGGAATGACCTCTGTGTTTATTAAGCAAAAATATGCAAATGTTTGATCTCAAAATATATAAATACCGTTTTTTTTGTACTAACTTGAAAACTAGTGCCCCTAATAAGCAAAAATGTGCAAATGTTTGGTCTGAAATTAAATAAATACAGGTAATTTTTACTAACTTGAAAACTAGTGCCCCTAAAGTGCCCTAAGCGTACTGGTCACCGATTCGGGTTATTCTGATTTTATAACGGAAACAAATATTATCGTAACGTCTACAAAAACACCACGCTATCATTCATCTAATCGGCCATATTTGCGAGATTACAAAGGGGAAATACTAGCATACCTATACACGGTATATCAATAAATAGGATAAGGGCATCCCTAGCTAGCTCTGCCAAAAGCTACTTATCAGTTATCAGGTTATGGAGGGGGTAAATCTAACGCGCGGAGGTCCAAGCATAGTGATGTTAGCTGCCGATCATCAGTGAAAAATACAATAATGATAATAACATTAATCTATAAATCTATTTACATTTATTTGAGGAATTTAGTACTTCGATATGAATTACTGTACCGGGTACTCATATTGATACCAACGCATCAAGCAAGATATATGTTTGTTGTCTTACCCATTTCCCAGCAAACAGTTGAACCAGTGTTGTTTTAATGTTGGGCCACCGGCGTCGCCGCTGGCCCAACATTAAAACAACACTGGTTCAACGTCTCGTGTTTGCTGGGTCACCTACTCATACAGTCGCTCGTTATGTTGATATCTACTCAGCTTAATAAGTCAGAGCAGATATCAAAATAACTATGCAAATGGCGTTTTGTGCTCAAAACGGTTGGATACGAAAGGGACATTTAGTAATATAACTAATGTCAAATTAGAAACATTTGTTAATTTGAAATAATTGAATTTGTGCGCCTATATGCATGCATGATACATGTCACCAGCCAGTTTAAAGTTTTTGGCAACGGGAAACCAGCCACAACGTAGTCTAAAATTAACAAAATAATCAACGTTGTCGTATTTTTCTATGAAATATATCCGCCATTCTTATGGTACGCTCTAGAAACACAGAGAAACCCTAAAACGTCTAAAATGCAGAGACTGTGGCTTTAGAATTTACAAATGTATATAGTCCTGCACATCGCTGCTTGTATACATAATAAGTATACAGTGCGGCTCAATAGTGCATGGTATACTATAGGCCTACACTATTGCGCATAGTGTAAAGTGTAAACCAAGTGATGATCCATTATGCTTAATAGCAGGCCTATTTACCACATGCATTTTGTGATATTTCTAATTGACAAACAGTGGTAATTGTTTTTGTTTACTTCGAAATGAATACCGATAATCATAACAAGAAATTGTGAGCGCAATGGTGAGCGCATGGATATTATAAAGCCTATTACTATGCATATAAATACAACATAGCGTTAGCAATCAGATCCTGAATAGTAGGTCTACATGTATATATGTGAGCGCTGCAAGAGTCTCTGCGATGTAAATATACAGGCGAAAACCGCTGCTATCTGGTGTGATTTACTGCAAACAATCTCTCAAAAATACACGTGACATTGACACAATGTTGGTCTAATGCTGGGCCACCGACTACAACGTTGGTCCAGCACAAACTCAAATTGGGTGAACGTCTCGTGTTTGCTGGGCTGCTATCTGGCAGATAGTGACTGTGTACGGACGACACCCCAGAGTGAAGCAGACAGGGTATCGTATCCAGCATAGCAAAAATCAACGTCGGACTACAGTCATCCCAATCTGTGTCGCTACTAATGTCCCAGTAAACACAAAGCGTTGAACCAATGTTGTTTCAATGTTGGGCCAGCGTCGCAGACGATGGGTCAACATTGAAACAACATTGGTTCAACGCCTTGTGTTTACTGGGATACGTCTGAGACAGTGTCTTAAATTTTTACATCAACATAGTCATACATGAGAAAACGACAAAAGGTCTCAACCGCGCACAGTGCAGCCATTACAACCCATCACATTTCAACTTATCACATTTATGCAATGTTTAAAAATAATAGAATAAATATAGTCTGAACTTATAAAATAATTTCATCACGAAAGTTCTTTTTAAGTTTTCGTTGTTTATAAATAGTATTTTTAATCATGATACTTAACCATGGTCTTTTTTTTCAATTAGATAATTTGTTCCCCCTTGAGCACCAAAAAGACCAATGTTGAATGATATGTAAATGAAATGACTATACAAGCGAGATATTTAAAACATAATATAAGGAAATCACAGAAATTCATGTATTTGGCAAAAAGCAGAGCTGTAGTCACAATAAATTAACTGTGTTATTGTTCACAAGTGGATACTACGAGGCGCTAGGTTGTTACTTCTGTGGATTCTGTCAGATTCATAGCAAGGTCCCGAATCCCGCATCATTTACGTAGCAATTGTTTTCCCAAGTGCCTAATGATAATCTGATAATTATAGCATAATTTATAAGAATTAACCATTTTAGACTTCAGTCGTTTTCAATCTCTTTTATTAGCCGTTTAAATCGCAGTAATTTAAACATACATGTACTTGCAAATGTTCGTTCTCAAATTAAACAAATTTATGGGAAATTTTGACTCACTTGACGTTGTGTGTCGCGGTAACTTAAGTCAGTGAGTAAAACTTTAAATTATTTAATTGAACGGTTTTAGGATTAACTACTAGTACTCAGACAAACCTAGTTCATGGATTATAAACACAACCTGGAGTCTGGATGCATATTTAGATTATCATGATTATTAATAAATCTTAAGGACAAATCCCATATCATGCTAAACACAGCTTCCAAGCTGGAGTTAAAGCCTTAGAAATTTTGAACATGTACATTGGTGTAGTCATTGTAATCAGTTTATCCCTGTTTCAGCATACCGAGGGGTACGTTGACACTAGCTTTCCCCACCCCCTAGTTTTATATTAGCTGATGTGTGAGTCACTGTGTGACTAGGATGGTAAATATTTTACATTTCTTCACTGGCACTTCTTTAACGGTTTTTGAAGATGAAAAAGTGGCACAAGTGCCATCTCGAGCATTCGCACAATTGTCATTGTCAATATCGAGACAATGTTGGTCCATCGTCTGCGACGCTGGCCTAGCATTAAACGGATTAGTTCTACGTCTCCTGCGTCTCGTCTACGTCTCCAGCATTCACTACAAACTTCACGCAATACAATCACTACATGCCCATTGTTAGGTGCTAAAGTTGCAACAACAAGACATGTACAAAGTTTGGCATATTGTTGGCCACCATCAAAGTGAGACCAACATTACTGCAACATAATTAAATTATGATCAACGTCAAGTGCCTCATACTAGAGAGGTCAAACAGAGAGCTGCTCAGAATACACCAAATATTAAAGGGACTCCGTGGGATGAAAACTTTCGGTATATTGTTTAGTATTCATGAAGCACTGTATCCCACAGATCACAATTTCATTTTTTCAAAATTTTCAGATTTAAAAAAATATTTTTAATGAACATTTTTAAGAATCCAGAGATAACACAAACAAACACCTTGTGTACACCTTGTACCAAGGATGATTGCATGCTAGCACAGCATTGGGCCACACGTTGTCGTCGTCGGCCCAGCGTGGGGCAGACAGTCGGTGCTGAAGGGGATTACCCAATCCGTCTGTTTCACACACCAATTATAGGCGGTGTCTTGTGATGTAACTTTGATCTCGCCATCTGAGACGGTAGGTATTCGTAGCATAAACATGATAAAGTGTTGTATACTGCACACAGTTGTGTTTACATGGCAGTATACAATTTATAAATAAAACTAGTTCAGTAATATTCAGTGCTTTTAAATTTTTTAAGATTTCTTTGTATTTTGTATTATAAATCATTACCGGTAGGTTTTATAAATTCATTATTCAAAAATGGCCAACATTGATCCGGCACTGGGTGGATATATTGTGTGTACCCGTACATTATAGAGACACACAGCACTCAACCAGCATGATTCACTGCCGAGTGTTGAATGGCTGTTGGCCAGCGCCTGGCGACGGGGGACCAGCATTGAGCCGGCATTGGGTTACTTGTAGTGCACTCCTCCTGGGGTTTCACTTGTTCGTCGAAACATCCTTTTCCAGTTGTACATGTACTATTACCAAACTCTCTTTTCAACATACCTGTAATGTAAACCGGAAATATCGGGGCCCATTTTATATTGGTAGCTTTGGCGGGCTGATATAAAAAGCCAGAGTTTAATTTGTCTTAATGTCTTAAACACTTAATTATATTCAAATGAATTTCTACCAAAAAATGTAAAACTCACTAATGAGTTTCACTGCTGCTACTAAATAAAAAATGTAATTTTCTGAGTACATGTACAGGGCGATTCCGTGGATGTCGTACGGACATCCACAGATTATATCTCAGCTTACGCAAATAATTTTAGGGCTAGAAAAAAAAATATTATTCAGTTTCATATAGACTCCATGTGCAAATATATGTAGAAAAAAAATTTGACCGAAAATAACACAGATCGTCCTACATCGGATGAAACGTGAGATGTCGTACGGACGCACAAAAAACAGTAACATTTGAAAATTTATGTTTAGTTGGAAAACTCTGTGAGTTGAGCAATGATTTTTTCCCCACATCCTGTTGGATCAATTTCTCAGGGTGTTCTAAAGAGTGAGAAAACATAATTTTAACAGATAATTTATTTGTTAATAGACAAAGTCACAATAAAAGTATAAAAACAACATGTCGTACGGACAGTTTGGAATATGTCGTACGGACGTCTCTGAGAAATGTCAGTTGTGGCTATGTAAAAGAGTGTTCACTTTGATTTTTCATTTGAGTATGGTGAAATAGTAAGCTTAGATTATTATAATGTGAATAATAATCTATAGCTGGGTTAAAATTTCAGTTTTAAGCAAATTAAAAACAAAAAATATTTTAAAAATCTAATATTAGGTCTTAATTGTGTATAGAATTTTGTTAGAGCGTTTTATTTGACATACGTGAATACTGATAATTATCATGAATATAATAATTTGCCCATCAGAATAACATTTTGTAGATCTTGCAGCTTCTTCACAATTTCTGTAGGGCTTTCGCATGTCCTTTATGGAGGGCCACACTTAATATATGTCGTACGGACAACACAGTATAAACTTCAAAATCACACATCATGGCCCGATGTTTTTTCAAATTATTTTAAAAATATAGGTTTAATGCTATGTTTCTATGTTGCTCTATTATATGCTAATAAGGGACTAAACAAATACATTTTTTAATGTTGCAAATCATCATGACTTGTATACTATTTTTTCCAATATATATATACAAAAAGAGACAAAAAGAGGAGAATATACTACATGACGCTGGCCATTATATGTAATATTTATTTCATGCATTTGAGTTATGGCACAAAAGATGCATATGCACTGAAGACCAAAATATTATATTAATTATTTTGTGAATCTAAATTGTTAACTGAAGCTGATCCAAAAAAAGATGAAGTTTCATCATATAAACAAGCTTGAAAAATAAAAAAATAGACAGACAGCCTTTTACATCTATCAAATTTATGAAACAATGCTTGCATTGTACATGTTGTAGGGAAATGCAATTGTTTAGAACAATATTATAGTACTTTCACATTGAAAATATTTATTAGCAGACTATAGAGATACTCATGATAGTTCAATCTTTAATAAGCAGAGGCAGATTCCAAAATATATGTGGGATACCCCTAATAGCTGCAAAACTCGATATGTATTAAGATGTTTCTCACTAAAATATTCATGTATCCATCTCTGATTCAATGTCAAACAAGCCCTAGGTGCCCTATGTTAGTCAATAGATTTGTTAGTTATGAAAAACCTTTTCAAATAAATGGTGAAGTTTTATACAAAAACCAATGAACATATTCAAAAGGTGGAGATTATCAATATAATGTACAGGAAATGCTGTCCGTACGACATTTTATATGTCGTACGGACAGCATTGAAATGCCAATTGCGTAAAAACTAATGATGTGAAATATTTTAAACAGAACCAGTCAAACCTCTGCTAATTAAAGAAAGAGGATTTGTAGTAACAAGACTAAGGCTGAAAAATTGATTAATTAATGTGGAAAAATTATGTTTCATATGTCGTACGGACAAATTATTAAAATATCATGAGCAAACATCTGGCGCAAAACAACCAATGTGCTAGAATTATCAAATATTTTGATTTTACATTTTGCAGAAACATATTATATTATTAATTTAAAGATAGAAAAAATGTAAACAGTTTACTAATTGAAAAATCTTGATAAAAATAGAAAGAAACATGGAAATTAACTTCTGTGAAAAAATAAACAATAACAATGGTAATATGCTGATTTTTGGACATTTTTCAATCAAATAATTTAAAAAAAAGTTGCAACCATATTAGTTAAGGTAGTTTTGTATCATATTAGTCCATAACATAAAACTTTCAAGCTGTTTTCAAAATCAGGTTTTTTTCACTTTGTGCATGGAATCGCCCTACAGGGCATGAAATAAGGATAATTAATCTGGTTGTTTCAGGTTGTCCGCAAAATAGTTTATTTGTTTGAATTTTTGAACATATAGAAAGTAGCCTGTCTCACGATTTTACAAGCAGCACAGCCCCTGCCTTACTGTTTTAAAAATCACAAATTAAATGCTATAGATTCTGCAAAAAAAAAATCCCATGCCTGTTGTGTAGTTTACACACAAACATAGTACCGAAACTTCACTTCATAAGTATGTCTCCCCTCTATAGAGGTGGAGATATATTGCTTTACTTCTCACCGCTCATTTGTTTGTCCGATCAGTTTTGTGTCTGTCAGTTTTGTGTCAGTGCGTTCTCTCCGTCTATCATGCAGCCGGTCAAACACGAGACGTTGACCCAATGCCGGGCTATTGTTGGCCCACCGTCTAGGATGCTGAGCCAACATTAGCCCAGTATTGGTTTACCGTGTCATGTTTGATGCCACGCTGAATGTGGGCCAGCATCACAGACGGCGGGCCAACATTAACCCAGTTTTTGTTCACAGCATCATGCCGGTATTACAGCCAGCATGAAGTAGGCCTACTGACTACGGATGAATGGATACTAGCCAGCACCGGCGATGCTGGCCCAACATTTACCAGACATTGGGTCGGTGTCGGCTTGAACTGCTAGACCCGCAGCCCAGCAAACACGAGGCGTTGAACCAGTGCTGGTTTTATGCTGGGCCAGCGTCACAGACGGTGGGGCAGAATTGGACCAGCATTAGGTCAACGTCTCGTGTTTGCTGGGAGTGTTGACAGGCCACATTTGTGTTATGCACATCACCGGGTGTGAAGATATTAAAACTGTTGCCCAACTGATTGAGCCCAAAGACGATTTAGTTACTGTAGATCATCTTCCCGGCAGCAAGTCTTGACACAGCGAGGCCTCAGGAGTAGAGAACCTTGCGAGGGAAGATGCTGTAGATATAAAAAATGGGTTCCACCACATCATAATACATAGTCTCTACATAGACTACTGTCCAGAGGAGCCATTTAGTAACATTAATTACAAAAGCCATTGACACAACATCTAATAGCTATCAACCTTTATGGTTACGCTGCTGGAGGGGAGACATACTTATTTTTTTACAAAAAAACTAGACTCTTCTAGTTTGACGTTGAATTTCATATAATATTATTTCACAAGAAACACCCACTTACACCAATGAGCCAATGTTATTGTTGGTTCACAGTCTGTGACGTCAGCCCAGGTAATGGATAGTATTTTGTGGATACACTATCTTTTCATTACACTGCTGACTCACAGTTCACAATCAAAACAAAATTATGTTTAATTATCGGTCTGATAAACTGTAGGCCTACTCCTGTACATATGAAATGATGCACTAGGGGTACACTGCTTAAATTATTTCCTACCACAACACTTTTCACAAGGTAGGCCCATATCTAGTCATACTTTAAGAGTGTAACAAATGCCGATGTTGTCAAATTAAACAAACCATCAAATATTCGAGAGCCTTGAAGAGTACATCTTGCAGGTTCCTTACCTTTATGTTGAACCAGTAATCTGAGCAAAGGTTTGGCAGTTGTGAGAGCTCTTGCAAAATTATCGTCATTGTTGATGGGCAGTAAATCTCCCTCAGGATCAGTGTAACATATCACAAATGTCACACTCTTGAGACTATGAACACACTCCACTAAGCGCTGAAAGTCCTCAAAACTGGTTGATCTCTCCCTATCCACAGCAAATCTTCTGAATTCTGCATCAAACTATAGACAAACAGAAGAGTTGAATTAATAACTAGAAATGAGTTTTCTCATTACATAGCAAAAACAAAGCATACCCTAGTAGTTGCCATCAATTTAATAGCAAAAAATGGGGGGTGTTTTATGATAGCAGTCAGGATCAAAGCACTATACATTCTACATATAGCAGCCCTACTGATTTTTGTCACCCCCATTTTTTTAAACCTAACACTGTCTTTAAATGATTATTTTATTCTTCTTTATGGTCTATTTGAAAGATTCAGCACATGCAATCACAAAATTTAGCGTTTTTTGCCTTTTTCTGTTTCTTACACGACTTTTTTCATGACATGTACATATTTCAACATCAACTTAGCAATATGTGGTCTATTGTCACAATTGAAATACCAAAATGATGGCAATTGTGGTGTCTCTCCAAATATATTTTTTGTATTAAAATAACATAATAATTGGATGTGCATGGGCACTAGGCGTGCAGGTGGAAATTAAGAAGCAAAATAATAGCACCTCAAAAAACACAAAATATGACTTTTTTAAAAGCTTGTAACGTTGTCAATTAATAATTTTTTTGTTTCAAATTTTAGTGTTAGATCATTCAAATGTCGTTTAGACTAGTAAACATGGAAAGAAATTAGTAATATGATGCACCACGTGGGGTACCAATTAGAAATCCGCCATTTTGTTTAATTATTCAATTTATTTTTTAGGGCGTTTTCGTCACTAAGGACTAGACTATTGATAAAACATCTTTCAATGTTGAAACCTGTTGCAACGCAAATTGCAGCCGCATTCACCAGGTCCAGGTGGCGCTTCAAATCATGCGGTACCCCGGTGTACCGCGTGTTGCATAATATGACATAATAATGTGGAATGCCAGGGGAATCTAAGACTTAAGACTCTTGGACTTAGGCTAACGTTAGTCTTACTAAGTTACTAGGTCTAGTCTTAGTCTAGACTATTATCACTATAGGGCTAGTCTACATAGTCTATACAGCCAAAAACACACATTTTAGGTCTAGGTCCTTATCACGTTTGAGGGCGAGTGAGGCTGAGCATGATCATGAATGATGAGTGAACAGTGAATGACTGAATCAGTGAATTGAAGTGAATGAATGACAACAGTGACTATTCTGTGAAACGCAGTGACGTCACCCGGTGAAAACAAGGTTATATAACACCCCCTCCCCCTTACTTCATTCTAACTGTGTAACGCAGTGACGTCACTCGGACTCTGTGAAAACAAGGTTATATAAGACCCCTCCCCCATCTTCATTCATTCATTCATTCATTCAACGTTGAAAACAAAGAAGGTTAAGGTCATTGAGTTTCACAGAATGAATGCAATGTGAATGACTTATCAATCAGTCACAGTCTCACAATCACATTGACTGTTGAATGATTGAGGTGTGCATTCAACTCATCCCCTATACCAACTCATCCCCCGGTATATCAGGGGATGAGTTGGTATGGGTGTTGACGGGCTGGGGATGAGTTGGTTATGGCTGTTGGAGGACTGGGAATGAGTTTGTCATGTGTGTTGCACCTTTGGGGATGAGTTAGTATTAACTTGTCTTTAATGATATTTGATTCTTTTTAATGATGATCACTTAAATGTACAAGATATGTTTTAAAATCTGACTTGAATAAAATATAATTTAAGCATATTAGGCTTACGCCTAATAAGATCTTTGTTGTAATAACAGAATAATAACAGAAAACAGTGTTTAAAAAGTCTATTGTTATAAATAGTTAATAATTCTTGATACTTATTTTTATAGTTAACATGGGTCGAAATAAGTGCTATCCCGTGGCTAATAAAAAAAATGGTCGTGATAGTCAGTCTGTATAGTGACTATCCCGTCGAGATAATGCGATTTGGGGTGCTTATTTTATCGCAAATGGGCTAGCTATGGTATAGGCTACTACTAGTAGTAGCACTAGTAGAAATATGCTGTTCTGTGCAAGGGAGATCAGCGCTTAAATGGGCAAATTTACAGTGAAGTTGAGGTGAGCAGTCACAGTGGTTCATGTTGATATGGTTCACCTGCCGGCTGTGTATAGTCTAGATCTGTGTAAACTGCATCAGTTTGTATACAGTATATATAGGGATAATAGGCCTAGCACTATATTGCAGACACCACATGCACGTGCTCCAGTTCCACGGCGTCTCGTCCTTGTCGTCTAGCCAAGTAATGGGGCCTTCTATGAGTGGGGTATCATAGTCTAGGCTGAAGGGTAAGCAACGTTTTAGCTAAATACACTTGAACTAGTTGAAGTAGGCCTACATATAAAAAATATTTCAGATTACACAAAAGCACTATTGCACATAGACTATATGATAAAAAACATGCTTTTTAACCTCACTTTGCCATTCTTTGTAAAATTTGTTACATCACCCTTTTTTTTTAACTCACTTAAAACTGCATAACTGTTTTGTTTATAAAATAACCTAAAACGTACAAAACAATCATTGTTATTGTTTTAGAGGCCTTATAAATGCACTAAAACTGGGTAAATGTAGCGGAATTAGTTCACCATGCGGTACACCATCAAGAATTATTAAGTAGTGATTCGGTGTGTGTACAATATTCATGTAATAGCGGTAAGGTTATGGGCCGATATAATGATACATTGGCCAGCATGAAACCACCTCCTTAATAGCAAACACATACGTTGAGCTGAATCGGCATAATGTTGGGCCAATACCGCAGACGATGGGCGGCATTATTCTGCCATTGGATCAATGCATCGTGTTAGCTGAGATAATGGATTAGATGTCGGACACTGGGTCAAATTGGTTACAGTAAAGTCTGATGTTTTTAAATATTTTTTTTTTACCGCATAGCGTGAAGTTTATCACTGCATGTGATGATTTACGATAAAATAAAATAAAGTCTGATATTGTCTAGTAGCATTTTGACTATATTTTGAAATGTCCATGAGATACCTAATAAAAAAAATGCAAATGTTTTTCAATAAAATCACTAAAATCCAAAGAGCGAAAACGATGATTTACATCACTGAATTTGATGGTTATTCCGAGTACAATTTCTCGGTCTGGGGAGAGCGTCTTAATGGCGGGCCAAAGGCTCTGATGCTGGCCCACACTTAAAAGCACCATACTCAAATAGAGTTCTATTTTTTCAAGTGAGTGACATTCTCTATACGGTACCGATATTAAACATGACACTACATGCAGATACCATCCATATCACACAAAGTAACAGCTTCTAGATATGTCTTACTGATATGAGACAATACACGTT
This sequence comes from Flabesymbios commensalis, assembly GCA_964017125.1. Taxonomy (NCBI): domain Eukaryota; kingdom Metazoa; phylum Annelida; class Polychaeta; order Terebellida; family Flabelligeridae; genus Flabesymbios; species Flabesymbios commensalis. The sequence goes on along the minus strand of OZ024909.1, from coordinate 57,287,657 downwards.
GTACTGTGAAATGTATCTATGATCACTTAAAAAATAACAAAAATTTTAAAAGTCTTCCTTTCTTTTTTTCTATGATGACCGTTATCTCCCACTTGGTACTTTTATTGTCCTCATTATACAGAGTCTGTCTTACTCAGCTGTGATCAGGTTTTTGTTATGGTGGGGCAACAATATTAAAAAACAACAAACCTAAATCTTTAATAACTCAGTAACCGGAGCAGTAAAATAAAAAAATAAAACACCATTCTCAGAGCTCCAGATAATTTTTTGGTTTGAGGAGTATTTCACTCATTGAAATGGGTGATGAAGACTGAAATATGATGAAAAAATAAACAATGAGTATTTTTCATACAACAACATGAAAGCTTCATTGATCATTTTTTTCTTACACTCAGGTCACAGAGTTCTGCTGAGTGCTCACGTACAAAATAAAACAATTGTATCATTTTGTCTGTTTTTTTTTACTTTGATGGGTATTTTAATAGTTTTTTTATGAGTAATATTACTCCTCAGACTTTCTGTCAATGAGTATTTGCTGTTTTTACATGCGTATTTTAAGCATATACGCATGTTATCTGGAGCACTGCATTCTCCATGGATTAATCTTTTGAATGAAATAAACGAAACAGTTATGCAGCTTTAAATGACATTGTAATATTATTTAAATTTACCCAAGGGAGCCCAAACTGACCACAAAATGGATCTCCTGGAAATGATCAAGGTCATTGTCAACCCTGGAGTCAGATATCCAAAATGATTATGTTAGTGAGGAGGAGGAGGAGGATAACGATAATGGAGTTAGATGACGTCTTTTTAAATAGTTATATTAATAGGATAGGCGAGGCACAGACAGCTATTAAACATGTTAAATGCTATGTTATGTGACATCCTCAATAACTGACTGATCTATATTAAACTGATTTTTACAACACAGCAAAATCACTTTATTATATTCTTAGCAATAAGCCTACCTAAGCTGTGAAGTTTTTTTTAATTAGTGACTTTCAAATTTGACATAATCAATTGTAATTGCTTCATGTGTAACCATGGTAACAGCTGTTATGAATTTAGTAATCGGGATATTACATTTCTAATTTAAAATGTGTCGATTCAAATTTTGTGCGCTCTGTGTCTGGCCTGCCAGATATCCCGGGGGATAGTTAAATATCTATCTCACTATCCCCCTTGTCTAGTGGATCACATTTAGTTATTTCTACCCCTGCGTTAACCCTTTAAGTCTTTAACTCGGCTATGTTACTTTATAATATTAGCCAATTAATAAGTCAGTTATTGGGAACGAGATTACAATTATTCCCATGTGTGGCAGTTATTCAGTTTATGAGTTGTTGAGTGAAAGCAATTGTACTTTGAAGAAGGCCCGGTCAGTAATATTAGTATAGACTTTAGGCCTAGTAGTGTTTCATAAACTGCATGTCAATTAGAAAGGTGTGGTAGCTAGCTATCTCACCGTTCGATCCACTGGTATACCTAATTTTACTTCACAGAGGCCCCCGCTATAATAGTGGTGTTTTATAAACTGTGATTAAGAAAACTCCTTTGATTTTTGAACAGCGCTAAAAAAATATCTGCGCCGATACCGGGCGACACTTATAACACATCCATTCGAACACTCACGGCTTTCACAAGTCAGCGTTTTCAGGGATTAGTCCTATCACTTATAAAAATATTTTATATTTTTCAAAAACTATGGGTTACTTGTAATATCTAATATCAGATATTGCAAGAGATATAGCTGACATTGCTGATAATAATGTTTTTCTTTCTGTTTCCCGTAAATGTGATTTCGGCGGATAAGTTGCTTAAATAAACATACCTTTACTGTTACTGTTCAGGGCATGCCAATCCACAGGACTGGCTGGTCAAGGAAACTGCCATTCCTGGGTAAAAACTATCATTCCCAGAAATGGCCTTTGTCCTAGGATGTCCTTAAATTGGCCAGTTCATGGGAATGGCTAATAGCAAATTTTGCCATTCCTGCACATTTTTTGGCAGTACCGGACTGGAGGAGTGCCTTATTTCGAGCCCTGCTGATATGTAGTTACCTTTTTCTTTCTGTTACTTGTAAATATGGTGTCAGCGAATCAGTTGTTTAAATAATTATATATAATAAAATAAAATTAAATATAATTGTGATTGTACTTTTTTTTGTTCGTCTTCAACATTTGTGAAGGGTAACAACTCGACAGAGTGACATGACATGTACTGCTTATTTGTTAATTAATATCAGATATCTACCGGGTATGTCACTTGTTTATTTGCTATAAAATACTAAAATTGCAATTGTATCTGACCCCTTGAACGCATTAGATTTTCGTTGACATTTCGCGAGTATTAGTGGAGCGAATTAATCAAAGACTCACAACTCATCAAAGCCGTTGACATTTCATGAGCGGCTCTCGCTTAGGTCCTAATTAGCACAAGCAGTGGCGGATCCAAGGGAGGGGTTTGGGTGGTTTAAACCCCCCCCCCCCCCTCAGAAAATAATCATCACCTCATTTAGGGGTTTCCTTATGATTTGATGATATACTGAGTGAGAAACAGTGCCCAATATGCCTTAGATTACACGGGGGGCGGGCTCCTCGACTCCTTTACAGTAAAATATTGTTTTTGTCAAATTCGAAACCCCCCCTCACTGAAAAACTAGATCCGCAACTCAAAAGTATCCTCATCACAACACCTGGGATGCAAAGGTGCAAAGGGTGGAGCTGGAGAGTTCACCAACGACTCACAACTCATCCAATCCGTCGACATTTCACGAACGGCTCTTGCTGTTAGTTCACAGTTAGAGTAGACCCCTGAATATATTTTAATATTGTCATTGATTGAATATGTGAATATTTATGTATATTTCATGTTTTATAATCATGTGACCCGCTATCTTTATTTTAATGTTAATATGTCTACATGCTATAGGCCTAGGGCCAAATATTTTTACTAGAAGCCACTTCGCTGACTAAAATGTTTCTGCACCCACTCAGAAATAAGTGTTTGGATTGTTTGTTTTAGATTATTGCATTGTAGAAGGGCTAAAATAACTGTATTTCGATGGTTTGCAATAAACAGCAACATCTAACGTGACAGAAGACAATGATACAAAGTATTATACTGATAAAGAAATATAATTAAAATAAAAAGATGTAGGGACAACGAAGCAGCTTTAAGTGACAATGAAAAGACATGAGATTATATTTCTGAATAAACAAGTATATATTTTAAAGCTAAGTGTGTTTTTCGTAGCATTTAAGTCATGCTAACGTGACGTTTAATTTGACATGTTGCTAGTGTCACGTTGGCAACAGTCACATTCTTGCCAAGGATTTATATGCACAAAGCTAGAAATATTTACTTGAATGGCTAGTTTCATATTGTTGCATTGTAGAAAGTCTACGGTATTTTATTTTTCCTATGTTCCGTGAATTGTGTGAATGGACCATGCATATTATTATTACACACATAGTGTTTTAATATTTACTCAAATTGTTGTTTTTTCCACGCCTGTGGACAGTTGAACCGAAAGTTTTTATTGTGAAACATTTCTTCTTGAAAATCGATATATAAAAACAGAAATCTTACAATGCCTTGGTGCACTAAAATTGCATTTTTAGCCACATGTAGTGATTTTTTGACGTTTCAGAACCACAATTAGACACTTTGTTGTTCCTTTTTTCTAAACCAAATCAGATTTAAGTGTCCCATGAAAACAAAACTAGGCTTACTTTGTCTCGTTCGTTACTGAATGGATGAAACGGAACACACATTAGAGGATATTGCATCATAGCAGTCCACAACAGATTTATCATTGCTAACGTTACATAGCGATCTTCAATCATGACATCGACAGGCGATTAGTCTCAAATCACAGGTCGCCTGACAAATGAACTACCAAGTCATTATCATTCAGTCTTTTTGTATTTCGGGTCCCACTGTAATATCTTTCCAAGCCAAAAAAATATCAGAGTTAAAGATTATTTATATCAGCCACGATATTAAATAGCCTAGGCCTGCATTCAGCGTCTAGTGCCGGTAAACCTGTGGTGCCGCCAATATCACGGCCCACACTGTCACTTTGTGGGCTGTGTATAGTAGGCCTATATCTGAATTAGTTTCACACGCATATTAAGCATGGCATCCCATGATCCTCAACATCATGCCAACAAGGTTTAAATTAAGAATGGCAAAAAACGAGCTGCGGACGCCTAGATATGTAGTGTGAACATGCGCGCGCACTCTCAGTAAACACGTGACACCGACTGCCACTCAATGGTCGTCGCTCACAACGCTGACCGAAAACGTTATTGGTAGGCAGTAGGCCTAGCCTATTATTACGGTCAACTAACTAATCCTCTTCTTTGGAAGGCTGAATAAAATTTATTATTATTAATCCTATTAATTGTTATTGCTGATAATAACTGAACGGAGCCAGTGACACAGGGTGAAGAATACTACTTTGAATGACAAGAGTCGCGCATCATCTTAACCACCTCCTAATTGTTTTTTATGGCGGATCGAAGCTGTGAAGAGTCACGTTTGACGACTAAATGGATGACAGGTGACGATCAAAACTCGGACAGTGATAGCGTGAGGAGGATCGCAACTCAGTTTATTGGCCTAATTGCCAACAATGACATAGATCTATGAATTGCAATCATTGACGATCACAAGTTTCACATGTAGGCCTATAGCCTACACACACCTTGTAGGTCACATCTTGTCTTCTGTCTGTTGTTGCCAATAAACCTACCTTATAGGCCTGGATATGTTACAGTCAGGCTTATGCCTAAATATTTGTTCATGAAATAAATACAAATTAAACAAATTGACAAAACGATAAGCAAAAATGGAAAGTATCAGCGCTTCCCCGTCCAGTGCTTCCCTCTGAAATGCCATTTTTTTAATCACGCCGGCATACCTCTAGACTTTAGAACTGATATAAACTCATTAAACTGGATAAAATTAAAATCATTTTTTAGCCTTGAATTGCATTACATGACAAATAGTCTAACTTATATCATATACCAGACATGGATTTATAAAAAAAATTATGATAAGAATTTAGAAAAGAAAAGCTATTTTTTAGACTTGCTTTATGTCTACAGCACTGTAGCTGGATTAATGTTTCCCCCATTGTGACATAAATTCAAAACAAAATGATGACATTTTTTTTTAGCTATATGTAGTCTAGATCATAATACACTATTTTGACTTGTATAAAAATCCCCACCTACAACATTGATAATGATTTATTACACATATATATATGTGATTTGTGAATGTTCTAGAAACAGTAGGGACACATTCAATTAAATGATACAATGTGAATTAATATATAAATATAGCTTCTAGTAACCAAAGGGTTAGTTGAAAAAATATTCTCTATATTCTTCAAACGTGAGTAAATTATAGGCCCCCTATGTTTATTTGTATAAAAAATGCGTAGGGGCCTAAATATTTCAGTTCTACATAAAAACAGTGATTATTTTAATTTGTGATTTGGGGGCTCAAAGAGTCAAAACACATCTTGACATTCACCACTTTTGCATTGAGAACACCCGAATTAGGTTTAATGAAAGTTTCAAAACACTTTTTTTCAAAATGCCTACAGGAATTATATTTTGTGGCGTCCCGAACTGACAATAGGCCTATAGTCTACCCAGAGGGAACACTCAGCTGAAGTGAAGGTATCGTATGGTAGGTCTATTTGGATTCGCCATGGGGAAGGTGTGAACGCTGAGCACAGCAACCGTAAATCTGTAAATCATGACAGCTTGCGAACAATAAGCCGGGGGGGGGGGCTCAGAATATGAGTGATAGGTGACAGCCGTTCCACTAATGGAATACGTCACGGCTAGCTTCATGACTTCACTGCAGTTCAACAAAAAGCTTGAGGAAGCCTTGAATGACGTCACGCCCAGTGAAAGGATCAAATATTTGAAGATATTAATAAATGGACCACTTTATTGAATTAACATACATCATTGAAGTAATAAATAAATGAGGAGTAGTTATTTCTATATATAAACACACATAATACTGTCAACCACTCAATCTGCACACAATCATGTAGTCAGTTGGTAGTGTCACTGTAGACTAGAGTGAGCACGTGCCCGTTTAAAAACCTGGCAGTACCCATTTGAATAATAGGACCTTCCTCAAACCAGTTCCATCCGGTTATGAAATGTGGATCAGACAGCGCTGAATTTGTAAACATGGTCGCCAGTTGAGTAAAAAAATCAAAACTTTTCGAAATGAATGTAACATCACAGCTGGTCATTTGATGTATCACTATGCTATTGTTATTTTTTAAACGCCGGAATACTCACAGTAAGTGAATATATGTCAAAAGGCAAAATTTCGACCGGTACGGTGAATAATGAATTCAACATTAGTCTAAGAGTAGTAAGACTAAGAGTAGTAAGACTAAGTAAGTACTCAAGCCTTCACGAAGTTCACGGCCGTTGGCGTTGCCCTTGGCCCTTGAAGGCTTGGGGTTGAGTTGGTCTACCCGGGTGTGAACTGGGGTTGAGTTGGTATGGGGAGAGTTGGTATGGGGGATGAGTTGACTGCCATTTATGATTGACTGTGTCATGACTGTGAGATTCAGATTGTGACTGATTCAGTGATGATAACTATTAACTTGATAAGTCAACTTACTTTGCTTTTGACTTCAACCAGTGCCGAATCCACTCGCTGTGATCGTTTGCTGTGTTTGGACATGGTGAAAACAATAGCTTGGTCCTACAGATCACATTGATTTCAACTAATACAATTCAGTCTATAAAATTTACATTTCTGTCAAAATGTCTGAAATTAAATAGAAAATTGCCCTGATCTGCGACGTCGGTGCAGGTGAATTCCTCACGATGACGTCATATGCCGCCTCTCTCTGACGAATCTGTTGTGGTCTCAGTACACGATTTCAGTCCCTTTTTGTTTAATTCCTATCGTTTTATTCGACTGTGAATTATCGTAAAATTACAACTATTATCAATTTAATGCAACTTGAAAAAACATTAAAAAATTACTACTATTAGTGTTTTAGGTGTGATAATTATTTGTGATAACAAAAACCGATTCCTTAAAAGAAATGTATCTTTTAAACCAGCCAACAGCCAAAAATACCAACCAAAATACACCTATGGTAGCTTTTACGAAAGGCTAGCACTGATAAAAACGTTTGGCAAAAATACATCTCACACCTGAGCCACAAAGAGTTACCGTCTTCTTCTTCTTGGACTGGTCACAACTTCCAGCGGGAATACTAAAGGACCAGGCTTTGTGTGTTGCGCAGCGATAAATTGAATGAAAAAAAAGTATATACAGGTACCTAGATCTGATTTATAGACCTGTTTCACCAGATCCTGGGAGTAAACTTTTTTCAATTTGCTTGATCGCTGTTCACATTTTTTTTTTTTTTTTTTTTTTCAGATAATTTTTTCATCTTCCCATAACATCCCTGAAAATTTGGTGGATTTTTTGTGTGTAATACCGAAGTTAATAGCGTAATAGCCTACCTAGTGTACCAGGCGCGTAGCCAGCCGTACGCCAGTACGCACGTGCGTACACATTATAAGGGAGAGTATGCAGTCGTCCAAATAACGACTTCTACCCTTTATGTGGTGTTGCGTAAAACGCCGGAAAAGTAGGATACAAATGCAATAAACATGCGTTTCTCTAATTTTATTGACAGTCACAAATTCATGGCATAGGGGCGCGCGAAAAAGAGGTCATTTTTAGCTTTTTTATCTGCTTTCCCTCATAAATGATGACATTTATCACTTTTTAACTGAAAATTAACATGATTCTAGTGCACCTATATGACTTCAGACTATAGTGCCGTTAAACATGTGGGCCGTGGATTACTACATTCGTTTTACCCAGGAAAAATAACTTTTTTCAACCAGGCAGTCACTGAGATCGATATCCACCTCAAGGTGGAAAAATACCTATAAAATTTTACTGTTTTTTTTACAAATGAACTGAGCGCACGATGTTTAGCAAAATAACCTTTTATTCACCTGATTAATCGTGGCAAGTCTTAGATATGAGCGTCCAAAGAAACGTCCCACTTTTTTTAATATTATAACTTGATATAATTCAATTTTTAATTGTGTTGCTGTATTCAATTTTGAAATTTTACAAAAATATTATAAAAAACGCAAAATTTATAAATCAATATCTTTACAGCAAATACCACCAGATGCCACCATTTGCGATCTTTTTTTTTTTTCCTCGGGGGAGGGCCCCAGGACCCCCGCCGTGTCCGCTGAGCTGCGCACATCGGGTATGGGGGTTCCCCCAATGGCAGTCATGAATTATGGAGAATCCACTCCCTCCCCGTTTCAGAAAAGCTCCGTAAATCCGTACCCCTAGCGTTGTGCGTACACATGTTCATAACCCTGGCTACGCCCCTGTGTACTATAGGCATCGGCCAGATTGATACTCATCGTAGTACAAACTTAGTCACCAGGGGTCCTTACCGTCAACAAGTGTATCGAGCGGAGGGGTGGGGGGGGGGGTGGGGCTTTGAAGGAAGGCACAATGGGACATAGGCCTATATTAACATTACCATTAAAAAAAATTGTAACCATTTCAATGATTGTATTCACAAAACAATTTATGAACATTTACAGTATTTATATGACAATTGATAAAATTGTATAATAATTACAATTTACAATTAGTGAAATGATACACAACATATAATATAACATTTACAATATACATGGCATGTCAATTAACATTTGCTCATACATTAGTGATTATATAATGTCAATTTTATCAATAAACGCTTCATGACGGTGTTATAGTTTGTGTCGTCACCTTCACGTGTTGAGTTGTGGTTTGGCATGTCATCACCTTCAATAGCTTTCAATGGGTCAACACATCACTAAAAATAAATGATTATTCAACTAAAAAACGAGAATAAATCAAGATAAAACTATAAAACTGTGATAGGCCAAATTTCAATAGACATGCACATTATTGAATTTCATAAGATATTTTTATCAATAAAATATACTATATTTCATAGGACTGTTAGTGTATACTGCTCATAGATAATTATGCTATTTTGTGATAACTGAATGTAACTTCTCATCCGTGTAAGTACAGCAAACACAAAAAAATTTGAACATATGCAATTATTTAAAAGTCTCATGAAAATATCATGAATATTATAAACTATTATTTCTTAAATGTTTTCTATATAGATTTGAGACACTGACAATTACATGTGGGGATTTTAGTTTCTTTCATCACTACTGATGTGTTGATTTGTGAAACATGTTAGCAGCGGCGACCCGCTTAACAGTGGTAACACTCTGCGTGTTATGATCCAGGACAGTGACAATTGCATGTGGGGATTTTAGTTTCTGCCATTACAACTGATGTGTTGAGTTGTGAAATATGTTGGTAGCGTTTACGATCGTTTTGTATCTACTGTGTAGTTAACCACATTTATTTAGTGTTGAAGTCAATTGCATTTTGGACGGTGTTTTATCCACTTTTTTAAATAATTAAATGCAGATACACATTTTATATACAAACTAATGTATGTTTTTTTCTGTTGTGGTTAATTGCGATAATTTATGTATGGCAATAAACAATACAAACACAACTATGTTTCATTATATTTTATTAGACATATGCTTATTTATTTGAACAACTAATCTGACGCCATCAGATCGACGGAAAACAGAAAGAAATGTTATTATCAGTAACAGTATATCACTTGAAATATCTCTTGGAATAGCTTATGTTTATTAATATAAGCAACCCTGTAGTCTTTAAGAAATATTAAATGTTTGTAGAAGTGATAAGTGATAATCCCTGATAACGCTGACTTGTAAAAACCGTGAGTCTTCGTACAGATGTGTTATGCGTCACCTGGTATCAGCGTCTGAGCATTGTATTATCATTGTATTATCATTGTATTATCATTGTCTTATCATTCATTTTATAGGCCTATATATAATATATAATAATAATCTAATATTAAGATCATTAATATTAAGAAGTAGAGATCAAGAAGGTAATGTTTCAATGCAAGCGGTGATACACAATTCAACAGAGTAGGCCTACCCACTCTGCATGTGAGCTCACGATGAGCTCACAGTGATATCATGGTGGATTCACAGTATGAGATCATACATATGATATCACCATCGAATTCATAATTATCTTTTCTTTCATTTATTGCATCAATCGAACATAAAGGCTACTGTGCTCAAGATCTTGGATAAGACGCGATGACAATTACACGATCTCATCTGGCCTCACAGGCCCAAAGGAAGCTGGTCAATGATCCTCACAGATGTACCTGAAAAAAAAACAAATAGGCTAATAATTTAAGTAGAAGTCTATTATTTTTTGTCCTCAGCCGCTCGATACACTTGTTGATAGTAAGGACCCCTGGTTACTAAGTCTGTACTACGATGGTATCAATATGGCCGATGTATTACAATAGGGCTAAGGCCTACTACACATACAATATTAAAAATTACGATATCTTATTAAATATGCGTCCAATATTTCTATAATTTGGGGAAAATACTCCTAAGATTTAGTACTACATACACATGTGTGGTTTTCGGTAGATATATGGTGGTTTTCGGTGTTAAAAAAGTGGTTTTCGGTATATCAAGTGGTTTCCGGTTTTTAGGACTGCCTCGATGTCGGTCGATGTTATTAGGTTGTGGGTTGTGATTAAAAGTAGATGTTTCACTATAATATACTCTAGGAGCTTACAGCTAGCAGACACACGTTAAAGAAACTGGTCTGTAGTTTGAAGCTATCTGCTTACCATTTTTTTTAAAAAAAGACTATCACTGGCAAGCAGCCAGTCAGCTGGTAAAACACCTGTCCTTAGTGCCTCTGAAAAAATATTTGCCGCAATCAGATTTCAACGCTGTCTACCGAACGTTCTTGCCTGCACGTCCTGACCAGGTGTCTCAATCGTCATAAAACTCTGACAATGTGTGATCAAAATAGAACAATCTATAGAAAACCCCGTTGTGTTTGCTGATTAACACGATAAATCACACAAAAAATTTCCATTACGCTGTCAGAATTATTGCCAACTACACTGTAAATTGCGTAGACTGCTCATTGTTTGTAAAAGCAAATATATTAAGTCCACCCACAGAGTGGGGGGAGGTGGTATCAACCAGGCCTATTATAACGTTTGTAGACCTTTGATTGTATTTGCCTACACGAGCCAAAAAATTTCGCAAAGAAAAAATATAGATTCCCTCAACAAAGTTGGGAGGGGGGGGGGCTCTATAAATAACACTTATATATTTATTCATTATATATTTAGACATGGTTTCGGTGGGTTTCAGTAGTTAGCACCGGGTTCTGGTATAGTTCAACATGTACATACCGGAGCCTGTACCGGAATCCTGTCTAAACCGTGATGATTATCTGGTCTAGAAATAATTACACTCAAAACAATGCTAATTAATCCGTTTAAAACCAGACCCTGTCTATTCTGAAAACACCCATTACTTCGCCAAAATGCATAAACTGTATTGTATTTCACCTGTATAAACCAAAATCTTTTTTTTCAGAAAATGAAATAATAATCGCATGTGGTGCACTAAAGGTTAAACAGAGCGAGATAAGTTGATGTAACATCCTGCTAATTGTTATGCAATGTGAAAGGTGCGAAGCTAGTATTGGTAACACCGTTTACATTTTGCAAAAATTGCTGACACTGTTTTTTGAGATTGGTAAGATACAGTTGACTCTCACCTTCCGGTCAGTTCACCAATGTGGTCAGATCGTCATTACGGTCGATTTGTTCTGGCCCGACGTCGTTCTCATTCAAAACCATATCAAAGGCGATCACCAATGCGGTCAGATCACCATTCCGGCTACGGTCAATTTTTTGTGACAAAATGGCAAGTCCACTCTCGTCATTGCGGTCAAATGAGTTTTTTCAATATATCGTTATGATCATTTTGAGAGGGGATTTTTATATTGAAAAACTGTCAACTATGTTTTCCACTCATGTACAATGCGTACATTACAAACATGGCAAATAACTTCATTATCATATATTGGGGACAATAACATCAAATCACACATCGCGATATGGAAAATAAAATTAAATGTTCTACATTGAAATATACGATATATACGTTAGTTATATAGAAGTTTAAGGGTTAATTGTTTGTTGATAGAGTGCCTCGCTACTTCTGGCCATACACTGTCTGCGTGCTGTAGTAACTATTTTATTTCTTAAGCGTTAATTATCTGGTATCGTCAATAAGCACAATTAAACATGTTAGATAATACAAGCACAACACAATTTAAAAAATAAATTTATGACAAGGTGGTATTAACCGATAAATAGTGCAATATAAATTATATGTCACTTTAGGAAACTGACTGCATTAGATATGTTCATGCAGTGCTGAGGTAATGATGGATCATCATCGCAGACGGTTGGCCAACATTAAAAACTAGCGTTGGTTCAACTGACCGTGATAGTGAAGACCGTCTTAAATAATAACTAAAGATGTGGGAATGTCGTTCTACAACTCAAAACTTTGCATTCAAGATAGTGTCTATATATATTTTACAATTCACCAAATTTTATGTAATTATCATTACATGTTAAGTTATAATACAAATAAAAGACGTATAATTTTTTTTATATCGGGACTCAAAGGGTTAATTATCCGGTGAGTCTGCCTTCGCACCTGTCGCGACCCGTCGGCAGTGAAAGGACACGTATTAACACCTAACTCTAGTACAAACACTTTCAACAATGCAAATAAGTAGACAATGGTAGGGCTGTTAGTTTCCTATCGGAACACTTCTTTGAACTTGCATTCCCATTCACTGTTCATGATTAGCTCGATAACCTGGAGTAAATTTAACTCCACGAACATGACATCTCAACTCAGAGTAGCTACCCCATCATGGTAACAATTAAACATCAGGAAGCCATGAACAGGACTCACGGGCCGATAAGAATACATGAGAACACTTGAGAAAGTGAGACATTATTCAATCATAATTTTTTATGCTGCACATGTATAACAAAACTTTAATCATGTCTGTGCGTAAGCGTGGAGAACTTACCCTAAGGGATAAAGTGAGACTTATCAAAGCTAGTGCCGGCAAATCTCATCGTCAACTAGCTGTAGAGTCTGCTGATGATGATACAAGTGACAGTCTGTCAGTGAATAAAAAATACTCAGTTCATGAGACTATGGCATCGGTTTCTGTCCTCAAAGACTATACAGCAGACCGCTGCCCAGATGACATTCTACATTCCATGTTCAATATTGAGGATAAACACAAGACTCTTATGTGAAAATAAAATCCACTGGTCAACAAACCTCCTTCAATTCATTTTTCAAACTGCAGTAAGCTGCTCTGTGACATTCATTTGAAAAAAATATTTTTATTGAAATACTTTTTTTTATTAAATTATGCATAATTATCTAACCAATTTTAACTTTGCACTGAATAAAAACACTGCTTTTCTAAACAGCTGCAATAAACTTTAAACATATAAACTATTTTTATTATTCATTTCATTATTTGGAGCATATATACATAATTGATTGGATATCAAATAGCAGGACGATACTTGGTACTGATTGCCCGACCACTAATGCGGTCTGACCTCCATAACGGTAGTAAAATTCTGTCCCGTACTTGACCGCATTGGCGTCTACTGTAGTTCAACAACATAAAAGATTAATAAAATATCGTTTAATACAATATTGTAACAGAATCATTGACTAGTATAATATTTAAAGTTTGTATCTTGCAAGTCATAAACATGCAGTGCATTTAACATAAATAATTTTCAGCGAAATTAGACTGTGTTTTTGCCAAATGTATTATGTTTATGATGCTTAATTACCCAAGAAATTAATAACTGGGTAAAATATAAAAACATTTGATTCATTCTTTCATCGCTGGATTATTTCTACATTAGTTTTTATTCTCAGTCAAGGCATTAATTGTATGAAATTACATAATTATACTTTGACTGACCTTGAATTTGCTACTCCAGCAGCCCTCCATTATGGAGTATCAGTTCGATGCCAAAATGAATTTTGTCCCTGTGCGGTGTTAGCTCTGATGTGTTCATAGGCCTGATTGTGCCCACCACGTGTTCTTTTATATGATGGGATAAAACGTTTATTGATAGGAATTTGACTAGCTCATTTAAAATTCACATAACATACATAAAAGTCTAAAAAAAATTGTTTGGTTTTAAAGTCAGTCCAGCCCAGGTCCTGAATGAGAGATGTCACACTGGCTGTTTGTCTATAATTTGGGATGACAAATCATGCTGCTGATTTTATATTTTTTTCTAATTTGTCAAAAAAAATTGTCTAAAGGGATTTCAAACTGATAAAGAATATTCTAAGGATGATCTGACCAGGGAGAAAAAGGCAGTATCCCTTAATTTAGGGGGACATGCCTTCAGTTTCCTTCAAGGGAAGCTCAGAGTGGAATTTGCTTTACTCGTAATCTTGTTATTGTGGGACTCCCATTCCAGGGTCTCGCTAAATCAAACACCAATGTATGGTGTTGATGAAACGCTTTCATCCTTTTAGGGTGTACTGGAATTCCATTTTTTTATTTCGGCCTAAACACCCTAAGAACTGACCATTTCGAGGGGTTGAAACAAAACACATCCCCTATCGATATATGCCCAGTCCTGCAAATTATCTGATAGGTCTCTCTGCAGCTGCTCCTGATCTGCTAGCCATTTTATCAGGCGATACAGGGAGCAGTCATCTGCAAAGAGGCGAGCCTGCGACGAGACCATGGAAGGGAGGTAATAAATATAGGTAAAAAGAGTAGGGGTCCAAGAATGGTACCCTGGGGCACACTGGATTTTACACGGGCTGATTCTGAAGAGCTGCCATCAACTACTACTTTTCGGGTTGTAGGCCCTATTGGTTGCAAAATTTTGAATCCAGTTTAAAGTTGTTTCCCGAATTCCGAAATAGTTAAGTTTGTGTAAGAGGCGTTAGTTGGTGGGGGACAACATCAAAGGCCTTACTAAAATCTAGGACAGCAACATCTGTTTGTATCTTGCCTTCAAAATTTTGAATAAATTCATCAGTTAAAATTGAAAACTAGCTTTCACATGAGTGTTTTGAGCGAAAGCCATGCTGTACAGATGGTGAAATTTTGTTTTTTTTAGAAAATGGGACATTGTTTACAAATGATGTGCTCATGTAATTTGGCACAAACACATGTGAGGGAGATATCGGCCCATAGTTTTCCAGAGAGTGCTGGTCCCCTTTTTTGAAGACGGGGGCAACATCTACCCAGTCATCTGGTAATTTGCCCGTCTGTAGAGATGGATCAAAAATAATATTAAGAAAGGGAGATACAATATCAGAGCGTTTAATCCAGCGTCATAATTCTGAAAAATATCAAAAATCTACCAAACAGACAAGTGTTGTCGTCATAAAAAATTGAGCAGTTAAAAAAATAAAACTGCTGCAATATGATTAATCTGTAGCGAACACACTAGCTTCTCCCATTGCTTTGATATTTAAACGGGCTTATGCCATTGTTAACAAATATGCTTCGTGTCTAAAATGTGTGACGGAAGAATTACAAGAATGTAATGATATTTTAAATTAGCTACTAAAAATTAATGTTATAAAATGACAAATGTGCTCCGTGTGTGAAATATGTGACACACATTTACAAAAATGTACTGTTATTTTTATAGGTGCTAATTGGCGATTCTTATAAAAAACCCAATACAGGTAAATAGATCAGTATGTTTATTCGATTCGTAGAATCTAAACAATACTGTGTAAAATTTTTATTGTATAGTAAATATTTCAATATAATAAAAAATCTTTAAAAAAATTGTGTCATTTATTAGCCTATACTAGCCTATATAAGGGGCTATCAATGTATTTTCATATATATTTCCACCCATCATTTATAGACCTACCTACGACACACCTCGAATTATAGGCAAAAGCCTGCTTTAGCCACACCTGCGGTTATTGCTGCAGCCCCATTGTGAACATGATTAATATCAGAAATGGAGTATATTTCTCCAGTATATCACTAAATGACGGCTATTTAGAAGTATGGCGTCATTTATTTTGCATAATAAATAAAAGTGTTTATCAACAAATCTTGCCTAACATGAAGCTATTTCGCCAATTGAAAAGGCTCATTAGATTAAACCGTGTTATTTCACAGATAGCTGCAGAAAATTATATAGTTGCAGTACATGCATAACTAAATGACAGCTATGTACATATCAAGTACGTTGTCATTTAGTTGATGAAAATAATATGTGGGAAAAAGAATTAAATTTGACTACCCCACCCTCCTAAATGACGGCTAGCTACAACACAGTTACCTTATGAACTGAATGGCAAACATGAATGATGCCGTCATTTTGTTTAAAGGCCCATACCCAGGTTTAAAAGTTTCAAAGTTTGAAATTGTGTTATATAGTCTTATTTCATCGTAAATTTATATTATCTTGTGTATTTTGGAATGTTTATACAATTATTGACAACCATCTCTTTATTATAATGGCTTTGATCAAGCCGCTGGGGGTCTAGATGTAGGGTCCGATGTTGATTTGTTTTTTCTTTGAAAGGATCAACACTGTGAGCATTTCATGAATATTACCTGTGTATTTTGGCAATGTTCACGATGTCTTGCAAAGATGTAAAACATGTCAATTGGCCCAGATTAGAATGTAGAGCCTTTGTCTTTGTAAATGTGAGACCCGCAGGGAAAGCGTTGTTAACCTGTGGTTTTCCGATGACATTGTAATTAAATTAGCAACGTCTTTGACAATGTGATACATCTGAGACCTTAAATAGGCCTAATTATCCTAATATGAGTTAAGAACTTTTTGTTCTAGATTACGGCTAGTAAATTATAAAAAAAACTATCTTTAGAAGAAAATAATCAAATCGTTGACTCGATGTCAGCTTCCTCTCAAACATGGCAACCTAAATAAAATACAGGTGTATCTAAAAGACAAAAATGTAATGACCGACATTTTGTCATAATTTGTCTTTTTCCAAGCCTGATTACGTTGCCAACTGATGTTTCTAAAAATTGTAATCTATCGGAATGTTGCCTTCACTCATGCAAACACTCAAAAAGATATAACAGAGCTAAAACAAATACATGCCATTTGCCTGGGTAAGGGTTTTCAATTGTTCTCATTCAAATATCCTAACAAAATGATGGATATCACTCATGTGGTCATTTCTTTGCACAGTAAGTCATTCACCTTAATAGGTAGGCCTAACTGAATGAAAGACATGAATGATTGTCATTTACCCCCAAAATATCCAATCCCCTATTTGCTGCTTATTCTCGGGCCCCAAATAAAAACCCTTTATCACAGGGGGTCTTTTCTCCTAAATCAATAATTATTTATTTTAAAGATCGCAGAAAAATAATATAAATTTAATTTTAATATTATATTATGTTTGTTCCTATATACTACTACCGGATTAGCCCCATTTACTGTCACTAATATATTCAAAATGGGGCCAAAGCTATAGCCCCACCTCCTATATATTAATAGTGGGAAGTGGGAAGTGGGGCTATAACTATAGCCCCACTTCCATCTCATAACGTAACTGAAGTGGGGCTATAAGTATAGCCCCACCTTCAGTGAATAATATATAAGGGAGGTGGGGCTAATCCGGTAGTAGCCTACCTTCATGTAAAATGTACAAGCTATCGTTGTTGACCGTCGTTGTTCTGGTGTTTGTTCCTCTCCAAGAGAAGCCCTGTCCAAACTGGAATAAAAATTTGTCCCCAAGCCATTTAATTCTGGTACATGGATATAGGGCTAGGCCCTACAGGTTTTACTGTACTTAGTGCGACCGATTATCATCGTTATTCTTTCGTGCAAATCTTTGTCTGTTTGTTGATACCATTTGCCATGTTTTTGGCAGGCTTCTTGATTTTATTTGATTCTAGACCTACTCTGAAACATTATTTTGTTTTATTATAGAACGTATGTGCAAATTAAAAGAAATAAAGTGTCTGCTTAAGATCAAATGAGAGATATGTTGTAGGCCCAAGAGATATTACCAATTAATGGTGGGGTCACAGTCAGTGGAGTGGGCGATAAAGCATGAATCATTCACGCTTTATCGCTCATTCACTGAATGCGGGATTCCTCCGATAGACTAGCCATCGCCATCTATGTCCATGCCTTGGCTGAGTTACTGTCGGCTTCGCCTCCGGTGGAGTGGCCAACGAAATTTTCCTGAGGGCAATGCCTTTTATTTTTTTCCTTTTTGGTTAGATAATTTTTGAGTTATCATCAATTATAATAACAAGTTATGAAATGAGCAGGGGCCAGGGCCAGGAATCGAGCAAATGTTAAAATTCAAAATGGCCACCAGAGGTCAACTCCAAAAACTCAAAATTATATTTTGATCATTTTTTTTTCAATTTTTACATCACATTGCTAGCAACATTGGGATGTGCAATTGATTTTTTTAAAGATGCTAGACTTCCATTAGGGTGGTGGAGGGTATTTTCGCGCAGGGGGTATTTTCGCGCACCTCGTTTGTTTTTTGCCCTAGTTCTTAAAAGGTTTTGTAAAAAAAATTCTTGTTTATATTTTCGTTTGTTGACTGGTGTTTTGATGCAGCGTATATAAAAATCGCGTTGTTTCGCGGCAAACTTTTTTTTCATTCGCTATTAAAAAAGTTCTTTTTTATTTTAAGTCCCAGAAAATGCTGATTTTTTGGCTTCTAAAACGCAAAATTAGTAAAATTACATTTTTAAATAATTTTTTTGCTAATTGTTGTATCAGGTTGAAATAAAAACAGACATGTGCCGGAAGGAATCCCAAATCCATTTGGAAACAACCTAAATGAAAAATATATGCAACATGGGTCTCCACGCTGTTACAAAATACAGTGCGAGAAAATACCCTCAACTGCCCGAGAACTCCCCAGAAACATAGGAGATTGAAATAATCTATGCTCCCTATTCCCAATTGACCCGGAACTATATTTTTATCAAATCGGAAGTGGCTCAGACATACCAATCACAATACGATCCACAATATTCATACGCGTCCATTCTGTGCACGCTGTGGGCCGTATTCGGTTAGGTGCGCGAAAACTACCGCCACCACCCTAGTGGGATTACCAAAAACTCAAATTCAAATTTTACTGAAATTCAAAATGGCCGCTATGGATCAAGTTCCTATTTTTTTGTGTCCCAAATCAGGGTTCAACACTAACATTGGCCCGAGGCCAGTAAAAATCACTCGGGGCCAGTAAATCACCTGAGATACTGGCCCTGGGGGTCATTGAAAAAATTCCACTATGGTTGATACAGTGTACACAAGGACTAGACAGACAAAGCTAAGGGCCAGTAATTATCTGAAGTTACTGGCCCTTTGAGCTACCACCTGAGATCAGCTCGTATCGATCCCTGCAAATAGTCAAAAATTGAAGTCATAAATAATTTACATTTTATAATCACACTATCCACCATCTGGATTTCACTGAAATTCAAAATTGCTGCCGCAAGTCGACTTTTTATATAATATAGGCCCTATTTGTGACCGCAAAAAATCTAACCTAATTTATGGCAGGGGATGACATGGACTTTAGGCCTCTTGTTTACATTAGACCTACTAATAGAGTCGATGAATAGGGCTCCCAAACACCCGCGGGAATAGACTTCTAATTGTTGTATCTAGCTTGAAAAAAGCCAGTAGAAAACGATCAGCTATGTTAACAATCAGAAAAAAGTCCTACGTGCCATTGTTATGCAAATTTTTGCCGCCATTACCGAAAAATGTATATTCAGTTATAGCTTGGTCGATATCACAGATAACGGCACAATTAATAACAAAGACAATAAAACTATTTTTTAGAGTGATCTAATATGTTTTAGGAAATTTAGTATGCAAATTAGCGCAGCCACTACAGAAAAAAATATATTTAATTATAGTTTGGCAGGGTTCACCACAGTGCCGGAAATGCCGGCTACCCGACCGGATGAATTCTAAAAAAAAAAATTGCAATTATTATTTTTTTTTTCAGTTCCGTTATGTGCTGTCCTTCCATTTGAGTTTTAAAGATGGCTAACTGACAGTGACTGATTTTGTAATTTATTAGCTTTTAGTATCAGTTGTTCATCAGATGAACATTTTTTAAAGAAAAAACGTGCCAGATATTACTTAGTGGGCAACCACACATCCTGCAAATTTTATGCAGCAGTGTAAGGGTTAAGCTGCTCGCGCGCACGCGCTAAGGTAATATTTTTGAGAGAACAACCAGATGAAATTTTTTTCTGTGGGGAACCCTGGTGTGGTCAATATCACAGATAACGGCACACCATGTGTTGAGGGTCAATAAAGCTATTTTTTAGGGTGATCTAATGTGTTTTGGAAAATTTAGTATGTAAATTAGTGTCGCCACTACAGAAAAAAATAGTTATAGTCTGTTCAATATCACAGATAACGGCACAATAAGGGTGTCTGTATAGGTTACACCCATATTTTCAGGGCCAAAGAAGACATTATTATTGTTTTTAAAGTGACCTGATATGTTTCAAAAAATTTAGTATGCAAATTAGCGCCGCCACTACTAGGCCTACAAAATGCATATTTATTTATAGCCAGGTCAATAGGCCCTATCAAGATGCATTAATTTTGTCAAAACATACATGTGCAGTCGGTGTGTTGCAGAAAATGGCATCAATGGAAAATGGATTTTACTTAATAAGTCGATAAATATGCCCATCGTTGAAAACTGAACACATAAACATTTCTATCCTTTTAACAATGTTATTAAATTCAGGGGGGGGGGGTCAAGAAATGAAATATGGGGGTTCCAGATCCCCAGATTTTTAGAAAATCTGCAGACAAGGGGGGTGGGGTTCAAGACCCCTCTGACCCTCTCCCTGTGCACGCCCCTGGATAACTAAGCCTACCGAACGTAACAATCATTCTAAACAAAAAGTCATTTGGCTTAAACTTCCACGAAATATTCAATGGGTTCAATTTGAATGGTCTAGGGTCCACTAGTAGACCTACTAGTGGCCTGCTAGGAATACTAATGTAGACTACAATACTAGTAATTAGTATGAATTCTAATATAGGGTACGAACCCCAGTAAAAACGCAATGTCAATTTAAATAGATATATAGCACAATAGATTATCGGCCCAGTTATGAGACAACATTGGGCGAATTTCCAGTATCAGCGCGTGTGTTGACTTTCATGCCAGCTACAGCGCACATGTTCCCGACGCTGGGATCATAATCTATAAATAGATCTTATGTAGCATTATTTCACTGAGTAGCCATTTAAAAGGAATTCCACTGTTTCACAGAATAGGTCTAATTTTGTATAATAATTATAATTGATTTAACAGCCTGCCATATGCATGGTGACTTGAAGTTCCCCGAATGCGGGAACTTTTGAATGTGGGAACTTCTGGAACTTGGAGCGTCCAGATATATATTAGGCCTAGGCCTACTTGAAGTAGGAAATGTTTTGATGCCGGTCTGCCACATATTAAATTATTTTGTTGTTGTTATGGGTCAGTGGGGTTGTTGCTCGAGGGGTTGTGGGTCGAAAGATTGTGGGTCAAGGGTCAAAGGTCGAGGGCTGTGAGTGAAGGTTCGAGGGGGTCGAGGGGGTTATGAAGGTAACCGTTGAGAATTGTGATTATTGATCAGTGATAGTAATTAACACTAGGTAGCTTATGTTTCATATTGGTCTTTTGGACAATCCTCTACAGCTGGACTGACTGTAATTATAGGTCTGAATACTTTGATTATATGCCCAGCCTCTCTTTATAGCCCAATAATATTATTAGGCTTATAGCCTACATTAATTCTAGTCTAGAGACTAGACCGTGGGGAAAATTCATGTTCATGTATTTGCCATATAGCGCTTGGCTCCAGCCAATAGTTAGACAGAACACTCAAAGGACAACGAGTGGGCGACACAGGCTATGTGTGACTGTCACTCACTGTCAGAGAAGTTTAGTATCTGGTAGACCACAGAGGCGTCGTCCATGGCATAAGTAGGCCTAAGCTACAGTACCTTTTACACGTTAGGTTAGACCAGTTATTAGGTCTAGTCTACTTCGCCACATCCAGGGCCACATCGTCATCCAAGGCATTAGGCCTAGCGTGAGTGACACTTTTTATATTTATAGGCGTACAGTAAAGTAGTCTATACTTAGCCTCACGCTAGACTAAAGTCGAATAATAATAAACTATAAAAAAAATTGTAATGTAGGCCTAGGCATAGTTTAAAATATTCCTAAGATAATTCTATATATTCAGCCTATAGGCCTATGCGTGACTCTAAATTAGCCAAAAAATAGAGTCTAATTCTTAGTCTACATAGGCCCCTAAATTGTTTGTTTGGTCCTCAGGCACAGCTTTTCAGCGGCCACTTACCAATCTCTCTGATGTTAGGATATGACTTCTAAGAAATCAGTTCAGAATTGACTGAAAAATCGACGAAAAGAATGTGCTCCAGATAATTGTATCATAGACTATAATTACATTCATCAATCATACAGCAGCCCCGCTATTTTTGTCAACCCCCCATTTTATCAATTTTACACTATCTTTAAATAGGGTGGCCAAAAGGTCATCATCTCAAACTTGATAAGGCCCTAAAATGTGTGTTTTCAGCCACAGATTGACCTCGTACAAAATCGTGAGACATTTCTTTGGACTGTCATATCTGAAAATTTCGCTCAATAATCAGGTCGAAAATTGTTTTTTTAGAATCAGTAACATTTCAGTTCCATGCCCGTATGCTCAGCTCAGAGGTCGCACAGTCATTAAAAAGTTATGGACATTTTTCGGACCTTGGGGCCGAGACCGCTCTCAGTCACCGCCGTGTTGAATTTTTTCGGGTACAGGTATAGCAAATACATGTGCATCACTCCAAGGCCTCGGAGAGGGCAACAAGGCTATGTTTTTGGCTGTTTTGTCTAGACTCCTCTGGCATTCCACATGATTATGTCATATTACTAATAATTTTGCATGTTTACTAAACAACATCTTACTGACCTAAGTCCAGAATTTGGACAAAAAATTTTTTTTACAAAGTTACCACCTTTTGAAAATGGCATGTTTTTTTTGGGGTGACATTATTATGCTTCTTAATTTACGCCGTCACTTGTTCATGCCTAGCGCCTATGCACCTCCAATTATTATGTTATTTTAAAATGAGGAACATATAAAAAACGCTAAATTTGCTTTTTAGGATGAACTGTAACTTTTTTAAAACTTGAATCACATTCCGACATTTCGGCCAATTTATATCTCCAAATCTTGTGATTGCATGTGCCAAATTTCTTGAATGGACGATACTGGATGTAGTGTGAAATGTCAATATTTTTTTTTTAGGTTTAGAATATTAAGATGTATTTTAGTAAACATGATGTTGCAAAGAAATTTGTAATATGACAAAAATGTGGAATGCCAAGAGATTCTAGACAAAACAACCAAAATCACACATTTTAGGGCTCTAAATATGTAAAATATAGCGTCATGTACAGACACCTGACACTACCTCTATGTAGTCAGACACGCCCCTGAGCTTGGTGCGTTGTAACCGCCGGTGCGAACCATCTATGGCATGAGCCTGATGTTGAGCCTAGTGCGATTTATCCTCCGGTCCCATATAAAGGCCGCCAATGTGGTATATCCGAGCAGACACAAGACTTTGAATCAATGTTGGTTTAACGATGGTCCTACGATATCTCGTTCTGTCGACCCTGTTTGTTTTACCATATCACCCTTGTATCAGAGCATCTCTACACATCAATTTCAACAGCTTAGCTATTATATCCCCCATTTCAAACGAGAATTTTGTAAGCATCACAACGTGACCCTGAAAGCACCAGGTACAGAAAAAAGTATCTCCTGAGCTCCACATCGAGTGAATTGACTTAGCCTACAACTTCTCAACAACAAACTACAGATATTGTACTATCAGGAAATGCAGACAAAAATAATATGTAATGTGTTTTAATTTTTACTTATCATGTGACACTTTTGGCCTAGTTTAGTGTGACCAGACCCATATATATAAATATATTTTGAATCATTACTTCTTTCAGTGATGTGGTGAATAAATATTCATAAATCTCCGTCCATCCACAATTAAAATACATGTAGGTTACTTTTTGACCTGGTGTAATATTAACCTCTTTATCGAGCATATAGACGTAAGTAGGCCTAATTCAAGGCCACGTAATTACTTTCGCATTATAATTCTTTTATAACATCAACCGTGAGATCATTAAGCTAGTTAGCTGTAATATTTTTATTTTATGTTTCATATATAATTTCTTAGTGGTGTATTAAATAATAAATAAATTGTTTTGGTATAGCCCTCCCATATTTTTGTGTCTTTTCGGTGAGACAGAAGTGCCTATAGATAATACAGGTGAACATCGATATAACACGAATCGTTACAACACGGATGGGTTATAACACAGTAAGGTCATGGACCCCAAAATTCAGGACCCCTTTTCTAGCTTTTTTACAGAATACCGAGTTTTAATTTCCAAATCTACAAGATTTATTGAAAGAGTAAACAGTATGTGCATCGGGTACATTAATCGCTATCGCCGACAACGCCAACACTCATCATGTTAACTCAACAAATGCTAAACATTACGCACAGCATTGGAACAATGTTTGGCCAACGCTGGGTCTACACATGTGAACGCGGAGCAGTGTGCCGTGTTATGTCATAATACCGGACAGTGAGGCGAGAATAAGTGGCCCGCAGGAGACGCTTTGATATCTTCGTATATTATAATACGGCATAATATAATTCACTCATAAAAATCGTGTTATAAAATTGTAAAGAACGTATTGTATTCGAATAGATAATTATTAGTCTAATGATCATGTTATAAATTTCTGTAGATCGTGTTATAAATTTCCGAAGATCGAGTTATAAATTTATTGAAGATCGTGTTATAATTAATTCAGATTATAAGAATTTTGTAAAGAACGTATTGTATTCGAACAGATAATTATTATTAGTCTAAAGATTGTGTTTTAAAGTTCTGAAGATCGTGTTTTTATTATGTCATAATGCCGGGCAGTGAGGCGAGAATAAGTGGCTCGGCGGAAGTGGCTCGGCGGAGACGCTTTGATATCTTTGTATATTATAATGCCGTATAATAATATTTCATAGAAATCGTGTTATAAATTTGTAAAGAACGTATTGCATTCGAACAGATTTTTACTAGTCCAAAGATCGTGTTATAAATTTCTGATGATCGTGTTATAAATTTATTGAAGATCGTGTTATAATTAATTCAGATTATAGCACAAAAAATGATTATAGTTTTGTAGACAATTTAAATCGTGCTATGTACACAGAGTGAAGAAGGGTATGTATTTAAGAAAGATAGTGATATATTATGCTTACAGATACAGATTATAGCACGGAAAATAATCCATCTGTAGATCGTGCTATATATTTAATAACGATGGTATCGTATTATATATTCAAGAGAAGGAAAGGGTTAATCCCCCCCCCCCCACAGAGACTACGTACTGAGTGTTGTACCTGATAATGTGTAGACACCGCCAGAGTTGTCGAGACTAGACTAGTCTCGACAACTCTGGCGGTGTCTACACAAGTCTGGTCTTAAGCAATGAGCTCTTTATCATTACGATGGGTTAAAACAATAGTGTGCTAAGTGACATTTGTGGCCTTTAGAATAATAACCAGCTAAGTCACCTATAATATGTATAAAGTTTGAATTTATTCCAAATTCAGATTAAAACAACAGATCAAGTCGACTTAGCACATTGTTATTCTCATGAAAAGGAGCACATATCAGCATAATATCTGTCCAACACAGGACCAATTCGACTTGACACATTGTTATTCTGGTGTTATATGCTTATATGGGCTCTGTTTCTGGGACAAAAACGGTGGAAGTGGACTTAGCGCATTCTTATTCTGAGAATTGTGGAGACAACACAGGGGAAATGCCTGGACTTAGTTCATTGTTGATCTAGGAACAATCTCTGTATATTCTGTGTTCCTGGAGTAACAATGAGCTAAGTCAACTTGGTGTCTTGTTGATCCCACTTTTACTTCTGTAAATCGCTCTTGCAGGTAAAACAATACTCTGACAACTTCACTTGATCTACTGTCAAATTCCAATCGCTGTGTGTTTCATCATTATAAGTCCAAGTCTACATGCTGATAAGTGGATTTAGCAGACTGTAGTTCTAAGCAAAAATATAAACACAATTTTGCTGTCAAGTCGACTTGACCCACTATTGTTTTAGACCATCGATTACATTGCTAGCTTGGGTGATGTCACGGCGGACACGGATGGTTGGCTAACGATGACGGTTCATGATGGTGGTTTCAAACACACTGCTCAGAAAGCAGAGCACATCTCAAAAGGGTCAGTCCTTGCCCTTTACTCTGGTGGCTGGTCGCTCAAACGGCTGTTTCTTTATGGTTCAGCAGCCCTGCCCTGGTTCCTTGTCTCCTGGACTTCTTGCCAATGCTTGTACAATCACCTACCTCACCAAATGAAAAGAGAGAGGCACTATAAGGTTTATACCAGAGCCAGTGGATAACCTCGCGTCAGCCCTCACGCTGCGCGCTCCTCTAGCTAGTTGTCGAGACTCGCGCCTATCGACTTGAGCAAATCTCACAAGCTCTCGTGAAGTATTTTCTGACGAGATTTTGTGAGAGTGCATAAGCTGTCAATCACCGCACATGACCTGTTGACGTGGGAGAAGTCAGAAAGAGAGGGGGTATCTGAACCAATCAGCATGAGGACAGTGATGTCAATCATCAACTGCAGAGGTGATAGCAGTGACATGCAGTGACTGCCGATATATTATTCACATTTATTATATTGTGTGCAATTAAATAATATAATGCTCGCGTAGTATTACATGCAAATGATAATCAAGGTATCAAATACATCATGTTACACACTGCGCACAATGATATGTATAAGCAAGTAATAAAGAACTAAAATATATCAAATTCGCTACTTCTCTGCTGCATAAAGATGTGTAATTTATTGTTATTTTTATAGTGTTCCTCCTGTATACATTTGTACGATAGAATAGTTGTAAAACGTTACAATTGTTACGCCGCAAAAATTATGATAATTTTTTTTATTATATTGTTGTTATTATTATAAGTCATAGCTGTAACATAACACGTTACACCTGTGCAAACAAGACAGCTTATAATTACTATAGTTTTCCCATTATTACTCATCCGTTTTGGTATCGTTTTCTGGTTGATTTTTTGTGTATAACACGATTCACTTATAACATGATTTGACTCATTGGACCCCAACGATCGTGTTATAACAATGTTCACCTGTACATTGAAATACACAGTATACATATTTTGACATGATTGTTTGAAGTGAAGCTGACAATATTTTTGCTCCGATTTTTAGGCAATCCTAAGCCTGTTGAAACAATGGACATTGTGGATGAAGAAACCCCAATGCCAGCGAAGGCTAAAAGTATTACAACCATTGCATATTTTTATGTTTTATTATTCAGTTTACTGTTATCAGGTTATGACTTTTTGACATTCATTTCTCAAATAAACTGTTATTATTGAATTAAAAATAGATTTATCAGAGAGATAAATGTACATGTCATGCAATCAAATTAAAAATTCTTCTCGACCTTTGTGCTGCTGAATTGTCAGATTTATCAGTCAATCCTTAGTTATCTTGATTTGATTCTTTGAAGTGAAGCTGGCAATGTTTTGCTCTGATTTTTAGGCAATACCAAGCCTGTTGAAACAATGGACATTGTGGATGAAGAAACCCCAATGCCAGCAAAGGCTGAAAGTAATACAACCATTGCAATATTTGTATATTTTTTATGTTTTATTGAAAACTAACTCGCAATTATGGCTACTAATTCACTTGATTGTGTAATTTGAGAGTAAACATTGTTTTTCATATCGCTTGATTGATCTGGATATTGCTCTATTTTTTAAAGTTGCCAATTAGCGCAGATGACCTGTGCCAAAGTGCTGTAGATGCATTGACTATCATTAACCCTTCAACTGCCGGTCCCCAATATATTCGGTTTTTCATTTTTTTATTACCACATTAAATACCACATTTTAAACATGTTAAAGATAAAATGTGACATTAAATCAACAAGATTTGAAAAAAGTTGACCTCCATTTTGTCAAATATGAATAATTTTCACTCACTTTATTTGTGGATCGCGTCAGCGAGACACAACTTCAAGTGGGTGAAAATTCAAATTGAATAATTTGGTGGGTAAAGGGTTAATGAAGCCACACTAATCAATATATCATGAATTATTGATGTTGAGCCGCCTTAATAATTCGAAAGGACTTATTTATCTAATTTTACATGATTAGTTTTACCCTGAGGGTGTGATTACTTGACAAGTTTTTCATGTATCTTCTTCAAAAATTTATGTAAATCATGCAAATATCATATAGGATAAATATATAGCCTGGCATGTCGTCAGTTACTTTTTATCAATCAGCTTTACTTGCTCAAAGATAGTCAATAGCTATTATTACTAAAACCATTACAGATATCTTTATATAAAATAAATTAATTTATACACTAATTTTAGATGATTAATTCTACAAGAATGTGAACTGCAGATTGTGTAAATTTGCATTGATAACCGAAATTGCCTATTTAATACAATTATAGTCTTTTTTTTCAGATATTATCACACCTGATCTACTGGAGAAAATTCTGTATCGTTCTCTTGTACATGGTAGGTTATCTTTGTGACTATACTTTGTCCTCCCCTGAACTATTCAAGATTTATATAGATACATGCTGTTATATCCTACATACATGTACTTAGTTTATACTTTGTTATTTAAGCACGTGGCCACGCATAGATATTAAAACATATTATTCAGTATTTTAACTGGGATTGAAAACCCTGACCTCAAAGAAAGAGCCAGTTGACAAAGCAGCTTTGACAATTTCCCACCTGGTCTAATAACACAGGCAACTTAAAACGAGCCCTAACAAGAAATAATAATCCTAAGTAAAATTTGACCTAATATATGATGATTCCCAGTGTCTAGTCTTGAAAAGTGTCCTGAAATTTCTCAGAATAAAACAAAAGTCATGATTTTTATTAGAATAAGTCTTAAGGTTAAAAAGAGTAATGGTACAAATCACACCGGAATGATTTTGATAAGCATTACAAAATATTACAAAATATATACAAAGTTCAAATGTAGTACAAAATTATAGACCTATACAAGATTTACATCAGGTATTTTATAAAATGTAGTTAATAATGATGCGCCTGGTTGCATCAGAAGTAAATTTTATGAACCAGCAAAATGACCCAACTGACCTGTTTTACCAGTAAAAACTTTATTGCCAACTTTAATATATTGCTACAACTATGATTCCTTGCGACGGACGACAACAGCCAGTTTGCATTAAATAAGGTTCAGTCTTATCAGCTAGGAGATCCATGCTAATAGATTTGTCACATAGACACATAGTCCCATAACTTTAATATATTATGTGTTTTAAATTTAAACATTAGTGTACAGCAGACATGCGATCTATTACATGCAATCTATTACTTTTATTTGAAATTATTCTATAAGTAACTATTCCAGTATTTGAGTTATATTACTACCGGGTATTACTCTTCCATCTATTAGCATTACAATAACTTTTTGTCACCATTTCCAAAGCGATAACAAGCTATACTGACATCATATATTTTCCATATAGGGTATATATTTTATAATATTAAACATCAAGTCATATAAATTTTGAGACTATAAATGCAAATTAACAATACTTTTATTATTAATTTAATGTATAATTGGCATTTGTTTAGATATCCTGACACTAGGAAGGCTTTGCCACGCAATATTATTGCAATGTGATATGATAACACTGCACTGACTGGTCCGGTTTTAGCTTTTTCACTTGATTAATCAACCACATCCCACCAGAAATCATGGCCGGACTAGTTGATAATTGCTTCCGCCGGGCTTGGATAACCATGATAAATAACAAATCTAGATGAGCAATATATTAGTTAAGAGAATGAAATGTTTTGCTTGATGGTGGCTAAACATAAAAATATGTTTAAATTTGTTTTGGTCGTAGTCCAATGGGTAAATTATGTTTCAGCAGTCAGTGATTATCGCCGACCCAGTCTGTGCATCATACACTTACTCTGACCATCAGAATAAAAAGGTGTTTGACCAGGAGAGCCTCACAATGGCTTGTTTTGATAATTTTTAACCCTTAAAGCGTTGACAAGTTTTGTGAAAAAAACATGGAGGTTTTTTTCAATTTGAAATCATCATAAATGTTTAGTTGGCTCTTTCTGATTCATTTGAATACCTATGTTATTGGTCTACGACCACCAGAAATATTTTTACTCTTACAGTGCTGGGATCGACTTTAGTCGGCATAATCTGACGTCAACAGACGTCAGATTCTGATGACTAAAGTCGATCCCCGCGCTGTGAGGATTAAGCACTAAGATTTAAAGTCGCACCTCATTGACCATCAATCATGGTAATCAAAGTGCATTGTTTTCCACACATAAAGCCACGTAAAAAAATATATTATTGCAGCCAACTGACATGCCTCCCAGCAAACATGATATGTTTTTTTAATGTTGGCACGCCAATGTTGGCCCAGTACAAACACTTGTGTTTGGTATGTGCATATACACTGTGAGCATTCAAAAAACTAATACAAATCATCATGTTATAAATATATAGATTTATTTTTTATGAGATCAGTGGCATATATTAATTTGATGTGAATCTAGAGAAAATAAAAAAAGTGTAATATAAGAGTAATACTAAGACTCATCTATTACATGATCATCTATTACTAGTACTTTCTTTTTTTCACGATATATTACTATTACAGCTATTACATATTCCTATTACAATTCCTCAATCCTTGCTGTACAGCGGGTCTTTATTTCAACTATAGATTTATGTCATTGTCAATTGAGTTAACTGTATTGCTAGTATACTGGGAAATAATATGCAAAATAATATTTTGGATCATCTGTGTCCTTAACGACTACGGTACTCCTCGTATAACTGTTTCCAACTGTTTGATGTTCTCTACAGTTTAATGTTATATTATGAGAACTGAAAGTAAACTGACACTTAAATTTTATAATAATTTACAATACTTTGGAAAATTTGTCAGTAGATTTCAATGTTGTTGTAAGGGATTGTAATAGATCATATATACTGCATTGCAATAGATTGTAACTCCCTCATAAGTTATAGGAATAGCGATCTTGAAAAATAGTGGACTATCGCAATAAGATATAAACCAAATGTTTTACCCTAATCGTGTGAAAATGCCATACGATTCATTAAAATTATTTGGGATTGAATTAACAATGATTTACAAAGTCCTTTGTTGTGCGATTTAAAAATAAGTTCTGAACATTTTAAAACTTTCCTCATCCTTCCCGATCATCTCGGTATAGCTTAATATCTGGTAAAATTTCTTGAGATCATTCCCAATCACTCATCAATTTTTCCATGAATCTCTACGATGTGGGATGGCAAGGCATCACAATTTGATTTTAGTCCGGTGGTACATAGGCTTTAGTCAGCAGCAATAAAGTGCTCTCTTTCGAGGAATGGCAATATTGGTGTGGATCATTTTAATCATCAGAAACATAGCAGAATTTACCAATTTAATAAACCAAAAGGGACTTGTCTGTTCGGGTAAGTACATTTTATGGTCAAAATGTCCGGATTATAATTTACTTGCCCCGGACAAGCTGTAATGTGATGTCAAGTACTGTTATTAACCCTTACAGCGTGGGGATCATTTTTAGTCATCAGATTCTGATGACTAAAGTCGATCCTCACACTAAGAATGAACATATTTCTAATGGCTGGGAACTCATAACATAGGTATTTAATTGAATCAGAAAGAGCTAACTAAGACATTTATGATGATTTCAAATTGAAAAAACCCTTAGGTTGCGATATTTTTTTACAAATTAATTCAGCACTTTAAGGGTTAAACACAACAGACAACTGAGAAATAAAAGGGTAGGTTATGTTTGTATTTTCAGAAATAGCCTATGGTTATGATTGCAAATCTGTGAGTGTTTACCCCATAACACCAGCTGACTTCAGTGATCCAGCCCTGAAAGAGATCCTCTCTCTTTGTTTCACGTACGGTACCAGAGTGACTCCAACATCACTACGTAAAAATGAAACAAGGTATGTTGTCCTGGTTTTGCTCAATGCCTACTCCCCAACTAAAATGTAAGCATGAGGGGGAGGAGTGTCGGTAAAAAATAATCTTTCACTCTTCCAATTTTTTTTCACTTTAACCACAGATAAGATCATATTTAGTATGAGGTAAAAAAAATGTAATGGGTTAATATTCCTGTATTGAGGTGGTATATATATATTCTATAGCTATTTAGAGATGTCCTTTCGCAAGGAAGAAGATGTGGAAGGAGCAAAGGAAAAACTGAGGTCTTGGAGATCAGGTTTAAAAATACATGGTAACACAATGGAGAGGCATAATTTTGGTAAGTTGGTAAACCCTGTTCAAAGTACTTTGTGTACATCAATTTTCATCGTGTCAAATGTGTAGGTAGTGGGATATCTATTATTTATTACGGAATTTTTTTAAATCTGTGATTGAACCATAACGCAGGTTTTCTAAGTATAGACGTTAAAAAGCCTAGAGAGTTTTTGTGTTTGTGTTCTTATGTGAATGGTACTCTGGTGCGTTATTACTCATTCCAATAATGTATTAACATGTACACAGAACGGATTTCTGGGCTCTGCTATTGTGTGTCCGTGTGTCCCAAATGACTTTCACTGACATCTTGTCAAAAGTAGCAGCACGCATAGATTCAGTTTTATCTCATCCCGCCTTTATGCCTAAGTTGAGCTTATGTCATCATTTGTCGTCTGTCCACAATTTACAAGAAATGCTTCTCCCTCAATTCTTAGCCGATTCGATTTTGTTTGGTTTGTTTGAAAGAGCTTGTGCCTGTGCATAGAACCTCCTCACGAATTTCAGAAATGTATTTATAAATTAACTTAAGGCCTAATTTAGACCTAATTTCGACACTCAATTCACAAGAAATGCTTCTCCCCTGTCAATTCTTAGCCGATTTCAATCTTATCTTCTGTTGGAGAGGTCGGGATGAAGTCTGAAAAATTTCAACTTGATCAAATTTTTAATGGACAACCATCGGCCATAATTAATTTGATTATGCGTGATATCTGACAAACTGTGCCAGAAAACTAGACCATGGCATTACTATAAAACAAAATGTGTGGTTTCAGGTGGGGATATGCAGTGAAACATTTCAATTAGATCAAATTCAAAATGGCTGATTATCGGCTATTATTAACTTTCATATGCCTGATATCGACAAACCGTGTGGTTTCAGGTATGGATATGCCCAGAAAAATTTCAACTTGATCAAATTCAAAATGGCTGACTATCAGTCATAATTAACTTTGATATGCCTGAAATCTGGCAATCCATTCCAACTTCATCAAATTCGAAATGGCCGAATTTCTGCCATAATTAACTTTGATATGCCTGATACCCCTACCAGCAGTTAAGATTGATAACCATGCAGTGATTTTATTTTTCATACGAAACCTCCAATAGAAGCCGCAAGTGGACTTTTGGCATTGGGCACTGGAAAATGAATATTTTTCATTCTAATTAAAGCTGCGACTACAATAAGACATTTTAGCTCCTCCGGCTTGTCGGCCTAGATGAGCTTATCATGACATTGTGTTGTGTCTGTCGTCTGCCGTCCATCGCTATTCTTATCTGATTTCAGTTTTGTTTGGTTTGTTTGAAAGAGTTCTTGCCTGTGCATAAAATTCCTCACGGATTTCAGAAATGTTAACTAATAATTAACTTATGACCTAATTAAAACCTAATTAGGACACTTTGGCCACCATTCACAAGAAATGCTTCTCCTCCATCAATTCTTATCCAATTTCAATTTTGTTTGGTCTGTTTGAAAGAGCTCGTGCCTGTGCATTAAATTTCCATGCAGATTTCAGAAATTTAAATTATTAATTAACTTATGACCTAATTAAAACCTAATTAGGACACTTTGGCAACCATTCACAGGAAATGCTTTTCCTCCATCAATACTTATCCAATTTCAATTTTGTTGGTTTGTTTGAAAGAGCTCGTGCCTGTGCATTAAATTTCCATGCGTATTTCAGAAATTTTAATCATTAATTAACTTATGAGCTAATTAAGACCTAATTAGGGCACTCTGTCCACAATTCACAAAAAATGCTTCCCCTCCCTCAATTCTTATCCTATTGCAATTTTGTTTAGTTTATCTGAAAGAGCTTGTGCATGTGGATAGAACTGCCTCACGGATTTCAGAAATTTTAATTCATAATCAACTTCCCCTAGTTAAGGATGAGCTTCTGTGTCATTGACACCCAAGTATAGTATCTATCCAATAGTATATTTGTTATTTGTCAACACATTTTATGTTTTGCATTATTGTGACTTTTTAGGACAGGCAGGGAATGGCATGAAAGAGATGTGTGGAGATCAATCCCGGAGTAAGTCTAATTAACTGTTGTTTATTTTTTATAAATAATCATGTTTTTCATCATTTGAAGCTGGAAATTGCGTTAGCAATTCCAGCTTCAAATGACGAAAAATTCAATTAAAACAATTCAGCAGGACAAGGGTTAAGTCTCCACTCACTATGTAGTGGAGACTTATAGTTTTAATGCTGTCTATTTTTGTTATTATTATTATTATTATTAACAATTTGATGAAGTAAATGCTCTCCAGTCGCCACAATTCAGCCAATGTTCGCCAGTTTTTTTCTGAACAGCATCTGATGGATTATTCTATTTGTGTCTAAAAATAAAAAATCAGCTAAATTGCATATCCAACATTGCTGTCATGGGCTATCTTGCATATCCATTATCCAAGATTGACATAAACGCTCTCCAGTTGCCAATATTAATCCGATCTCTGCGACTTTTTTCTCAACACATTCTGATGGATTATCCTGGTTGAGTTTGAAAATCAGCTAATTTGCATGTTCATCATGGCCATCATGTGCTCATTTGCATATCCAAGAACAACGTAAACTCGCTTCAGTTGCCAATATTCATCCAATCTTCGCGAAATTTCTTGTGAACACCCTCTGATGAATTATTAAATCTCCACCCACTATGTGGTGGAGACTTATTGTTTTAGTGCTGGCCATTGTTGTTATTATTATTATTATTATTCTTCAACAATTTGAACGCTCTCCTGTCGTCAATATTCATCTGATCTCCACAAATTTTTTTTGGACAACCTTTGATGGATTATCCTGCTTAAGTTAAAAAATCAGCTAATTTGAATAACCAATATGGCAGCCATAGGCTAATTTGCCTATTCGAGATCGATGTAAAGCGTGAACGCTCTCCAGTCGCCAATATTAATCCAATCTGGTGATTTTTTTTCTGAACACTCTGATGGATTATTCTGCTTAATTAAAAAATCAGCTAGTTTGCATAACCAAGATGGCAGCCATGGGCTAATTTGCATATTCAAGATCGATGTGAACGCTCCCCAGTCGCCAATATTCATCCAATCTTCGCGAAGTTTATTCTGAGCACAGTCTGATGGATTATCCTGCTTAAGTTTTGAAATCAGCTAATTTGCATATCTAAGATGGCAGCCATGGGCTAATTTTCATATTCAAAATCGATGTGAACGCTCCCCAGTCGCCAATATTCATCCAATCTTTGCGAAGTTTTTTCTGAACACAGTCTGATGGATTATCCTGCTTAAGTTTTGAAATCAGCTAATTTGCATATCTAAGATGGCAGCCATGGGCTAATTTTCATATTCAAAATCGAAGTGAACGCTCTCCAGTCGCCAATATTCATCGTATCTTCGGAATTTTTTTTTTAACACTTTTTGATGGATTATCCTGCTTAATTTCGAACATAAGCTAATTTGCATATCCAAGATGGCCGCCATGGGCTAATTTCCATATCCAAGATCGATGTAAACAATCTTCAGTCGTCAATATTCATCCGAAATTTTTTTCTGAACACCCTCCAATTAATTATCCTGGTTCAGTTCAAAAATCAGCTAATTTGTATATATATTCTAGATGGCCATCATGGGCTAATTTGCATATTTAATAACGATGTTTACCCAAACGCTCTCCAGTCACTAATCTTCATCCAATCCTCACAAATTGTTTTTTTAACACAGCCCTCTGATGGATTGTCCTAACAAATTAGCCAATTTGCATATATCCAAGATGGCAGCCATGGCACTCCTGTCATATACCTTTTCATATTTGCTATGCAAATTTAAGATCTAGTTCTGGTTGAGTTCCAAATTAACATATCCAAGAGGGACACCGTGTCATTTATGTTATATATCCCGATTGTCTCTGCATTGACAATAAACTTTTAATTGTGGAAGGTGGAGACCTTCATAATTTCTATACAAATGTAAGATCTAGTTATTTAGTGTGATGAAAGAACATCTCATGAAGAAAAAATCTAAAAGTAGCAGTCTACAAAATAAAATAATTGGAATGTCAGAGATTTTTTTCTGATGAACACAATTATGTTTCTTCCAATGGAGCTTGTAATTGAGTCTCCGCCCACTATGTGGTGGAGACTTACTGTTTTAGTGCTGTCTATTTTTTCCATTATTATTATTATTAATAAACAATTTGCCGAAGTAAACGCTCTTCAGTAGCCGATATTTATCCAATCTTCATGAATTTTTTTCTGAAGACCCTCTGATTGAATATCCTATTCGAGTTTAAAAATCAGCTAATTTACATATCCAATATGGCCGTCATGGGCTAATTCGCATATCCAAGATCGAAGTAAATGCTCTCCAGTTGACAATGTTTATCCGCTCTCCGCAATTTTTTTTTTTAACACCATCTGATAGTTGTTCAGGTTAAGTTTGAATATCAGCCTACATTGAGCAAATGTTGTTTCAATGTAGGCTGACACTGCAGATAGCGGTTTGAACCACCCTAGCACCAATTTAGTGATTATTCGACCATGCTTTAACTGTCTGATTACAATGTCAGATCTGATGACACCTTGGGTGCAAGTAGTCTAATATTAGGCCCAATTCATAGGGTTGAGCCTAACCTTCCTCCATAGGCTTTACCCCGAATCTCAAAACAGACACCCATAATCATAGCAAAATAAATTTTATTCTTACCAGCAGGTATCTAATCATGATCTTTAGTAATTCAAGCTGTCATATTGTAATTGTTCGCACTCATTAAAGGTATTTAACAGCCAATTTTCGACCACCATCTTCATTAAATTGCTCAATATATATATTGCTCAATATATATACACAATACACAATATGTATACACGTATTGCTCAATATGCATTTAGCTATACTGCTCTATTCTGCTCTGCAAAGCCAAAAGGCAGTATCTGCTTACTATACAAGTGAGCAGATACTGTCTTTGGCTTTGTTTGGCAGCATATATGGCCTCTAGTATATAGGGCTGGATCTGGCAAGCGGGACATAGTTTACTATCTAAGCAGGGCTCAAAATTAAAGGGTGCCCACGTGCCTGTGGCACCCTAAATGTGCTGCGGTCACGCAAAAATACTGAAAAACGTACCATGCTGGCACCCAAAAAAATGGCTATATTATTGATTTTTTCATCAGAAGTTGATAGGCTTAGGCCTGCAAATCTACACCACTGAAACACATGAATTAAGTTAGCCTATCTGAAACAAATATTATTCAAATGATGTTTTTTGGGGTCTTAAGACTCCATAGGCTAAGTCTTTTATGTGCAAACTTTTAATAGTCAAAAAGAATTAAAATTGTTGAAAAAAGTGTTCCTGAATTTTTATGTTATTTTCAAATATAGGGCACCTAAGGGTGCTGGTTTTCAGGACCGCAAAACATGGTGAAATCAGAGGATTCTCACAAGAAAAAAGTGTGGAATAAGACGTTGGGGTATTGAGAAAAAAAATTGGAAAACAATAAAAAAATAAAAATTTGAAAAAAATTAATTGAATAATCACAATTTTTTATATTTTTTATTTTGGTTAAATCAATGGCAGCAGGCCCATAAAGCATATAATAAAAAAAGTCTGGCCTCATGTTATAAAGATTATCAGAGGTAGGCTCGGATAAATTAATTGTTCATCGCTGATCAATAAAGGTGACAATTTAAATAGGGGCCTATGTTAAGAATGCGAGGCACAGAAAAAGGTCTTTTTTTCACCTAAATTCACAAATTTATAAAGATTACCACAGGAATGGGTAGCTGCGAAACACAAAAATAACTCTTTGAAAACTGAAAAAAAGAACTACCATGCCTCGTGAAGTTAAAGAATGAAATTGTACATATTGCCTGATGAAGTGCAAGAAAAGATATGAGGGGCGCTAAGTTACCCAAATAATGTAAATAATCCTGTGGTAAGTATTTCTCATTTATAACAGGTATAAAATTGTATTTATACCTACACGAGTACAAGTTTTTGTATTGTAATGATAATGTTATGTTTTAGTTTTGCATCCAGCTGACAGATTTGTGTGTGTGGCGGGAACTCCACCCTCGATGTCTTCCACAAAGTTACTGGAACTTTTGCCAGGTTATTCAGCCACCATTGGCAAAGACAAAGACAATGAGCTGTCAGGGTGAGCATTGGTATCCGACGAGTACAGTCACTCATATGGTGTGACAGTCCACACTGGTAGAAGTGTAGTACTGTCATATTGATAAAGCAGCCACATGTATTGTTGATAAGAAGAGGGCTGTAAAGTGGCTGCCATGTATTGGTATAAATAAACTACCAGCCACTAGGTTATACATGCATTGTGTTGATATAAAGCAGGCACTTACAGCATGTCATCCTAAAAATGTATCGGTATATAGACTGCAAAACATAGACATGTTGTTCCACGTCGACTTGATATATTGATATCATGGATGTGGATTAAATGCAGACATTTAGTTCTCAAATAGTGATGGTCAATGATAGGTATGAACAGACCACTGCATATTGATATGTAATATGCATGATATTGCTATCATGGATGTGGATTGAATGCAGACATTTAGTTCTCAAATAGTGACGGTCAATGATAGGTATGAACAGACCACTGCATATTGATATGTGATATGCATGATATTGCTATCATGGATGTGGATTGAATTCAGACATTTAGTTATCAAATAGTGATGGTCAATGATAGGTATGAACAGACCACTGCAAGGTGTTCATGTTTAGTGTTTCATCGCTATATGTACAGTATGATTGATAACTCTTGCAGTATAAAAAGTAAATACAAGTGTGAATATCCTGTTACAACTGACTAATATCTGAATATATAGAGCAGTTGTGAGCTTGGCAATGATATACCTATCTACGTAATAACACTGCCATAAATGGCACTCAATGATTGAAGTGTTGAAATTCACACAAATCCATCTTGGTCCACCAAGTCTAGTGCCAGCCTTGGGAGCACACCGATGGAAACCGATACAAAAGAGAAGGGTGAACTGTGGGAGTAATACTGAGCTATGATGACTGGGTCTATGCCGTTATCCACCGTAGCACAATCATGTACCTGATTTCATTGACTCAGTAATGTGTGGATAACATCATTGATTGAGTTATCAAAGCCTGTAGCAGACACAATGGTACATGGCTTGACAAGTGAAGATGAACAGATCAAAAGTGCATGACACACTTTTGATTAGTTTTCAGCAGTATTGTGGATTACAATTAGGATCACATTACAGCTTACAGGCCCATGCATTCTACTGAGACTTTGTAGCTGAAGGTCCAGAATGACTTATTGAGGTATTTTACAAATGATGGAAAAACATCCGTTCTTGTTCTGGTAGAACTCTCGACAGCCTTTGACACACTGGACCATGGCATCCCTGGAAATGCCCTCCGGTGGTTTGTGGTATCCAATAGATCGACAAAAAATGGGTTAAAGAATGTCCGGGTTGACCTTTCCACAGGGCTCTCTCCTTGAACACACTCTATGAAATGCCTCTCATTAAAATCATTATGTTATGACATAAGGTGATGACACAAATCTATATCACTTTATGCTAATCAGAACCTGAGATGTCAATGTTGCAGGATTGTCTGTTGGACGTGGTGACTGAATGAGAAGTAGTAGACTCAAGTTAAATCCAGATAAAACAAAGGTTTTACTGCTTAGAACACTATC
Organism: Flabesymbios commensalis; assembly: GCA_964017125.1. Classification (NCBI taxonomy): domain Eukaryota; kingdom Metazoa; phylum Annelida; class Polychaeta; order Terebellida; family Flabelligeridae; genus Flabesymbios; species Flabesymbios commensalis. The sequence continues at coordinate 57,247,363 of OZ024909.1, read as the reverse complement.
ACAACGAAAGGAATTTAGGCAACATTTCCTCGCAAAATTATCAAACCATAGAATAACACAAACATACTCGGCTCGAAGTTTTGGAGTATTGTTGGATGATGGTTTATATTTCAGAAAACATATCACATGTTTTTCACTCTTGCTACTACGTATCACATTCTTGACTTGGGTCACCTGCGTTGTGTTGACATCTGAAGTATCTAAGACCATTCTGGTTGGAAGTAAACTGGACTATTGTAATGGCCTCCTCTAGAATATCACAAACCGAGAAATAAACAAGCTCCAGAGAGTTCAAAACTGTCTGGCTTCAGTAGTGTGACGTTCCCTTTATTCTTCTGGAAATCACCGCTTCTGAAGTCGTTGCATTGGCTTCCAGTCAAATTTAAGATATATTTTCAGTCACCTGTAAGGTGGCCTTATGCGACACTCTGTCTAGAAAGGAAATACTGAAGGCTCCGAACCGTACTCTTGGAGTCGTGATCTTCACTCATCTGACCAAAATATCGTATTTGTTCTTCGAATTAGAGCATTCTCTGTGGCACACCAATACTGTGGAACTGTCTTCCTTGTGAAATTATCATTTCTAGAACAGTGAAGTACGCACACATTTTCTCAGTATTATTAGGATAGGTTGCTGTGTGATCTCTCCTTACTCAATCCGGTGTAAGTCTCACTATTTTCAGTGGCATTTTTCTACTACATACACTAACATTATGTTTGTTGATGAGTGAATATTCGTAATGGCAGTGTTCAGAAATCTATGTATCTGGCTCACATTCAGATTAGTGAAGTGAGGTTGTATGTTCCCCCAACTGCCCGTTCGCAGCCATGGAGGCATATTAGTACAAGTCTGTGTGCTCCCTCAAGGAATGAATATTTATAGCATATCACATGACACAGGTCATATGTTCTTTGAGAGATATTTTGGTTTGGATAACTATAACTTTTTGCAACTTGTTTTTCAGTATAAGCTATAGTATTTACCTTTGTCATTACGGTAAAGCTTTTGGTGTGGTATCACAGCAAGTAGCCTACTGCTACTATATATATGCTAATAGGCCTAGTTTTAATGTTGGCCCTGCTTTGTACATGATGGTCCAGCATTAAAACAACATTGGGTCAGTTGCTTGTGTTTGCTGGGTAACCTGGTGTGTGGACAAATGGATGATGGCCTGCCTTAGTTCATCTTGTGGAACGGACATCAGTCTTGTTGTGATTGGTCCTCCGTTAGTTAACTCCAAATGATTGACAGTCATCAACAGCACCCTCCCCATAGCTTCCTTTTGTCACCAACAATTTCCTGATCACACTGGCTGCTAGACTGATGCTGTCTTATCCCTGGTCCAACATGATCGAAGCTGTCTCACTACTGTAACAATGGTGAGGTACCCGCAACCTGCGCTGGGGAGGGCGAAGCAAACACGCTGTGTTGGGCTAACGTTGGGTCAGCCTCGTGAAAGGTGGTCCAACGTTAAAATAACATTGGGTCATGGTATCGTGTTCTCTTGGACAGTTCCAATGATACCACCAAATGCTTACACCCCTCCCACTGATGATTGACAAGTATAATAATTCCCAGACAATCGCGATAATCACCTGACACTTGCCGGCTGATAAACCATTTAAACTTTCAGTCCACTTGTATTTGTTTTTTAATACTGCGCAAATACATAGATATATGCTATATTTAATCTCAATGTAATACCAATCTTCCCAAATGACCACACATTATTTCACTAAGAACACATTCTTTGAAGGGGTACTGGGATGATTGCTAGTAGTAGTACTTTTCGCCCCCATCCAGGGAGGGTCATTAGGGTTTCGTCTGTTGAATGCTGTTAAGCATTGTACGGAAGCCCTAGTCTACTGCAATCATCCAAGGGAATCTGCAGCCTCCTCGTATCTTACCATAATCTTCGGGTGGATTGCCAGTGGTGTTCCCTGGTTCCTCCGCTCAACAGCGGTGCCAATGCAGCACCCGCATCAGTGCAGGCGCTGGTGTAGGCCGCTGTAGCCCTAAATAATCGGCAATAGAGTGTTTGACATTAGGTCTCTCAAGGGGGATGAATGGAGTTACCCTTCCTATTGTTACTCTGGGGACTATCCGACCCGAGGATAGCGGAGCTGTGCGAAATGCCACGGTGTTTCAGCATTAAATTGCATAGCGAAACCCAAGTCTCCGGCCATCTGGGCATGTCTAGGGGTAGATCCCCTAGGCCCCCAAAAAAATATATGCTTGTTTCCGATATGTTGTCATTTTAACCAGTGGGTAGGTTGGAAATTTATTTTATTTTATTTTTTGTCACTTTAACCAATCGGTAGGTAAGAATTATTTTTTATTTTATTTGTTTTATTTGTACATGACGATTTTTTGTTTTTTGGACGCTTTTTGACCCCCCCCCCCCCCTCTCCTTTTCGTAACGTTTATTTAGTTACCTGGACTACAGCCAGTAACTCATCCCTTAACTCATGGATTTTCTGAAAAAAAAAAAAAAAAATTTTTTTTTTTTTTTTTTTTTTTTTTGGAAATCCATAAAATAAATTTGGGTCGCACATGTTTTGATAGGGTCTGTCGGAAATCGGAAACAAACAAAAAATTTTTTAGGCCTTAGACAATCCCAAAACCCCTTATCAGGCGAGCGAAGGTAAACACTCTCAATAACCCACCATGCCCTATCACCCCCACCCTCACATCATCATCTGTACATCATTCATCTCATCAATTGACTACAACGTTTTTATCGTATTTCAATGTCACTTTAAGAAAGACCATTTGTGCTGAAAAATGATGTAAGGCAATGATTTACTACTACTCCTGCTACATTGTTTGAAAAAATACAAGTATTTATATTTTAAATCTATCAAAATGAATAAATTAGATATTAATTAATACCAGTGAGTCCATTCATTGATAAAAAATATGCTGTAGTGCAATACATAATTTTTAGAAATACTAGCATAGGTAAAAGTACAAGGTTGTATTATAATATAATTCAATGTTTCGTGTTAGGTGAGATGCTTCCTTAATTATTTTCAATTCTTACAGAAATATAATTTATAAACATTAAACAAACAAAATTATAGCATAGTGTTGACTGTGAAGGGTGTGTGGTCAGAAAGCCATAACTTGTACACCTTCTACATTCTAGACACGATGCAATAAAAAAAATTAGAGTAGCGGATGACAATTATGTATGCTATATGGTATAACATATATAATGTAACATATCGTGCTCTATATGTTTAAAAACGAACACACATAATAGTAATAAGAATATAAGCGCTCTTGTTGTACTTTTCCCGCTGAAAAAGCTCTTATAATCAATGATTTTGTGCTGAAACGCCCATTTTATTGACTGACTGCATCAGTGTGATTTTATAACACATGTCTTCATGGAGATAAATTGTGACAATATAGGATGCACATGGGTTAAAAATCGAATCAAACGAACGGCGGAGGATTTCAGCTTATAAACAGTGTAGAAAACGAACCTAAAAATGTATTTATATTTTCATCTATATTTATATCATTTTCCCCTTATAAAAAGCGAATAGCGAGGCCTAACAATTGGTAAAAAGTGAACTGGGAATAATCCATAATTTCCAGGACCAATGTGCACCCTCATGATAGCTCATCATAACATCATGTCATCCAAGTGAATAGCAGGGAGCTGCCAGAAATGAATACAAAATGAACGCAACATGATCAAATGAAATCATTTGGCTTTGTATTGATGTTGAGACTCATCATGAATTCCAAGGGAAAATTGTACACGTCACAGTTTAAACTGAGTGTTGTTAGATATGCAGCTCATTTGATAGGCAACGCTGACATTTGACCTGCCGTCAGATTATTCAGTGGATCATTTTTGCAGCATATTATGTGCTCAGGGAAATTGTGTGCGCTTAGCTTTTGATCAAGTGCCGACATTGTAGGTTGTAGTCGTTAGATTATTATATTTATAATATTTTTAGTTACAATAGTGTACTTGTTTAACAAGCTGAAGTAAGTCAGTTGCTTTTATTAAAACAAAAAGGTGTGTGCAAGGGGTAGGAGAAAAATGTCTCTCCTATATTATGTGTTCCGGCAACGCATTCCACTGTCTAACTGTTTATTGGTGAGTGAGTGAATATTGCTTTACGTCTGCACAATCATGGCAATATCGCAACAGAAAAAAAGCCCTACTCTTATTTCGAATGACTTCAAAGGTTCTTTCTTCGTGTAGTACACAGTGCCATAGGCAGCACTGTACACTCCAGGCCTTTGAACAGTTTGGAGCACTGTATATGCACAACCACAATGACAAATATATCAGGCCCGACCTGGATTCGAACCTGGTACCTCTAGGTTACAAGCCCCAGTCGATACACATGAGCCATCAAGGGAAGGGTAAGTAGGAAGGTGAGCGTGATCGTATGTTTGTTTGATGAGGGCTGATATACAGGTTGGATGATAATGCTACAAGGTTATGGGTTATTTAAGCAGCCCTCGCCGATGCAGGCTGGTTACTGTATTCCACACGGTCCGCCTCCACCGCCGCCGCCACGGTTATTTGTTTTAAAAATAGCTACTAATCTATCACACATCTGCTTCATCATACTTAACATAGCCATCACTTACCACTTGGGAATTGTTTTGGTGACATTTTGATCCCCATATTATCAACCCTTCAATTACTACCGTCATAACAAAGAAATGTTCATTATCGCCTTTCAGAAAAAAGTTTCCATCAGATCTTTTTTTAATTTGGCAAATTTGCTCAACTAGGTCAGCCAATGACCTGATTGACTTTTGGGAGCAAACAATTTCAAGAGGACTGTTAGTGGCCATTTTGAATTTCCACAATTTTGTGATATTCAAGTAACGCAAATAAAATGCAAAATAGCTGGACCATGAATATAAAACAAAATGTAAGGTCTCACACAATGATAACCCATGACAAATTTCGCACTACTAAAATCCAGAATGACCGCCAGTTGGCCATTTTTAATTGTTTTTTCTCATTAGCTTGGAAATCTTGCATGATAGCTCATCTATCAACTGCTGCTTCCTCATACTTCACATAGCCATCACATTTCCCCACCTGAATAAATTGATTGACGTGATCAACAGTGTACTGAGTCGACAAAGGTCGGGAATCACGTTTGTCAATCCAAACAACGGACATAATGTGGACATTTTGAAAAGAGATAGACTACACATGAACGCTAAAGGTTGTAAAATGATGGCCCAGAATATTGTCAATGCCATTGTTGAAGAACATACAAGTTTTCACAATGGTCATATGAAAATACCACGAGAACCACTGACACTGCCACCAGTAATACAACAAATCAATGTGGTAACAGGACTGAAAGCGTCACGACGACCTCTACATCTAAACCCTTGGTGGTAGGAACTCAATGTGATTGTGAACACAATAATGTAAACCATAGTGGACAATTGGATACACGTGTTGTGGAGGTCCAGTGTGACAATGGTGTAAACATTAGGACTAACTCGTTGTCAGAAACTACAAATGATTTACATAAACTTCATCCTGTCAACTCAATCGACAGTAACTTTAATGTTACCGACGAAAAATGGTTTACAGAAAGTGGACTAAAAGTAGCATCGTTGAATGTGAATCGTCTGATTGGTAAGTTAGACCAAATAAAAATGTGTCTTGATAATCACACACCAGATGTATTTGGACTATGTGAGACTTTTTTAAATAATAATGTAGACAATAAAATGGTTCAACATAAGAACTATGTAACTGAACGAAAAGACAGATTGTCTGGGAAATCGGGTGGCGGTATACTATGTTATGTCAGAGAAAATATTCAATATAAAAGACGATTAGATTTAGAAACTGACCTTGAGCTAATTTGGCTAGAAATATTTTTTTCTGGTTCAAAAAATCTTCTCGTTTGTTTTTTCTACAGACCACCCGATTCAAAATCCTCATGGCTTGATATGTTTAGTGACCATCTTGAAAATGTATACGATGAATGTAAAGAATTGCTCCTTCTCGGAGATATGAATATTAATATGTTGAACTCAGATGATATTAATTTCGCTTTTCCACATAAACTTATGCATGTATTGAACAGCGTAAATCTTGTACAAGTTATCACAAAACCGACTAGGAGTTACTTCCAAATCTAAAACATTAATAGATCATATATATACTTCTAATCCCGATTATATTGTAAATCACTCTGTACCATGTTATGCTATAAGTGATCACTACCCCGTGTGTGCAATTAGAAGATCTGCGCGTCGTAAAACTAAGAATAGCTGTAAAATAATTTATTTTAGAAACAGAAAAACTTTAATGAAGATCTATTTATTTATGACATGTTGAACGCACCGTGGTCCAACATTACTTCACTCCATTGTGCTGATGAAGCCTTGGCTTACTGGAGTGACATTTTTAAAAATATTATTGACAAACATATGCCTATTGTTCGTAAAAAAGTTAAGCGTGATAGTCAACCAAACTGGATTAATGATAAAATTAGAAGTGCAATACAAACAAGAGATTTTCATAAGAAGAAAAACAATTTTACAGAATATAAATCATGGCGAAATAAGGTAGTACAGTTAATCAAATGTGCAAAAAAGAAGTTTTATATTGAAGCTATTGAAACTAACAAGAAACATCCAAAGATTCTATGGAAACACCTGAAATGCGCCAGCTCCAAAAATACACAAGAAGCGGCACCTGTAATACAGATTGGTTATGATTTAAAAACAGATCCCAGTGAAGTAGCCAATGTATTAAATGATTATTTTGCAAGCATTTCTAGTGAATATATACCCGTACGGCAAACACGTCTTGATACAAAATCCGTTAGTAAAATATCAAATTTTATTGACAGTAAAATTGGTGATAAAAACCGTTATTTTGCTATTCCCCCTATCACTACTGATTTTGTTCTACAACAATTAAAACACATGCCCAGCACAAAAGCAAATAGACTGGATGATATTAGTATTAATGTTTTGAAACTAGCCTCACCCGAAATCGTTTCCTCAATCACTTATATATGCAACCTTAGTTTAAAAACAGCAACGTTTCCCGCAAAATGGAAAGAAGCTAAAGTGACGTCACTTCATAAGGGTGGTTCACGACACGATTGTTCAAACTACAGACCTATATCAGTTCTACCTATTTTGTCGAAGATCTTAGAAAAACACGTATTTACGCACATGTATGCATTTCTTCAAAAACACAATCTTCTGACAGATAGTCAATTTGGTTTTAGAAAACAAAACTCGTGTCAGACTGCTCTATTACCACTTACATAAAAAATGTATAAAGCCATAAACGAAGGGAAATATTTTGGAATGACTCAACTCGACTTGAGCAAAGCTTTTGACTTGGTCAACCACACTATTTTATTAGAAAAACTTAAGTTGTACAGATGTAATGTCGAAAGTATGCAGTGGTTCACTTCATATCTAGAATCAAGGTCACAAAAAGTATGTATACATAAATCATTATCAAAGTCTATAAGTATTATATCTGGTGTTCCTCAGGGATCGATCCTTGGACCATTATTTTTTATATTATATATTAATGACATACCATTATTTTTATCAAATACTGAAGAAGTGATATATGCTGACGACTTGACTTTGACCACGATGTGTAACAATGTAAAAACAGTTGAATCAAATCTACGTATTGACACAGAAAAATCTTTTGACTGGTGCAAACAAAATGATATGGTTTTAAGTTTGACAAAATGCTGCTCCATGCTCGTAGCCAGTAGACAAAAACTTTTAAAAATTAACTCTAAAATTGCTATAGACATTGATGACACTGTCATACCAAGTGTTTCAACAACTAAAATGCTAGGAGTTCATTTTGATGATGCTCTATCATGGGATGTGCACATTCAAAATGTGTACAACAAAATTAATAAAAATCTCTACTTATTACAACAGATTAAACAGTTTCTCCCTATTGATTTTCGAAAATTGTTCTTCAACAGCTATATCCTGCCCCATTTTGACTACTGTAGTATAATTTGGGGAAATTGTTCACAAAACCAGATGTACCGTCTTGGAAAATTACAAAAGAGAGCTGCACGGATAATTCTTGATAAAAACTATCATGTCTACTGCATTAGAAGCGCAGATCTCTTTGCTGAATTAAAATGGATGTCACTGAAAGAACGAATAAATTATAACATAGCAATTCAAGTATATAAATGTATCAATGGTTTGAGTAGTCAAGGTTTAGAGAATATATTTACACATTGTAACGAAATTCACAGCCATAGCACGAGATCTGCTAATAATTTGCAGCTATATTGTAGGCCGACTCATCACAAAAGCTTTTCATCAAGAGGTGTTAATGTGTGGAACAATATTCCTGCAAACGTTCGCTTAGCCAAGTCACTTTCCAAATTTAAAGAAAACTATATATCCTATTATTTCGATAGCAAGACTATGTAGATGCAATGTAATAATGTTTTTATATACAACGTATGTATGTATTTATGTGTGTTTATTATATGCTCAGCACGAATGCACGAATATAATAATCATGTTAATGTATGTACACATTAATATTGTGTAGGCCTTGAACCAAAGTTATAAAACATATTTGTATATGCATATATGCAGTCGGAATATACGTGTTTAAATAAATATTATACTTATATGTATATGCAAGTATGATTATGAATATTTGTATCTATATGTCTATTACATAGAAATAATAATGTGTTTCACGTGTCTATTTGTATCATATATATATTCATGTAAGTGTAAATATATCTGTGTAGGCATGTATATTATATGAATGTATGTGTAGGTACATATGCATGGGTAAATATGTGTGTATATGGTTATTTGTGTATGCATGTATATTATATGGATGTATGTGTAGGTACATATATATGGATAAATATGTGTGTATATGGCTACTTATGTAGGTATGTTCGTGTATTTATATGCTATATGTATTGTGTTTTCAATTTTTTATCATGTGTATATAAAACACTTTCAACTTATATCACGTTATAGCTGCCTGTTTCATAAACATTTTAGTTAAGGTTATGTAAACGACTTTGCTTAGCAAATCGTTTTCATAACTTTAACTTTATGATTATCATGACTAGGTGTACATTATAATAATCTTATGTGTATCTGTATATATTATGAGGGCCCATTGCAAATTAGTGCTATAGCGCTAAATGGCATACCCTCTGGAAATAAAGTTTATTTGATTTGATTTGATTTGATTTGATACCAACGGTGAATGTTTGGTGACATTTTGATTCCCATATAATCAATCCTTTAATCACTAAGGCCACTAAAAAAGAAATACTCATTAGCGCATTTCAGGAAAAATCTTCCAACTGATCTTCTTTTTATTTGGCAAATATGCACAGCAATGTCAGCCAATAACCTTTTTAAATTTTGGAAGTAAAGGATTTAAAAATGGCCGTTAATTATTACGATTTCAACTACCATGTATAGCCCGCATTCATTACGTAGCCCGCACCAGGCCTTGCTGTAAAATTAGCAGGTTAAATACGTCAGAAAATACGGCATGAGTGTTGGAATGATTGTGGTACATGTATATTTTAATAAATGATGCTGTAAATAAAAAAATGCTTATCAAACTATATATATAGAATATATTTAATCAAAGTATTTCAATAGTTATCACAACAATGAACATTTTTGAAATGCCTGCTAAACTGAGTAGTCGCCACAAGACTAGAAAATAGTGTGGGTAAAATTTCATGAAAATTGGTTGACAGTTGATTGAGAAATCTGCGATATTCATTCACCCTGGTTTAATAATGTGAATCTGACTTTAGTTACATTAGAGCTATTATATCTGAATATTCCACATACGACGGGACTAGATTAACTCTTATTAGTGTATGTTTATGGATGATGTTCTGTGTGTACTGCTGGAATCGTTACTATATGTACTCACTGTAAAATGAGAAGTCGTTAATGTGTCAGAAAGTTTATGTCTCCATAAACTTGTGTAAGTGGTATACATGTATTATGTATACCAACAATATTTTATTTGCTGTGGCATCTAGTACAATTATGTCTTCGCAATTTAATAATGGCATTCCTCTTACTGATAATAATAATTTAAATTTTACCAGGCTGTGCTATGTGGAATTTGAGACAAAGGAGGCAGCAACATCTGCTGTGGAAGAGGTCCAAAGTAAATTAGTTTTCGATGGGGTACAGATGTTTGCCTTCACTGTCAATTATGCACCAAGAGATAAGAAAACAAGAGCAGAATTTGAATCAGAACCAGGTAGACTCAGATGGTATTTTGTGATGTCACAACTATTATGCAAACTCAAAATAAGCCATTCCTCCAATAGGGTAAAAAAATGCAACGAAATTGGGGTCCTCATTTGTATTAGCCATTCTGATGAACTGGCAAATTTACAACACCATGATCCTTTCACTATATTTCAACTAATTACAGTTTTTACTCAGGAATGAATGGTTTCTTTAACCCTTACAGTGCTGGGACGGTCTTTATTTGTCCGAATCGGATGTCTGAAGACGTCTGAATCTGAAGTATAAAGACAGTCCCCGCACTATAAGAGTAAAAATATTTATAATGACCGTAGACAAATTGAAAAAAACCCTTTGATTTCCATGATTTGTACAAAAAAAATTCAGCGTTGTACTAAGGGTCAAGTGACCAGTGTCCTGTGTATTGGCTTGCCCTCCAATTTTAATTCTAGTCCTGTTGTGTAATAAACATTATTAGGCGACTAAAATAAACAATTCAATCATTCTGACCAAGCTGCATTCTGACATTGCATTGTATATTTCAGTGACATATTTTTTGCATCAGTATAAATTTGTACATCTATTGATGTCACTACCATTTTGTGTGACTAAACCCATTTGATCAAGCCCCTGGGGATTTAGTAGGCCCCTATGACGTAGACATAATCCAAAAAGTATAGCGGCTATTTTGCATGGAAGGTGTGAAAAATAGCTGTGATAAATCAAGGCTGACCATGTGCACGCTATGTTAATGTGTCACACTTTACACTGTAACTCAACGCGAAACACCTGGATTGACAGACTTCGAACTTCAGACATCAGATTTCGGACAGGCTCTGAATTTCAAGCTTTGGTCAGACTTCAGACTTAGGACTTTAAACTTCAGTCTTTGACTTCAGACTTTGGATTTTAGACTTTGAATTGACTTCGGACAAACCTTGCCCTACAGACTTCTGATTTTAAACTTCGGTCTTTGCACTTCAGATTTTGGACAATATACTTCAGATTTCTTTGGACTTACAACATTGGATTTCAGCCTTGAAGAGGTTAGACTTCAGACTTTGGACTTAAACTTTAAGTTTCAGAGTTCAGGAGCCCCCATTGGGTTTTAATACTTTAAATAGTAAAATATAAACTTAAAACACAATTTTCTATGACCTGATCTCTCGATTAAAAAAAAGCAAAACGTTCATGCAGCTTTAATTGTGAGACAGTTGGATTTTAGTTGTCCTTAGAACACTGAACCTGAAGGTCGGCGCAAGCTCTACTTCAGTGCCGTCAGGCTCTAGCTCTTAGTTAACTCACATATTATTTTCTATAATCCAAGATGGACAGGGAAAATAGGGAAAACAGGGAAATTTGTTCAACACAGACACACTGGCAAGGTCACAAAAGTGATTGAATGATGTTACGCAATTGGTCCGTTGGCCTGTCCATCAACTTTTCATTCCCGGATTGTCTTCAAATTTTACTCGTATCACCTCAAGGGTCTAGTTGTGCCTTTTGAGATAACTGAACTTAACTACTTTTGGTTCAGTACTATGATTAATTTAGATGTTTTGACATACAGCTAGTTTCCGGAGCAGATGTCGAAAAACTGCTGGGTGGGTTACAACCATATTGCACACACATCATCTCAAATATCCTCAGATCTCGAAAACCAATGGTGGGATTTTTTTCATGTTACACACAAACACATCCTTTATGGGGTGTATATAGTCACCAAACAGTTGTTGATAAATATACCAAATTTTCATTATAAAATTTGTCTCAGCAATTCCTAAACAATGAAGTACATTGTATGTATTGTTCAATTGCATTCATTTATGTTAAGTTATGATTTAATCCCAGTCGTTTGAATAAACTTGTACATAAGAGACTCCTGCATTTATGGGGTTGTATAATCACCGCATCCGTGTTCGCCCCTGATGTAACATTGTTACATATTTACTTACAATGTACTTGGGTACAAGTACATTTTTCAAGCTCAAGTACAAGGAAGTACGAAAAAATGTACTTACGTACAGGCACATGTACTTGGTATGTACATGTGCCCTTGTCACCTTTTCTTGTATTGTTGCAGCATATATTTGTACAAAGAGGCGGATAAAGCAACTGCTAAGTGAATCCTTGGAATTGAGAATTCATCTCGCCAAGATTTGGTTTACTGAAAGTATTCCTGTTCTAAGAAAATTGATCAAGGTAAGCTATTTTTAACAATGCAGAAATGTTTTTGAAATGCACTAATTATTAAAGTGTAACCACATCCCTACTAATAGTCACCCACTTTGTTTGCAGTATGAATACATAGCTGAATATAATAACAACCCTGCAGCGTATCATTTGATTGATTTTCTGAGTTACAAGGTCACAAAAAGTAACAGATTTATTATTAAGTTAACTAAAAAACTTTTAAAATTTGGGCTATTGCAATTGGAGTTCCTGGCGCTGGTGTTAACATTTCCTTGCTGGCAACATAACTTTCATATATCCTGCTCAATTTTTTTCTGCATGTATAGTAGCTAATAACTAGTTCTCAGACAAGTTCAATATTGCCTACAAAAATCAATATGGTTGATTTATCTCATGTTACATTGTTAATGTTATCGTCTCGGCACGATCATCTTAACAAATGTTCATGTATCCTGCTCAAATTGTTTCTGCATCTTGGCTACCTCTAAAATCATGCTTGTTGTAGCTAATGTGGCTAATTGCACCCCAAAAACTGTAGTCAGAGAAGAAACCATCAGCCAAATTAACTTAACTGTTTCAGGTAGGAATATGCCCTGAAAAATTTCAACTTGATAAAATTCAATATGGCAGACTATCAGCCATAATTAACTTTAATATGCTTGATATCCGCTAAACCGAGCAAGATAGCTAGATCAAATTCAAAACCTGCAGACTTGGGGCCATTTGTGACATTAATAGGGGGTTTTATCAGGAAAACTGTGCCAGATACACATGTAGCTAGACCATTACTATAAAACAAAATGTGTGGTTTTAGGGAGGGATATTGCCTGAAAAATGTGCAACTTGTTCTAACTCAAAAATGGCCGAATTGTGATCATCATTGTTTTTAATGGACATGTCATATTTGACAGGAAAAAGGAATTAGATACCAATTTTATTATTTTCTTCTAAAAATTTTTTTTTTATAATTTACTAGTCGTAATCTATGACAAAACGCTTTAAACTTGTATCAGGAGAAGTATGTAATGTCTCAGATGTATCACATTGTCAAAGACAAGTTCAATCAAGATGTCGTCATTAAATGACCGCGGGCCGCACAGTTCAAACCGGTGTGCTCGATACCACTAAACTTGGCAAATTGACATGTTGTAAATCTTTGCGGGGCATCGTGAACATCGCAAAATAAGCCGGCTATATTCATGGGATGTTTGTGGCTGGTGTAGTGAAAAAAAAAGGGATTTTCCTTAGTGTGACCCTTTCAAAGAAAAAAAACTAATCAATATCAGACCCTTCATATAGACCCTCAGCGGGCAGGTGAATGTTCAATTCAAATGGCATTTTTGTCATGGCTGTCTGAAATTGCTTGAACATTACAACATACACACTTATTGAGTACATGCCTCTTTCAAATAGAGGGTGGAGAAAGATTGTATAGATTTACGATGATATAAGCCTAAATAACACAAATTTACACTTTGTAAATTTTTAAGTTTGGGGCACTTGGGCTGTCCCTGTAATATCTGTAATAAACATGGCCTACTGTGCTAAATATGTAGACCATTTCTGTAAATAATTGGAGATATAGTTGTTATTGACTTCTCAAGTCTTCGATTTTATAATCATATCATTTTTTACTTTATTTAATTGTTCTAGACATCTCAATTTTTTTTATGTACATTTTATGTACCGTACTGTGCTGTAACGCAGGCGCTACAAACGTAACAACATGTCATCAAACTCACTAGAGCACCATCATATTATCATCAAAAGTTTTTAAATGAATGTCTGAATGTGAACATCATTGTTATCAGTTTTATTTTTTTACTTTGCCATACTTTTATTATACAAAATATGATATTGTTGTACCCTGCATTGTCACTTGAATTACCATACTTCTCGAAAAGTGATGTTAAAAAATTTACTAACTGTTCTTTCTTTTTACGTATTTACTATAAATGTGTGTTTTCAGGCAGGGATATGCCGTTAAACTTTCAACTTGATCATTATTCAAAATGGCCTACTTGCCGCCATTATTCACTTTTATGTGCATAATATGTGGCAAATTGTCCTAGGTAGCTAGACCATTACTATGAAGCAAAATATGTAATTTCAAGGAGGGATGTGATCTGAAAAATGTCAACTCTAGCTATCAGCCATGATTTACTTCAATATGCCCAATATTGGAAAACCATGCCTGAAAAGTGAACCTTTTATACATTGTGTAGATATTGACACAATAAGCTTGCACATTAAAAGAGCCCTCTCGTTTGCGCCCCAAAGATGCATAATATACAGATACTTGTATTGATATACTGTATATATTGCCTAATTGAATAACCAGTTTAAGGGGTTTATAGACGGAAGTTGTCATCACAAATTTACTACATGTCAAATGGTCTAACTTTTGAACTATATTATTTTTTTTTAATGAAAATTTTCCGGTAGTCGCCGCGTGACCCAAAAATAGTCCTTGCCAAATTTCATCAAAATCATTTGAGAATTGACTGAGAAATCGGTGAAAAACATGTAATACAAGTTAATCTGACGGCGGGTATATACTGTAGTATGTTATCAAAACAATAGTCTCTGAAAATGATTTCATGTCATTTATATTTAGGAAATAGCAGAGGCAGAGAAACCTGTCACAGACGATGCTGAAATTAGAAAGAAAAATCACTTGCCTTATCCAGATATCTGGTTGAATTATCTGACAGAAGAAATGGAAAAAAAGTGGGATCAAAATCCACATCTAAAAAGCTTTAAGTCAGGGGTAATTATGATTTGCTGTTATCTGATTATTACTATATGTCACAATAAGCTTAACCCTTTAGCTATTTAAATTTTCTAAAATATTTTGTCTGACAAGATCAAGAACTTTATTCTGAAGATTAATATATCTCCCCCTCTGTAGTACAAAAAGGGAGACATCTTGGTTTGTTGTTGTCCGTTCTGTGTGTGTCCGCGTCCTTGTGTGTCCGCGTCTGTGTGAGCATGCGTGATAAACGACTTACAGAGTGCGGCCAATGTAGTGGCGACCAGTCAGGTACAGCCAGAGCCTGCTACACAACGTCAGGGATTTTCCCGTGGTTTCTATCGTGCACGCAGAGGAGTCCACAGTACCAACTACTGGCGTGGCAGTTGGAGAGGGTGGCAGGATAGTTACCATGATCAGGGCTACATAAGCCAGTACGCTTCTGACGCATACAGGGCTGATCTCAAATGCTGCTCTTCCAAAATTTAGAAGATGCCATGTTCCTTTGCACTAAATTGCCATGTCACTTTCAACCCACCTAGGCCATTGTGACTGCTAACGCTCATTCACGCTTGTTCACACTTATGACGTAATGCTTAATGACAACTTGACATCAGGAAGGTTTTATTCACAAATTATTGATTACCAATGTTTTCTTCAAGCTCCGACTCCCGCTTCATCGCTATCATGTATAAATATTTTGCTAATCAATTTCAAATTTGATTAGCAAATGGCCAAAATTGCATAGCTTTTCCTTACGCGATACTGAACAAAAGATTCCCTGAACGTGAACCTAGTGGTCATCACTGGCGATGTTTACATGCTGATTATACCCCTAGTCTAAATCCTAATTGGGGGAGGACGAGGTGCACTGCTGGTAAAGCGTCACTGTGAGTGCTATGTGCGAGCTTAGGTCACCCCCCCCCCCCCCCACCTCTAATTAAAATATGTGGTATCAACCGAAAAGAAACCGTAGAATTTAAAAACATCAGAAAATCCGCAGAGTAGGTATAATTCCGTAGAATGGCCAATCCTGATCACTGGTGATCTGGCTACATGATAAAACTCACTAATGTTCAGAACCGCACTATAGTAATTATCCTGGTCGTGGCTGGTATCTTTATTTTTTTGTCACCTCCATATCTTCATAACTTTTTGTGCACTTATTGTTTTAATTCCTTGCAAACAAGTATTTATCTGTAGCAATATAGCTTGCTGTTTTTTTATTCCATCCACGCCATAATTAACAAATGCTAGCTGAAGTTTGAAAATGTGTGACCTCAATCCATTTATTAAATTCACAGAAGCCAAAAGATGAATCTCAAGATGAGAGATTTCTCTCCTAATTCTCCATCAAAGTCATTAACATGTCAACCCCTTTCACCGCTAGTCACGACAATAAGCTTTTTTAACTTGTTTCATTACCTTATCAAAATAATGTTATGAGGATTGAAATATGGGCTTAAGCATCAGATTTGGAAGGGTTCTGTCCCAAATTACAATGAATATGATCATTTTGATGTACTTGGATTGGTGGGTCGCAGTAGTAGGTGATGTACTGGACCATATTGTAAAACAGAGAAATACAGAAATAAGTACATGTAAAGGCTATTTCAATGATTTCTATGATATCATAATTTACTGCGCACATACAAAATTCCCTCAGACATTTTTAAGAAGGTAAGATATCTCCATTCTGATGTCTCTGGGCATATTTACTAGGCCGACATCTGTCATAGCATGTGATAGAAGTACAATGTATTACCCATCATGACGGTCCATAAGTTGCAGAATTGCATGGGGATTGCCTCAAATACCAGTTATGCTACCTATTATGTTTAATACATTATTGGAATAATTCAAATTATGTGATAATACAAAACTTATGTTTATATTATCATTATTTTCAAACAATTTATGTTGTGGACATACGGTTTGTCAAATTTGAAATCTTTCTCATTCATTGAAAGCTAAATATACAGCTTACATAGATGGAAATGAAAGAGCCACACAAAAGTAATGGTATATTTTATGAATTTGATAGAACAGTCTAATTTGGTTATAATATAGATCCGCCACCTGAGTGCATATACAGTAGAAGTACTGGAAGTAAAACTTTTCAGAAGAGAAACGAAAGAGCCAAAAATAAGAAAAGGCATTGAAGCTGCTCTTGAGGTATGTAAAATCTTACTTGAAAATTGAATACTGTCTAGCTATATTTTTGGTAGCAGTTTATTTATATCGAAATACATTACCTCTGGAATAGTTACATGATATGGTAATTACCGTAATTACTCTAATACTAAACATATTCAGAACATATTCCCACGTCCGGATGTCCGCGTTTCGTTTCCGGAGCAGAACTCAGTAACCTGTGCATGGATTTCTTTAATTCTTGCCACACACATCCCTTAGGGGGTGTAGATGTGCCTTTTGAGTTTTTTGAAAATTGACCTGCTTAATTGGCCGACCATCACCATAACTAACTTTAATATGCCTGATATCTGACAAACCGTGCCATATAGCTAGACCATTACTACAAAACAAAATGTGCGGTTTCAGGTAGTGATATCTCTGAAAATTTTCAACTTGATCAAATTCAAAATGGCCGACTATCTGCCATAAGTAACTTTAATATGCCTGATATCTGACAAACCGTGCCATATAGCTAGACCATTACTACAAAACAAAATGTGCGGTTTCAGGTAGTGATATGCTCTGAAAATTTTCAACTTGATCAAATTCAAAATGGCCGACTATCTGCCATAAGTAACTTTAATATGCCTGATATCTGACAAACCGTGCCATATAGCTAGACCATTACTACAAAACAAAATGTGCGGTTTCAGGTAGGGATATGCTCTGAAAATTTTCAACTTGATCAAATATGAAATGGCCGACTATCGGCCGTAATTAACTTTAATATACCTGATATCTGACAAACCGTGCCATATAGCTAGACCATTACTACAAAACAAGATGTGTGGTTTCAGGTAGGGATTTAAGCTCTGAAAATTTTCAACTTGATCAAATTCAAAATGGCCGACTATCGGCCCTAATTAACTTTAATATGCCTGATATCTGACAAACTGTGCCAGATAGTTTGGAAAATGATGATGATAAACTTTGTACACTTCTTTAATTTTTCTGATCCAAAAAATAATATTCATTCTGTCCAAATTTGCATAAATTCTAGATGGCAGACAAAAAACAAAATGGACCAATTGTTATCAAAAAGGGTGAAGAATGTTTTTTTTTGCTAGGGAAAAACACATAAAATTAAAATTTACCAACAAAATTCAACATTTATAATGCATTAAATCTATTCACAGCATCAAAAATTCCATAGGATATGTACCAGTCCAATAAATACTATAAAACGAAATGTATGGTTTCAGTGAGGGATATATATATATATACCCTCTTAATGGCAACTTGCTCAAACTAAAAAAATGCTGACTTGCGACCAACATTGACTTCAATATCTGTATATACACAGTTATCTAGATAGGTGGATCATTATTGTAGAACAGAATGTGAGACTTCAGGGAAGTATGCACCCTGTAAAATTTCTATCACGCGGGCGGGGCGGGGGATTATTGTGGTCGGCTGGCCTCTTGTTCATGTTTGTAGTCCATTTTGTACCATGGTTCACCTTCCATAACCACTACATATACATGCCGTATTACCTGCTTTAGAAATCATAATGGTGCTGCCCTATTCGAATGCCGAAGTGAAGCTTCTGTTGCCATTGCTGTTTTTCATATAACAATATGGCTAAATGGAAATTTTAAAGATAATTTAAATTAAATTTCAGCTGCAGCTCATCATTTATGATGAGTTTGATCACGCCAGCGCTGCTTCATGAGAGTGATTTGTTGCGCTACTGGTGATCACAAATAATGAGCTTTTGAACTTTAGAAAGCACAAAAAGCGTGCATCGTGTCCAAAGTGGTAAATCCTGTTACAAAATTGCTACAAAAATATTCAACACAAGAAGAACCAAATAAACTTACTACACCGAATACAGGTATATTGCAATGTACATAAAAAAACTTGGATTGTGGCCAAATTAGTATATCCTGTAAGGTACATATTTGATGTTTTTGCAGGCTAAGTTGGCTTATAGAAAATCATACAAGCAGAAGATTAATAAATCTGATAATGGAATGTAAGTATGATTTGTTGCAAGGTCATTTGAAAAAGAGGCGTAAGTGGCTTGTTCAGTGAATGGTCATATCAAACTGATCATTTCTACATGTTGTTCTCGAGAATTATTCTGTTTTATGGCCTGTGGGTGTGTAGGCTATGTATTTAGTAGGGTGTCTGTGATACTACGGTACTCTTATTATCACCCTTGCATGTTTGTCTCAATTTTCTCAACCAATTTCTAGTCTAGAGCTCTGTCTATTATTACAAGGCATTTACATAGCGTTCCATCCGCAGAGTGCACAGAATGTTCTGTGTTGCTGTACGTACTAAAAAGGAGAACAAATATTAACGAATTATGTAAAAGTTAAGTAAAGGACATTCAAATTTATAATCAAGGTTGATAATATTGATTGTAAAGTAAAAAGATTGTAAGTTAAGTATAATTGTAAAAGTTAAAAACGTCATGTGTTCAAAGTTCAATATATCTACAAGTAGATTCATAAATTAATAAATTTTCTAGTGAAAAACAATGTTTTCAAAGCTGTTTTAAATGTGAAGTACTATCTATCAGGCTCATTCTTTCTGGAAGCTTGTTCCGCAATAGAAGGGTAGCATCGGCGATGGACCTGTTCTTGTAATGTTTCTTACCTGAAGGAGCTACAACAAGCAGTCTTTTGTCAGCTGAGAAAAGACATGAAGCCAAGTTGTTGAGGCATTTAAATGTCACAAGAATGACCTTATACTCAATGCGAGCGTGTATAGGCAGCCAGTGGAGCTCCTTTGATAGTGGCGGTATGTGGTCATGTTTGGAGCACTCCATGACAATCCTGGCACATGCATTCTGTACACGCTACAGCTGTATAATAGAGTATCTGGCAGTCCCATAAAGAAAACTGTTGTTGATATCCAGACGTGATATCACAAGGGCATGCCCGAGTTGCTTGGAGCTTTGGCCATCAAGGTATCTTCTGATACGACCTATGGCACGAAGATGGTAGTAAGCTGCTCGTAACATGCGTGTAATATGCTTGTTGAGTGATATGGTGGCATCACACCCAAGTTTTGCCGTTTTAAATGATGGTATGCTGCTTCCTATGGTCACACCTTGAGGTAGATTGGTACTGCCTGATATCAGCCACACACCCCATATCCGCTGTATGTGAAGTGTTTTCAAGATACGAGTTAGTGGGATAGTGTATACGGAAAACAGAAAAGGTCCCAGAACGGAATCTAGGGGGACCCCACATTTCAGAGGGGTATCCTTCGAATGTTTTCCTAATATAATTCGAAAAGCTTGACTCCTGTCTTTGAGATAGCACTCTATCCATCTCAGAAACTCTCCTGTAATGCTGACCTCATGCTGCAGTGCATGCAGCAGGATGCCATGGTCGATAGTGTGAATCGCAGCACGCAGGTCGAGGAGAAGAAGTGCTGCTCCTTTTTGTTTAACTGGAAGTTTAGGTCGCCATTCACTAGAAACTTCCCACATATGCTGGTATACCCACATTGCACGCAGTGTCTGAATGTATGGGACTATGGGTTTGGTTTTACCTAATTATATTCTTGTTTTCTTACAAAGCTCTTAAGAAAGTTTAATTATTTTATTGTGGTCATTTTTTATAAATTGTTCAAATATTATCAACATACTTCACTTCTTTATAACTATAGAATCAATTAGATATGGGGCCCTGATTTGACAAATGATCAGCATACTCCATCATATAGCATACAAAGAAAGTATCCAGCAAGCTCTACTGACCTGTTTGTTTTCAGAAAAGACATATAGTTCTACAGTATAGGCCACTATGTTTTTTTCTCTGTTTTAAATGAGCGCGCGCATTAGATTTAGACAGCACATTACCCCAAAAAAACATGTGTTTTTTCTGCCCAGCGCGCGCATTGGATTGTTGCCGATTTCCAAAAAAAACAGGTAATTTTAGGAATTAAAAAAAACATTTCGTCGCCCTCAATCACTTTTCTAGAAACTGGTCCAATGCTTTTTTTTATTTTGTCGCTCTCATTAACTTTTCTAAAAATAGGTTCAATGTTTTTTTTTCTTAAATGTTTTTTTTACCTTCCTCCCTCATTAGATTTTGTTTTTTTCTGATCTAAAACAGAGAAATTAAACATAGTGGCCATATATACGTCGCTGTTGGCAAGGTTTATATGTCCGTCCATACATATACCTGTCTGACCATCCATCCATCTGTCTGTCCACATTCTTGTTTTCTGTCCAGCGCTTTCTATGTGCAGGCAGTCAAACACAAGATGTTGAACCAATGCTGGGCTAATGTTGGCCCACCGTCTACGACGCTGAGCCAACATTAGCTCAGTATTGGGTTACTGTCGTGTTTGTCGCCACGCTGAATGTGGGTCAGCGTCACAGACGTCGGGCCAAAACATTAACCCAGCTTTGGTTCAAAGCATCGTGCCCATACAGCCAGCATGCCGGTATCAGCAGCATGAAGTACTGACTAGGACTGAATGAATACTGGCCAGCACCGGCGATGCTGGCCTATCATTTAACAGACATTGGGTCGGTGTCAGCTTGTCATCGCCGCCAGCAGTAAGCAATACCAGACCAGTTACTATTAAACGCAGCATGGCAAACACAAGGCGTTGAATCAGTGCTGGCTTGATGGTGGGCCAGCGTCGCAAACGGTTGGCCAGCATCGGTCCAGCATTGGTCCAGCATTGGGTCAACGTCATGTTTGCTGGGAGTTTTGACAAGCCACATAGTGTTTCACACCAAAACGGAATAATAAATTCCACTTAATACATAGTCTCTACTGTTCACAGGAGCCATTTAATAACATTAATTACAAAAGCCATTGACACTACATCTATTTGATATCAACCTTTATGGTTATTCTGCTGGAGGGGAGACATCTCCTGTTTTTTATTGACAAAAAACTAGACCCTTCTAGTCGTTATATATACATATAATATTCTTACTTGACTTTAAAATTACCTGGCTTGAATATTGTTTTTGTTACAGGTTTGTTTCTTCTGGTCCTGCTAAAAAAGCCGCTAATCATAATTCATTCTTCAAAAAACAAGCAGTAAAGAGGCAGTTAGCCAATAGAGGGCGCGGTAAAATTGGACAGATTACATACGGTAATAGAGGGCGAGGCAAATCCAGAGGGAAGGCTTATGTAAATAGGGGCCGTGGCCAGACTGTCAAATCAAATACTTATGGGAGTAGTCGGCATGGTCAAATAAAATATAATACATATGGGAATACTGATCGTGGTCGAAGCAGGCATAGCACATCAGGGCATAGTGAATGTGAAGATGATGATGTACGGCGACAAAGTTATAAACAAAGGCATGGTTTAGGCAGAGCAGACATCTCAACATATAGAGACAGCAGTATAGTTGGTGTGCATGGAGAGATTCCTAATCAAGGGTATGGACAGAACCGTGGAAGGAGCCCACCCTCAAATCGAGATGATCGTCATAAATATTATGATGAACCACAAAGTCCTCATCCGAGAGCCACACATTACAGAGGGGATCCCGGACTAGATGTACCAGCTGTTTCCAGCACTGCTGTGAATGTACTAATGGAACTCAGCCAGGTTCTCAGGTACTTTTCTATCGTTTTATATTTACCAACTTACATATCTTCACAGAATCAGCAGTGTGATGCAAAAAAATTTGGCTAAAACTAAAAATCTCTTTACAAGTTAGTTGAGCACGCTAATCATGCTTAAACGTTTTTTTTTGTGAATTTTAATTTAGAATTACTACTGTAATTTCCAGTTTAAAATGATTTAGGCTTCTAAAAAGTATATACACCACCCATGATGAATTACTATGTCACATTCTCGGCAAATAGAACATTTCACAGACAAAGCAACGATAACAACACTATATTTCGGGCATATGATACATTTGCTTGACTTTTTGCAAGGAAATTATATGAAGACATAGTATTAAAAGTTTACCAAATGGTAATGGATAGACATAATGTGTGGGATCTATTTGACTTTAGTAGAAAAAATACCAGATTTAATTTACTAAATGCATGCATTTTTGTGTGTAGAAAAAACACGCTTGCGCCTCCATTTAACCCCAGGGATGCCTTTCCAGATGCACCATCCAGTGCTGGATATTCCAACCCCAGGTGAGATACCAAATGCAGTGCATGATTATAATTGTTTTGTAGTGTAATCTATTAAAATAATACCTAATTTATTATTAGCATTATTACAATGTTTATGAAGCATTACCCCATCGCATATTTTTTTTAACTGTATGTGTATTTTTCACTTTCCTTGTGTCTGCACTGTGATATTATTCGCATACCTACGCAATCAACAGAAGTATGGTTATCAGTTCAAACAGTTGAAACTATTAGTTCTGTCCAAAAAATGTATATGGATCATCACAAGGCCTACTAGATTTTCCAGTCTCAGATTAATACACTGCAATTTCCAGTTTTAGGATTATAAATTATTTAGGCTCTTATAAAGCATAGTCACCACTCACCACCCATGATAAATTATCTCATATTCTGGGCAAACAAAAAAAGAACGATAACAAAAATATATGTGGGGCGAATGATACATCTACTTGACTTTTTGCAATGAAATTATGTGAATTCATAATTGTGAGCGTTTAGCAAATGGTAATGAATAATGTTTGGATCGATTTGACTTTAGTAAAAAAAATTATCAAATTTAATTTACTAAATGCATGTATTTTTTGTGAGTAGAAGGAACGCGCCTGATGAGAGAACACCTCCATTTAACCCCAGGGGTGCATTCTCAGATACGCCAGCCGGTGCTCAATATTCTAACCCTAGGTGAGATACCAAATGCAGTGCAAGCTTTCATTGCTTTGTAATGTTCTCTGTTGAAATAATACTTATATTATCATTATATTATTAGCATTATTCCAATGTTTATAAAAAATTACCCCATGATATTATTTTTTTAATCCTATCATGATTCGAAAGCATGTACGCCCTACATCCACTCTGGCCTTACTGTTGGTGTGACGAGTCTCACTGGCAGCCGTCATCGCTGGATTGCAGCACAAAATGTGCAGATTGGGAGCATATAGTCTTGCCACTCTTGGTCTGGGTCTACAAAACACACCCTTCCCTTCTAGGACACACACCAGAGATAGTTTTGGGTGGAGATGAAGCCAGTCGATGCTCAAAGTGCTAATTCGAGAAAATCTCTTCTCTGAGCTGGAGGTTGCCATTCCTGTTATGATTGCGCGCACCCTGAGCACCACTGCTTGAGATGACTCTCGTCACATAATGTTTAGGGACTAGCAATCTCGTTTCCAGAGTAGAACCTTGGTGTGTTGTTTTCATGTTGCACACACATATCACCAACGTGTCAAGTGTTTTTCTTTGAGGGTTATGACCTTTGACTTATGTTTTCCTGTATCTCTGAGTAGCAGTACCATTTACACTGCAAATCTCAGCAATTTTTGTCATATTTCACTCTTGCATCAAACAGAGGATTGAGGCGTATTTGTAGGCCCACCTTCTGTGTGTTTCTATCACTAGGGCTGACATTGTCCTCCTGTTATATCATTGCTGTTTTTAGTCGTTTTTAAACCATTGCGTTTTTAGTATTTTTAAATTGTTTTTTGAAGAGTAACGTTTGAAATATAAACCTTTAATATCATCGTAACAAAGAACAGCAGTTAAGTCACGGCCGCTATTTAGATTTTAGTGATCCCAGTTTGAGAACGGTCAACTACACAAATACAAGTCTCTGAACATTGCAATTTCTTTTTATTGTTATTTTCCAGGGGAAGAGAAGAGTATCTTGGAGATAACTTGGCAATGCCTGGTAATTATATACGCGACTATACAAGAGACAACGTTGCTGGGACGTCTTCGGCCCCATCTGCACACAATCGTGGTATATATAACTCGTACAATGACAAATATGGCCCACGAAGAGACGGACGATAATCATTTTTATATTTTAATTAGCGCTTAAGTAGCATTTACGGTGGGAAAGTGTCTTCAATCTGCGAGATTAAAAAATATTTAAGTCTTCGATCTGATGATTTGAATGACTTTTACTCATTTGACTCTTCGGATAGCTTTAGACCAAAACGCCACTTCACTACTTGTAAATTTAGATCACTAGGCGTTGTTCAAATGATCAGCTCTTTTACTGTGTGTGACGCTTTTACAAGTGAAAATTTTCGAAATGAAACTACATGGAGTTTAATTTTAATAGCTGTGGCCATGAATCGTGATGACAAGGCGGCCATACTAGAATTTGTTATTCAAAGTACAATAGTCTAATTGTAGACCTAATTACAGTCTGATATCATAAGACTATTGTACTTGTCTTGTAAATGTCTTGACTGCGGCCAGATATATTTTATATTGTTTATTATGATCGAGTAGTAAAACAATGATCTTTTGTATTTGTTACGTTTTCGCTTTGTTGTTTTACTCGGTTAATTAGTTTGAACTGGGTCAAACTGTTGTTCTTGTTGTGGATTATTTCAACTGATTATTAAGCATCCCCAATACTCTTGGGATGCTTATATTGTTTATCAGTATTCCGTATCCCCCATATGCGGAATTTAGCTCTTACTATGAAGTTCACTGATGAATTTTGTTTATTTTTTACAGACATGACCTATGTGCCTTGGCAAATGCCAATTCTTCCCATATATATTTTTTTTTGGTACCAAGCCATAAGCGGCTATTTTTCAAGGTGACCACCCAAGAACCTTGTTGGCACAATATCTTTTTAACTGTTTGATGGATCCCATTCAAATTTTATAGAGTGGTTCTCTGGCTATTTCTGATGATCTGATTAACTTTTGTGAAAAAATTCAATAAAACAAGATGGCTGACGGACGACATTTAAAAAAAATGGCCGCCCATGAAGCTTGTGGGCGTGATGTCTTATGAACCGTTGGTTGGATTGCATTCAAATTTTATGCAGTGGTTCTCTAAGCATTTAGAATGATCTAATTAACTTTATGGAAAATTTCACTAAAAAAAGATGGCTGGCGGAAAACATCTTGGAAAAAATTACCTGGTGGGGGTAATTTTTAGCTCATCCGGCCTTCCGGCCTAGATGAGCTTATTCTACGCCTAGATGAGCTTATGCCATCGTGTGTCGTCCGTCGTCTGTCCACAATTCACAAGAAATGCTTCTCCTCTCTTATTTCTTATCCTATTTTAATTTTGTTTGAAAGAGCTTGTGCCTGTGCATACAATTTGAGGATTTCAGAAATCTTAATTATCTTTCGACCTAATTAGGACACTCTGTCCACAATTCACAAGAAATGCTTCTCCTCCTCAATTTTTATCCGATGTCATTTTTGTTTGAAAGAATTCGTGCTTGTGCATAACATTCCTCACGGATTTGAAACAATTTAATTATTAATTAATTTATGACCTAATTAGGACACTCTGTCCACAATTCACAAGAAATACTTCTCCTCCCTCAGTTCTTATTTGATTTCAATTTTGTTTGAGAGAGTTCGTGCCTGCATGTGCATAAAACTTCCTCACAGATTTCAAACAATTTAATTAAGCAGCCCTCGACGAGGCGGGCTGCTTACTGTATTCCACACAGTCCGCCGCCGTTATTTGTTTTCAAGATAGCTACTAATCTATCAATTTCCGCTTCCTCATACTTCACATAGCCATCACATACCACTAGCGAATTGTTTTAGTGACATTTTGATCCCCATATCATCAACTCTTCAATTACTATTGCCACTAACGTTAGCGCATTTCAGAAAAAAGATTCCATCAGATCTTCTTTTAATTTGGCAAATATGTTCAGCTATGTCAGCCAATAACCTGCTTAACTTTTGGGTGCAAATAATTTCGAAATAGCCGTTTGGTGGCCATTTTAAACTTTAATAATTTTGTTATATTTACGTAACTCAAAAAAAATGCAAAATAACTGGACCATGAATATAAAAAAAAGTAATGTCTCACAAGGATAACCCATGACAATTTTCGCACTAATAAAATCCATAGGGCCGCCATTCAGCCATTAAAAAAAAATGTTCTCATTATCTCGGAAATCTTGCATGACAGCTGATCTATGAACTTCTGCTTCCTCATACTTCACATAGCCACCAGGCGACATTTTCATTCCCATATTATCAACCCTTTAATCACTAGGGCCACCAACGAGGTTAGCGGAGCTGCGCCAAATTACTACGGTGTTTCAGCATTAAATTGCACAGCGAAACAAAAGTCTCCGGCCGTCTGGGCATGTCTGGGGGTAGATCCCCTAGACATGCCCAGAACCCCTTATCGGGCGAGCGAAGGAAAGCGCTCTTAATAACCCAACATGCCTATCATCCTCACATCATCATATGTACATCATTTCATCTCATCAATTGACTACAACGTTTTAATCGTATTACAATGTCACTTAAAAGACCTTTCGTGCGGAAAAGTGACGTAAAGCAAATATGCACAGCAATGTCAGTAAATGACCTGATTAACTTTTGGGAGCAAACAATTTTAAAATGGCCGTCTATAGGGGCCATTTTGAATTTAAGTAGTTTTGTGATATTTACGCAACTCAAAATCAAAGCAAAATATCTGAACCATGCATATAGAACAAAATGTAAGGACTCGCACAAGGATAACCCATGAGAAATTTTGCAGAAATAAAATCCAAAATGGCCGACTGACGGTCATTTTTAATTGTTTTTTCTCCGAAATGTTGCATAATAGCTGAAGGGGTAATATACAAAAAACCTTGAGAAAGGTTGCTGATCTATATCAAATTTGATAACGGAGGGCTGCTTTCGTATTCGTTTGTAAACAATTCTTTCTAGTTATTAATTAATTTGTGACCTAATTAAGACCAAATTAGGACACTCTGTCCACAATTTTTATCCGATTTTAATGTTGTTGAGAAGAGCTCGTGCCTGTGCATAAAACTTCCTCACGGATTTCAGAACTTTTAAACAATAGTTAACTTATTAGAATCTAATAGTCCGGCAACTAAGGGTGGTGACCAAAAATTTTCTGATATAGTTTTTTTCTCTGCTGATTATTTTGGGGTCTAAATAAAGATATCTAGGGTGGTGTGGAAGTGTCACCTTTGAGCAATTTTAATTATTCAAGATGGCCGCCATGGACTCGGATAAAGCTCAGAAAACGTCTCAGTTATGATGGACTCGACTATATAAAGGGCAAACACTCGGTTAATATGTCTTGTAATAATGTATGTTTGTCAAATTTTATTCACATAAATCTGTTTTACATCTCCATAGTTTGAAAATACAACAATGGACACCATTTTTGGAATCCAAAATGGCTGCCGTATGGCTAAAAGTTAAGTTATAATCAAATGAAACAAAATTATATATGGGCAAACGATAACAATCAGGCGATGGGATACGTACTGTGTCTACCATGCACCCCCCCCCCCCCGCCCCCTGGATGTTATGTGTGCTTTGAAATTTCACACAAAATACAAAATGGCCGCCATCTGTTTTAAAAAAAAATATGTAATTTGGTGCATTTTACTTAACTCTGCATTGAAATAATCGACATGAAGCAAAATTAGAGCTATGTTTTATAAAAAAGAAATAATATTATATGAAAAATAACAAAAAATGACAAAATACAAAATGGCCACCGTCTGTTTGAAAAAAAGGGATCTCGGCCAGTAAAAAAGTGGTCACAGCCATTTTAAAAAGTATCTAAACCACTACAAACGGAATCTTGACCACTGAAAAAGTGATTACAACCACAATAAAAGTTATCTCAGCCACTACAAAAGTGATCTTGGCCACTGAAGAAGTGACCACAGCCAATTTAAAAGTTATCTCAGCCACTACAAAGGTGATCGTGGTCACTAACAAATTGGTCACTGATAAAGTTATCTAAGCCTGCATGTTAGTGGCCAAGATCCCTTTTGTAGTGGTTTGGATACTTTTAAAAGTGGCTGTGATCAGTTCTTCAGTGGCCAAGATGACTTTTGTAGTGGCTGAGATAACTTTTAAAGTGATTGTTATAATTTGTCAGTGGTCAAGATCCCTTTTGTAGTGGTTTAGATCATTTTAAAGTGGCTGTGATCTCTTCTGCAATGGTCAAGATCACCTTTGTAATGGTTGAGATAACTGGTTGTAATCACTTCTTCATTGGACAAGATCCCTTTTGTAGTGGTTTAGATCATTTTTAAAGTGGCTGTGGTCACTTCTTCAGTGGCCAAGATCACTCTGTAGTGGCTTGGATAACTTTTTTCAGTGGCTGACATCAGCTTGTTAGTGGCCAAGATCACATTTTTAGTGGCTGAGATAACTTTTAAAGTCGCTGTGATCACTCCTTCAATGGCCAAGATCACTTTGTGGTGGCTTAGATAACTTTATCAGTGGCTGACACCAGTTTGTTAGTGGCCAAGATCACCTCTATAGTGGCTGAGATAACGTTTAATTTGGCTGTGGTCACTTCTTCAGTGGGCAAGATCACTTTTGTAGTGCTGAGACAACTTTTAAAGTGATTGTAATCACTTCTTCGGTGGTCAAGATCCCTTTTATAGTGATTTAGATCATTTTTTAAGTGGCTGTGATCACTTCTTCAATGGCCAAGATCATTTTTGTAGTGGCTGAGAAAACTTTTAAAATGATTGTAATCACTTCTCAAGTGGTCAAGAGCCCTTCTATAGTGGTTTAGATCATTTGTAAAAGTGGCTGTGATCACTTTTTCAATGGTCAACATCACTTTTGTAGTGGTTTAGATAATGTTTAAAGTGGTTGTGGTTATTTCTTCAGTGGCCAAGATCACTTTGTGGTGGCTTAGATAACATTGTCAGTGACTGACACCAGTTTGTTAGTGGCCAAGATCACTTTAATAGTGGCTGAGATAACGTTTAAATTGACTGTGGTCACTTCGTCAGTGGTCAAGATCCTTTTTGTAGTGGGTTAAATACTTTTTAAAGTGGTTGTGATCACTTCAGTGGCCGAAATCACTTTTGTAGTGGCTGAGATAACTTTTTAAGTGATTGTAATCACTTCTTCAGTGGTCAAGATTACGTTTGCAGTGGTTTAGGTCATTTTCAATGTGGCTGTGATCACTTCTTCAGTGGCCAAGATCACTTTTGTAGTGGCTGAGATAACTTTTAAAGTGGTTGTAATCACTTCTTCGGTGGTCAAGATCACTTTTTTAGTTGCTGAAATAACTTTTAAAGTGGCTGTGATCATTTTTGAAAAATGGCACCTGAGACTGTAAAAGTGATAACAAACATTTATACCATATACAATTTATATAAGCGAGAAGTCCCGCTTGTATTCACTAAAAACAAACGTTCGAAATAGTTCATATAGAGGGATAAAATAGAAATTTAGTGCTTTGTTGTATACATTTCGTATTTAATAGAAATAAAATATTATATATCTATGTAAAAGCCCTTGATAGTAACTGTCAACTGATATCAAAGATGTTGTTATATATTGTTTAGCCTGGGTTTTTCTTTTTTGTGTCGATATATACAATTTTTTAAAAAGACGGCGACCATTTTGTATTTTGTCATTTTCTGTCATTTTTCATATATATAAGTTTTTTTATGTAAAACATAATACTAATTTTGCTTGATGTCCATTATTTCGATGCAGAGTCGAGTAAAATGCACAAAATTACATATTTGTTTTTAAGCAGATGGCTGTCATTTTGTTTTTGTCTTCCACAAAAATTGTGTGAAATTTCAAGGCATACATAACATCCAGGCTTATTTATAAACATATCTTGATTGAAAAACCGAGGCCCAAATGTCGATACATGTAAAAAACGTTTGATGAACGGGTTTTTGTTGTTGTGGATTTCACTGATTTTTAAAATAAAATTATGTTCAGTTATACATAAAGCGATATTTTTTTATTATTCTGCAATGATTTATATACCATAAGAAGCGGAATTCAATTACCGTTGATATGTTATATAGCAGTTGCAGATCGGTTTACCAGAACAGAAATAACATACATTCAAGTAACTCTACCTCCTTATTTAAAATTGCGTGACGTTGTTAAAAACATATTTAGAGTACCTCTATATAATTTGGCGAAATAGGGTTTGCATCCCGATATTTTCAATGTTAACAGTCTATTTAGTTCAGTATTTCCAAGGGCTTCAAAAAAACTTTTAGCCATACGGCAGCCATTGTGGATTCCAAAATGGTCTCCATTATTGCATTTTCAAACTATGTAGAAGTAAAACAGATTTATGTGAATAAAATTGGACAAACAGACATTGTTACAAGACATATTAACCAAGTGTTTGCCCTTTGTAAAATCGAGTCCATCATAACTGGGGAATTTTCAGAGCTTTTTCGGATCCATGGCGGCCATCTTGAATAATTAAAATTGCTCACAGGTGACAACTCCACACCACCCTAGATATTTTTATGTAGACCCCAAAAATAAATAATCAGCAGAGTAAAAAAAACTATAATAAAGAATTTTGGGTCAGGCCAATATTGGGCATTCTGCTGCCGTACTATAATTAGGACACTGTTCACTATTCACAAGAAATACTTCCCCCTCAATTCTTATCTGATTTTAATTTTGTTTAAAAGAGCTTGTGCCTGTGCATAAAACTCGCAGATTTCAGAAATATTAATTATCTTATGACCTAATTGAGACCTAATTAGGACACTCTGCCCACAATTCACAAGAAATGCTTCCCTCTTAATTCTTATCTGATTTCAATTTTGTTTGAAAGAGCTCGTGCCTGTGTTTAAAATTTCATGGCGGATTTCAGAACTTTCAATTCGTAATTAGCTTGTGAACTTATTAAAACCTAATTATGACACTCATAAGACACATAAGAAATCACTGAAGCTCATACCATTCATTGTTAAACGGCATCGCATCATATAAATGCAATACATTTTACTGAATATTGTCAATCCGGGAAAATCCGGATTCATATCAATTTCCACAGAAATTTGACTTTTTTTTAGCCCATTTTCAGAGGCTCGTAAAAAACTTTATTTTAAGATTTATTTGCCTCACGATTATGCAGCGGAAGTGTAAAACTCTTGTATTTCATACTTTCACATATTATCTAGCCAAATACAGGTGTGACTGTAGGCCTACTGATGTAAGGGAGACCCAGGAGGATTTGGACACAATCTGCATTTGGACAGTAGGTCTAGGCTATAAATAGATGACGTCACTACAGGATTCACTACCCTCAGGGAATGCTCAGTTGATGTCATTGTTCAATTTAAAAAAAATGCTCACGTTTTGTTATCCCCCGCCCGTAGGATTCTGTCCGACGTCTGGCGCCCGGCGTCACGTTTTCTTGTGGGCGCGAAAACTCAAAAACTACTGGTCAAATCTTTTTGAAATTTTAACATGACATTCCTAGCAACATAGGGATGTGCAAGTTATTTTTTAGAGATGCTACCAAAATTCAAAATGGCCGCCAGAGGTCAACTCTAAAATTTTTGTGGGTGCAAAAACTCTAAAACCTAATGTCAGAAATTATTCAAATTTTACTATCACATTCCCCATGATATAGAGATGTGCAGGTGACTTTTTCAAGGTTTTACTGAAATTCAAAATGGCCGCCACAGATTTTTAAGTTTTAGAGTCTGCGCCCACAAAAAAATTGGAGTTGACCTCTGGCGGCCATTTTGAATTACGGTAGCATCTTTAAAAAATCACTTGCACATCCCCATGTTGCTAGGAATGTGATGTTAAAATTTAAAAAAAAATTGACTAAACAAATTTTTTTTACGCCCCCTAAAAAAAGCCAGGCGGATTACCAATGGCAACCTACCAAATGGACCAGACACTCCAAAACAACAGAAACAGACATAAAGCGTCGCAGATCACCAGTTGTAGGCTAGGCCTACATATTAATTTTTGTGGTCTAAAATCCAGAATGAAATGTGTGGACTCTCTACCATTTTTTAAATAAATACGATATAGGCTAATAATGATGACTAAACAAAATTAGACGAGATTGACGATCTTACATTTCCTGGTTTTAAACTGATAACGAAAAATAGAAAATATAAGAAAAGGGCATCTGGCCGGGTAGCAGTTCTTATCAGAGAGGAATTAGAATCTTTTAGCTCTGTCCTAAATGTCGAACAACAGGATTCAATAGCCTATGGTTAAAATTTGAAAAGAGTCCTAAAAATGAATAAATGCTATGTTTAATATAGGACTATAATCCCCCAGAAAACGCTAGGACAGGTAATGCAAGTGATGTTTTAGAAATGAGCCAAGATGCAATCGAATTAATTAATGAATATGTATCACTTGAGAACGTGAATATTCCAGAAAACCGAGTTAGTTTTGACAATACTGTAAATAATTATGACACCAGATTATTAACCTTATGTAAATCACTGTATATATATGTTTATTGTAAATGGTCGCATGGGTAAGAATGTGTGGGGACTAGCATCGGTTTCGTTCGCCAGGGGCCGGCATCTGACGAGAAGCCGCCACCTGGCGGGCGCTGCCGCCCCTAAGCCACGAGGCCAAGTACGCTTCACTCATTCAGCGGGGCAGGCAGACATCTTTGTCCTGCCCCCGCAGAGCAAGCCATGAGGCTGCCACACGACGTTAAAGATCACACACTGCGGCTTTACATCGTTACTATATTTTAGCATGTGTTGGACGACATATCCACACACCTGCTCGATTTGTGTTGCTGCGCACATGATGTTTTTGCCACCCACCCACGCTGTATTTTTTGCACTCAGCTATTTTTGTAATAATGTTGTTTTTGATGCAGTGCTCGGATGGGCCCGACGAAACCTCCGCTTTACGCACAAGTTAGCTAGGTTCATACGTTATCACTTAGCCCGGGGGTAATGGGGGAACTAGCATCGGTTTCGTTCGCCAGGGGTCGGCATCTGACGAGAAGCCGCCCCCTGGCGGGCGCTGCCGCCGCTAAGCCACGAGGCCAAGCACGCTTCACTCATTTATTTTCGATCCAGTCGGCGGGGCAGGCAGACGTCTCTGTCCTGCCCCCGCAGAGCAAGCAACGAGGCTGCCGCCGCGTTCAACATTCCATCACTCCATCTGAGTCAGAGCACAGCGTTATGATTTATGATCAATAAAGCATCAAGAACCATCATGAAGTCAATCTCGAGTTATTTATGTACCGCCGCCCAGAGGGGAATTTAAATAGGAATAGTGACTTCGACATAAGTTACTTGCCCTATTAGATGCACAGGTCGGTAGACCAACTTGTAAAATTGTTTGTGTAGCGGATTATGTTATTTGCACACATAGCCATCAGATACCACCAGGGGATTTTTGGCGACATTTTGATTCCCATATTATCAAACCTTTAATTACTAGGGCCACCAACGAGGATAGCGGAGCTGCGCATAATGCGACGGAGTTTCAGCAATAAATTGCACAGCGAAACAAAAGTCTCCGGCCGTCTGGGCATATCTTGGGGTAGATCCCCTAGACATGCCCAGAACCCCTTATCGGGTGAGCGAAGGAACACACTCTCAATAACCCATCATGCCCTATCACCCCCACCCTCACATCATCATATGTACATCATCTCATCAATTGACTACAAAGTTTTAATCGTATTACAATGTCATGTAAAAGACCTTTTGTGCCGAGAAGTGACGTAAGGCAATGATCAAAGAAGAAGAAGTATATCTAGTCAGCTGTCCTCCTAGTGGAGTATCAGGCTAATGGGTGATGCTGCTAGGCGTAGTCTTTAGACAGTTAGGCGTGCTTTAAAGGCATATACAGAGGGAGCTATTATAGTCTGTTCTGACAGTTTATTCCAGTCTGGAATCGTTCTGCGATAATAACTAGCAGCTCCTACTGATGTAGCTCATCGGATATGTTAATAGTTCTTGTTGTTTGCACCACGAGTACGGTCGTCAGCAGGAACTTATGTTTTAAACAACAAATCAAACAAAGATTACTCGATCAGTTTGGACGAAAATGGGCTGCAGAAATCCAACAAAGCAGCAAGCTAGTGTTTAAACTACAGAATATTTAAATCACACCTCAAAATTGAAAAATATTTGACAACGTTACCCTACAATAAATAACAGATGATTACTTGCAAGATTCCATTGCAGAAACCACAACCTTCCAGTTGATACAGGATGTCATAGAGGTATACTCAAATTTTAACACTTTTCTAAGTCAACTAAAGACATCATACGATTCGTCCATCGGCTTTCACATTTGATAAACTATTGAATAGTACGAACATGGTGGAATTGAAAAACTTTGCACATATAAGCCTATCAGTATTGTACGAAAATCAATTAATTCATGTATATATAATAACACTGTATAATAATGTCAGTAAGCCCACCTGGCCTTTTTTCTACATGTTCAATAACAGATACTATGACCAACATTATTTTTCATCAGAAATATCATTCTATCCATTGTTTTTCCCCAGGTAAAATCATCGGGGAAAAAACCTTTAGATACTCGATCAGGTGGTAAGATATGGAATGCGCTCCCAGTTTCTCTGAGAACAGCTAAAGACGTTCGTTTACGAAAGGAGTCGGGTATGTTTGCCAATTTATGTGCTCTAACGTTAGCGATTATAAGGACATTTTATTCAGCCCGTTTTTTCCATATGTTTTTAATTAATTTATAACAAGCAATTTGGAAATTATTCCACAAACCCTTGTAGGTAAAAAGGGATTTAGAGTGTAATATTATCATAAATATATTTCATCATATGCACTATTCATAAACTTTCATAATCATTTCATATTTCATCTAGTTCGAGACATTTTCTGCTCGTTTTTTTTTGTTAAAATACTTTTGACTTTCCTAGTCAACAATTTATCTGTTATATATTGAAGTATTTTATTGAAAGTATGATTGCTCTTGTCTTCTGCCATCAGAACCCAGAGTAGAAGAGATCGTCATGGACTTTGAGAAGGAGATGTGGCAGGCAGTGATCTCCACCTTACCTGACACGACACTCCAGGGATGCGCCTTCCACTGGACGCAGGCTGTCTGGCGAAAAGTACAGTAGCTGGGGATAGCAAGAGCCTACCTGCAAGACGAAGCTGTCCACAGATACATCAAGAAGCTGCTAGCACTTCCCTTCATTCCAGATACCAAGATTCAGCCAGCATTCGATCGTCTCACCAAACAGAATGACGGAGAATGGAAAGAGACACCAGAGGCACCAGCCCTCATAAAGCTCGTAGACTACAATCATACAGCGCATCTGGATCCAAGAAAACAGCATGTGGCAGCCTGAGCTCTGATCGGTCTATGGCCAGAGCGTGCGTACCAACAACGTTGTGGAAGGGTACCACAACCGACTGAAGTCGCGGGGTCGCTGAGAGACGCCATTATACCTCCTTATTGAACTGCTGCACGAAAAAGCTAGGTGGGCAACTCTGGCTTGCCGCCTTGTCAGCGAAGCCAAGCTGTGCAGATACTATAGAGCCACATGCAAACGCCAGCAGGGACGCTACTTTACATTGTGGCGCCAGTATCTAGACAATGATATTAGTGTGATGCGCCTGTTAAATTAATGTTCTTATTTAAACGGATTACGTTTGTAAAGATGTATTAAATAATGATGAAATAAATGAAAATAAAATATGTATACATATAATTATGTATGTATGTATAATCAGTTATAATTATGATTACTGTGAAAAAAATGTTCTGTGTCTGCTGCTTCAGAATTAATCTGATATCATGCATGTCGTGTTTGTTATTTTATATTCATTCCCGGCTGATACAGTAGGCCTACATATTAATATATATTAAGATATATTTATATTCACAAGAGTTATTATATACCGGTAGCCCCATTACTTATAATGTATTATATTGTATTGTTTTACTTGTATCTCAGCTTGACATCTTGTTCCAAGTCAATAAAACTGTTATTATTAAAAAGCGCTCACAGTTTTAAAAGGGTTTACAGCGTTCACGGGTATAGGTTGCTAATTGATCTCTGTTCGTCTCATCATGTTCATGTCATCACTCATCGAGTTAATATCACGTGTTGTGTTCAACACCCTGAATGCGTTCTCAATATAGCTGAGTGTTAATTGGATCTCGCGGGTCTTCTCTCCCTTGTCGAAGCGCTACTTTCGAATTACTCTTAATTTTAATCAAAACTATTCTGATCCTCTGTTATGTCAAGCCTAGACCTAGTAGACTACAATTTAACAGGTTAATATATTTCTTCAATGTGTCTATAACAGGTATAACTATATAGCGCTAAACACAATTATCAAACACATAGTTGTCAATCAAAATATGATTATCTCCTTAGACTTTTTCTTTTAAGTCAACAGATTTAAGGTAGGCCTATATAGGGCTTATATGGGTATATTTTTTCCTGGGAGAACAATTGTTTGAAATATGTGTCCCTCATATTTAGACACACAAAAAAGTCACTCAAGTAATATTTGATATTTGAATGGTTTTAATCCTAGTGATACCTCTTTTGATATTTGACACAGAGTGTCTGTCCACATTCCCTTATTGCCGGTGCGTTGAGCAGCGAAAATATGGTAAAAAATATATGATAAAAACATGTTCCCAACTACATAGAGTTACTATTTACTGTATTTTGTGCATTGTATTTTAACATAAATTCAACTGTTATGCATGCTAGATAAGAGTGGCCAAAACTAGTAGAACTTTAATGAAAAATAAGAATGATCAAATGGTAACAATTTGTTGGAAAATCATTTAAAGGTAAAAAACGTTAAAAGTCTGTCCCTAACTTGTTCAAAACTCTGTTACCAGCCTGTTTTACTACCGCCACCAGACCTAGTGTAGGCCTATAAACCTAAACTACCACCTGGTGAATATCTGTGAGTTGTCATTTCAAACATCAGAGAAGCCACCCCAATGCTGAAAATCTGTCCAGGTAAGTTTCACAATTTTGTTCAACGATTTAAAAACCTGTTAAAAACGTACATAAACTATGATAAAACTCCGTTACCACTGTTTGTTGAAAAAGCTGTCAACACTAGTACAGTATATCAAAGAGCTGCTAGCTCATGTAGCATCTGCATATAGAAAAACCTTAATTATCGCCCACCTGAATTTGTGCTTCCAGCTGCAACACAGATTTAAAATTCTGTTACTAAAACTCTGTTACTATTCACTTAGTAACGGAGTTTTGAAGCTAATAATTAAAAAAGTCGACTGTATTAACAAGAAACATTATTGTTACGTTCGGATACTAACAGGCACCACGATTAGCTTACATTAGTCTGAGGGGAATCTCATATTGGTTCTTAAGGAATACTGTACATGCAAATGTATCAATTTTTTAAACCCTGTTACTAAAACTCCGTTACCATCACCACAGTAACGGAGTTTTAATAAAATTATAAGTTAATCATGGAATTGGAGAGAAGATACCTCCCAGGCTATACAAATTGGAGAATGGAACACCATGATGCGTTGGACGTGGAATTTATACGTTTCATGAGAAGGACACTGTTTATGCATAAACAAACTCTCGTTTTTCAATGTATGACCTTGATTTGCATGTTTTTTACAACTCTTAAAACCTAACAAAGTAATGTTATTTGTTACTTTAAAAAATACATTTATCATATTGAAATTATTTTCCTCGGGTCATCTGCACTATTAGGAACACTCAAAGTGATCTCCTTAAAACAGCTTTACATCCTTGTTTTTTATAACTAGCAAATGTTAACGGAGTTTTATTTACAAGGTATTAATTAATCATTTTCCTTTTTATGTTTGCATATTTGGCTCGCTTGTGCACATTTATTGTGACATATAATGAGGTTTAAAACTGAAGTGTTCTTGAAAATAGTTTGGTCAATTATTTTTTCTGTGTTGAGACTTTGATATTTATGAGAGACAGCTTTGTGAAATAAAACTCGTTATCATATCTTTTAGATAGATCAATCCTCATAAAATCTCTGAGATCATGTTTTCTGTACAGTATAAACTTCTAAGTCAACTGGGGGGACTGCAAAAAAGAGTATAGTTTGCAGATATAAAGCCACTTTTATTAACATTGCAGGAATGGTAACGGAGTTTTAAGTTGATGTGGGTGTATTGTTTTTCATACCCTATCAGTAAAAACATAAAGCTCTTTAAGCTCCACTGTGCTTGATTTTGTCATCACCATATGTTATAATGCCATAATTTCAAATATGTACTTTTGATCGAAACAAATAATCACTTCTTAAAAATCTAAAATAGCTCTCTGGGGAAAATTATACCCATATAAACTAGCCTAGATAATAAACTGGTTTAAATTATCTGAAAAGACTATTAATTCTGGGTATAACAGATGTGTCGAGGTTACTCAGCCACCTGTGGCGAGGTTACCAAAGCTGTGGCAAGATTACTCTGGCAGTTTGTGGCGAGGTTACCAAATCTGTGGTGAGATTACCTTGTGGCGAGGTTACTCACATCCTTCTGAATGTTTAAAGCAGCTCCTTGGTATGACATCAATTTCCGTTTTTATTTTTGTTATGAAGTAGTGCAATCCCCAGATCATGATTTTATTTTTTTCATAGTTTTTAGATTTTTAAAAATATTTTTTTCTTAACATTTCTATGAATCCGCTTAAAACCCAAACAAACTTTCTGAATACCTTTACACCTGCTAAAGGACGGTTGAATGTTCCTACAGCATTGGGCCACATGTTGATGCTGTCGGCCCAGCGTTGGGCAGACAATCAGTGCTGCAGGTTTATCCCTCCATGTCCTGACTATAAGACACCAATTAGCGGCGATTGCTTTGATCTCACCGTCCAAGACGTGGGAATATTATTATGTGGTGTGAATTGCTGTATATTGCTGACTTGTTTTGTGTACATGGCAATATACGACCTGGAAATATAACTATTTCACTCGTTTTCAGTGCTTTAATAAAAAAAAAATTGACTTTTTTTTGTATTTTTAGTTAAGATCAGTACGCGTAGTCTAGTTGCTACTATAGCCTTATATAAATTGAATTTGCAAAAATAAATTGACAAAATTGAAAATGTCTCATCCCACGGGGTCCCTTGTATACTATTCATCATACTGATGTAACCCTATTTGTATGTGAATGCTGAATAAATCAAGACTATCTGTATCTTTCCAGGCCTATCTACGTCTCATAGTCATAGACTATTCCCAAAGTCACATTAAAAGTAATCCACCAGGATCGCATGTTTTTCGCTGATTTCTCGGTCAATTGTCAACTGATTTTCATGAAATTTTGTAACAATCATATTTCAAGAGAATCCTAATCTCCCTAAAAATTTCGTAAAATTATATATCGTATTGCAAAAGTTAAACCATTTGACATGTAATAAATTGAAATTACGACGTCCCTCTATAAACCCATTAAACTAATTCTAGAATTTTACTACATGTCAAATGGTCTTAACATAACTTTGCGAAATTTTTACCGCTGTTAGGATTTCAATAGAAAATGGCCTTTGCAAAATTTCAAGAAAATCGCCGAAAACCATGGGTAACCGGACGACTCGGACCCTATACCAACACGGACCCTATACCAACTCGGACACTAGACCAACTCGGACACTACCATCATATATAACCAACTCGGACACTACTCGGACCCAAATCATGCGATCCTGGTTAATTTGACGGCAAGTATAATTGAAAACCACAGCACTGAGTGTGAGCAAGCTGTGAGAATGTGTTTTGTGCCAGTCTACCAACCTGTATTTTAACTGCTTTACTCTTCCATACAGAGTTGTGGAAGAACTTCCGGTAGCGCGAAGACAACAACATTTCAAAAATTTTGAATGTCATAATATTTACATAGTCTATGACTATGTTATGCAATTATAGGTAACAAATAGAACTGATCAAGTATTTTATTTATATGACTTTGTCTTGGTTGTTTATAAAAACGTGAATTATTTATTACAAGCAAGTTTTTAATTCTGGAGGGAAAGTTTCTTTTGTTGTAACGTTAGCCTGGGCGATAATATAATTAAAGCCTATGCCATGGCTATGTTTCCATCATTCACTAATCAGTCCCTGATAACTCCCCTGGCCTATCTCTTCCATAAAAAAAAGGGTTATGTGTGCATATGGATATATACATATATATATATTGGCATTGCTTAAGTTTACCCTTTACCATCTGAATTTTCACCAACTTAAAGTGGTGTCTCGCTGACACGATCCACATGTCATACTCATCATAGGTCTACTCATATGACCACAACTTCGAGTGAAAATTATTCAGATTTGACAAAATGGAGGTCAACTGTTTTTAAATATTGCTGATTGATGTCACATTTTATCTTTAACATGTTTAAAAGGTGGTACATAATGTGCTAATAAAAAATGAAAACCGGAATATATGCGACACCGGCGGTTGAAGGGTTAAGCTGCTACAGTCTGTTTCACCAGATCCCGGAAGTGGACTTTTTCCAATTTGCTCGGTCGCTCTTAAAAAATTTTCAGGTCCTTTTTTCATCTTCCCCACACATTTCTGATAATTTGGTGGATTTTTTCGTGTATTTCATCATCATCATCATAGTAGACTTCTTGTAGGCTATCAGCCTTTAAGTCTTTTTAGTAGAATATTTTTACTCATATATGCTATGTTACAGTTTTTGTTACTGGTTTTTGGTGGTATTGTGTGAGACTCTTTTGGGCCCGCCATTAGTTATTTCTGTTTAGGCGTATTCTTTGAAATATTTATATATATACAAGTTGTGTATGGGATATCAGTTTCTGAGTACATTCTGTTTGACCAAAACTTGTCCAGTCTGTTCTTAAAACAGTTTAGTGTAGGTGACATTACTACCTCCTCTGACAGGGAATTCCATTCATCCACAATATGTTGCGAGTAGAACATTCTCCTCCTATTTGTGTTGTTTACCAGATTTCCATATAGTGATTTCTAATAGTGGACGTACCAGTGCTTTATATAGTAGAACTAGATTCTGCCTGTCAAGGTATGTGTACGATCTTCTTATTATGCCTAACGTTGAGTTTGCTTTATTTACTACTTTATTTATATGGTCTTTAAATCCTAATTCATTGTCCACCCATATGCCTAGATCTTTTTCTTCCATAGTTTCTTCTAACTCTATCTGCCCTTCTTCTGATATTATGTAATTATGTTTATCGTTTTTCTTGCCTAGATGCATACATTTACATTTGCTAGCGTTAAAAAGTAGCTGCCAATCTATTTGGATGCGGGGTATTTGTGAAGTTAGACCATTTGGCATGTAATGATTGTTTTATTTAATTCAAAATTACAGCTCTTTTTAACACCATTATCGTGAAACAAGAATTCTATTACATGTCAAATGGTCTAACTTACAAAATACACAACAAAATTGCACAAAATTTTCAAGGATGCTGGGGGGAGATGGAAAATGATCCGAGAAAAATTTAGTAAAAAAATTTTGAAGAGCGACCGAGCAAACTGTAAAAGGGCTACTCCCAGGACCTGGTGAAACAGACTGTAGTCTGTGGTCATGCGGTAGACCGTATTTGTTTCATCCTACCAACACTGCCACTGGCAACAGTGAAAGTGAAATTTAACTCTCTCTGGCTGTCTCCTCGGCAATTCACATGAGCTACATCTCAGCCCTACGGGACTGCAATAAATTCTCAACCCGAATCCAGGTTGTCCTGAAGTCCACTGCCTCCATTCTGGTTTGCTATCTAGGCCTAGTCTCTGACCCTGTTTAAATTCTCCATGAGGCATGACCTACGCGAGAGGCTACCTCCATACTCCAAAAGGGCATGATGCAGTTAACTGCACAAATTTCACCTTTTCACTTTCAATTTTGAGCAACCAACATTGCCGGCAGATAATACTCTGTGTCAAGAGTAATTGCTGTACTAGAAGAAGAAGAAACAATTACCGATTCTGACCTACTAAATCTTTTCCACGTGAAAGACCTGCAGTACACTTAGAGTCACCTTACCTAGATTAAACTATTCCCATAGGTAACCTTAAGTCCAAATTACTGACCCGCATCAATTCTAAACTTGAAAACCAAATCTTCTCCGCCTCCGAACAACATGGGCTTCTTTCCTCATACAGGTCTAATGTTTCGTGCATCTGCGATTTCACAGAGTTTTAATATTTGATTACGGTATACCTATTAAGAGTATTTATCATGTTTATATAATCAAGTTGAGGTGCGATCAGGGTGCTGTTTTATCTGTGTATTAAGTGTTGAAGTCGAGAAGTTGTAGACTTCTAGGCCGATAGCTCACTGAACATTCTGAGTGGTCGACGGCTAATGTAATGTGCATTTCACCTGAAGACTTGACTCTAGGCTAAATCCCGACATGGTTCGCAAATTTCATGATTTTACTATGATAAATTTAAATTTCAAAGTAGATCTCGACTAAATTAGTCTACACAGTTTTTAAATTTTGTGTCCAGGCGGAAAAATCTGCCGCTCTTACCCCTCCCCTTTTCTTCTTTTGGGCCGCAACCTTGTTCTTGGCATTTGAGTGCTGAATCTTACATGTGGAAATGTCTTGTGAGTACGGTATAGCTTTCCTATCTTGTTTGATGGTCTCCTCTTTCTGTTCTCTAACAGTAGTCGTTAGGGAAAACTGGAGAGGGGCTGGTGGTCGAGGCCTGAGGACTTGATGTGTGACACTTGGCTAGATTGCCACTCAGGGATCCGAAGACAAATAGCTCTTGGTCTCGTGCATAGGATATTTAGAAGCCCTACACTCAGACATTTGGGCCTGTAGCATACATTTTGACACAGCATTTTCAGAAATTAAACTTACTCCCAATAAGTGGGCAGTAGGATTATTTCCGAATTGGGCTGAAAATCCTGTGTTTTCGGAAGCCAAATTTCGAGCTTTTATGTCCAGGCGAAAAAAAACAAAAACGCTAGTGTTATCCTGCTACCCGTATCCTCCTTTTGGGAAGCTCTCTTGGTAGTTGATCAGAGTGCTGGATCTCACATCAGAAAGTATCATGTGAGTTCAGGAGAGTTTTCCTATCTTGTACAGCAGTCTCTCCCCTCTATTCACTAACAGTGCCTCGATTGTTACCTTGAGTAGTTGTTAGGTAAAACTGAAGGAGAGCTGGGGGCCGAGGTCGGAGTACTCGCAGTGTGGTTGTCTGGCCTGATTTACAGAG
The DNA here is from genome assembly GCA_964017125.1 of Flabesymbios commensalis. NCBI lineage: Eukaryota > Metazoa > Annelida > Polychaeta > Terebellida > Flabelligeridae > Flabesymbios > Flabesymbios commensalis. Next base: position 57,202,928 of record OZ024909.1, on the reverse strand, counting down.
GGATCTGATTGTATGTAGCTCTTGGTCTCGTGCCTAGGTTTCAGGCAATCAACTATTGTCAGAAGGCCCGGGCAGCAAGGAAGGGCTCACTAACGCAACAAACAAACAAACAAACTGTTCAGTAACGTTACTCGTTAGATCAGTACGCCTATACCCGTTAGATCTACTAAAGTATGGCTGTGCCGATCTGACCTCAAAAAAGTTGTAGCCAATTTTTTTAGCCAGATGGAACAGCCTCAACAGGGTTCCCACAGCCACGGTCATGGAAAACTTGAAAAAATAAAATCCAGGCCTGGTCCTGGAAAAGTCATGCCTCATGCCGTATTGTGGAAAATCAAAATAATTCCTTGGCAAAAGGGTGACAGCTTCCTAGTACATAATATGTTTGGATTATACTTTGCTAGCGTCATCCTCCTAGATAGATAAAATATATTATCCAATAATGATCCAGTCTTGATACAAACCCATAAACAGTGATAATCAGTTATTACCAGCTTCTACTATATTTAATAATACAAGGTCACATAAGATGGTATTTTTTTCTATTGCAGTATTGGTGCACATTTTCTCCTTGATTTAAAAGTGTTGATAGATACATTTCACACTTACACAGTTCATTTCCTCATGTCATATCTAGGAGTTAATTATTACTGTGATATGGGTGAAATATGCATATAATGTCATGTTTAGCTTGGACCCAGTGCGGAGAATGTCACTCACTTGAAAAAAATGGGCCTCTCCTACTTGTATAGTGCTTTTATTTGTGGACTAGCATATGAGCCTTTGCCCCGAACCAAGACGCTCTCCTCTGACCATGCGAAATTATACATAGTAAGAAAATGGCACCAAATCAGTGGCATAAATCATCTTCTTCGCTCTTTTGATTTTTACATTATCGGAACTCATTCCAATAATGTTTTAATATGGTTCACAAAACGGATTCTGAGCACTGTTTTTTTGTGTCCATATAATGTGTGTCCCAAATGACTATCACTCACATCTTCTCAAATACGGCAAAACGCATAGGTTCAGTTTTCTGTCATTTCATAGCCTACAGTATGCAGACCAAACGTTGTTTCTGAATAAGCATAAATATCTGTATTTGCTGAGTTATTAGGATTTCCATTGTCAATTTTACGACAGTTAGTGGTCTCCAATTTTTGAGCTGTGGGTTGAGCCATCAGTTTATACCCTGTAGATAGCCAATAGATTTTACTGAAAACATTGCTTACCTTGGGATCAAACTAGTCCAATATAATCTTAAGAAATTGCCGCAATGAGAGTCTGAAACTGGGGGAAGCTAGCAGATGCTCTACTCTACAAAGCAAATATATTATGATATAGATTCAGTATCTTGCAATGATATTTATCTTGCCTTTGAAAATCTAACCCTTAGTCTTAATAGCATCTAGCGCCACAGCTAATATTGTGGAAAAAAATTCTTAGTGCTGTTGATCTACATCTTAGGCAAACCATTGGACGAGATGGCCTTCTCTGACCAATCACACACAGAACATCTAGGTCACTCACATCTCTGGGTATTTCAGCAGGGACGACAGACACGTGACATTGACATGATTGATACAGTGCAATGTCAATGAGGCTGAACTAGATCTCAGGCTCATCATTGGTCTAGAAAGTCATCTCGACCAATCTCATGCACGATATCTGGGTGAGTCATTATACTGAAGGGCCATCACACTCCGTGAGTGAGCTGATACTGCTATGAACTCGAAAGGCAGTATCTGCTTACTTGTAATGTAAGCAGCTACTGTGTTTGTTAATTGTGGCTGTGTATATTGTCAGTGTACACATGATACACACCTGGCTCCAGGTCAACTGTGATTATGTAATCTGAGAGGACTGCCACCTTCTCACTTCTGACTGTGAACAAAATCTATTTAAATTGTAAATATATCAGAATTCAGGATATATATTTGTTCTTTTCAGCTCAAACTATTCAAGATTAATATATTACAGACTTCCTTTGTGCCAATATTGATGAAATGATCATTTTTTAAGTCAGGATCGAGCCAACTGTACAGAGCGGAAAGCCAGATGTGGTAGGCCTATGCCTTTGATCAGCTATCACCCGACGAGCACAACTTATCGCCCCAATGCTGGGCTAGTGGTGGCCGAGTGGTTATTGTGAATCAATGCACGCGGTTTTACAGAAACACATAGCAATGGTTATACAGAAACACATAGCAATGCCCGTTATATATGAGTTACCTTTTTCATTGTGACGATTTGACATGGAAAAAGGACAAAGTATGGTGAAATATTAACCCTTACACTGCTGCATCAAATTTGCAGCATGTGTGGTTTCCCACTAAGTAATATCTGGCACATTTTTTCTTCAAAAAAACATCTCATGAAAAACTGATATTAAAAGCCATTATATTAATGAGATCATTGGACGAGATCATTTAGAGCGCGTGGGTGATATTTAACAGCGGCGCGATATTTATGGCTGAAACGCTGATCAATCTGTCTGACTCAATGATCACTGAGTCAGGGCAATGACCATGCAGTCATCACTTATGCTGTAAGCAATGCTGACGAGCTGCCGTCACTTTGACACAACTCAGCGTACAGCCTAGTAGAGCCTACTTAATCCAGGTGCCGACATTAGGTGTTAAAAATACCTGTGAATAGATCGAGGCTGACACTGTGCACGCTATGGTTCAGTTAATGTGTCACACACATTACACTCTAACTCAACCCGAAACTCTAGGGTTGATCGATAATACATTGCTAAATAAAAAACTAAAAACAAATGTTATGTACATGTACACTGTATTCTCAATGCAATATTCAATGGCAAACAGACGAGACGAGGCGCACTAGCACAGATATTAACACTGTAATGCACGTGGCTGTGAATATGGCCGGCGCAAGACATTGGTGCGGTGTTGTTCTAATTATGGGCCATCGTCATCAGTGGCGGCAATGATGACAGACTGCTATACCCTACCTTATTTTTTAAATCAATAACTTTGCGAGTTTAGGCGCTATCATCATCTAATTTATATAATTGTTCTCAGCATTAAATAAGTTTTCTGGTGATATTTTATTACATGTCCGTACGACCATAATTGAAAAAGTTAGCTATTTGAAGTGGAATGTTTATCACAACTAGCAGACACACGGACACCGGACACCGCTGACGTCCCCTGCTAATTAGTGGTGTAATGCACCTTGTAACGCCAAGGGATACAGTAAAAATAGTTATATCACCAGAAAGCATTTTTCAGGAACTATAATCTGATATACGTCCCAACGATGTGGAAACATAAACAGTTGTATCTTGTCAGTGCAGGGCCGGCAGACATCTGCAGACGTGACACAGTCTGTGAACAACTAATTTCAAAATGTTGTATCTTTAAAAGAATATCGCTATCTGGTACGGTGATTTGAAGCTACCAGTGCACATCTGCACAGTGTCAAGATTGTGTCAATGCTGGCCCACTTCATACGACACTGTACCAGCCTTAAGCCAACATTGGCTTAACATAGTGTCTGCTGGGCTGTATTGGCGGAAAATATATTTGTTTTGATTACAATTTTACATGGCCCATTGCTTAATATAAATATCAACAGTCTAATGCAAAAAAATTACTCTTAATAATGTTCAGAACCGCAGGGTTCTTGTTGTGTTTTTTTTGTAAAACATTTGTAGTTTTGTACTCGATATTTCATGGGCATTTCAAAATATAATCAAAATGCTATAAGACATTATCAGATTTGATTATCGTGAGTCATCACATGCAGTGATATAAACGTGAAATGCGGTAAAATGAAATAAAGCAAAACAATCAGACTTAACTGTAACCGATGGACGGGGGCCCTAGGGTAGTGGTTAGCACCGCTGCCTTTCACGCCAGAGTTCGGGGTCGGTTCCCGGTCTCGGCGGTTTGAAAGAAACAAAAAATGTTTCTTCCCCATCCACATGTGAAAGTCAGTATTGTTGGGAGCCTCCGTGACCGAGAGGTAGCGTGCTCGGCCTCAGACCGCCAGGGCTCGAATTTCGAATCCTGTGTCTGGAGGACAGTGTCATCTCAATCATCTCACCATCCTCAGGAGGCTCTCCTGGCCCAGTTTAGCTTATTTGTGCACAAATAGTGGCCTCAAGCCCGATTCATTTAATTTTATTTACTGTAACCGATTTCTATAGGGGTTCTGTCACTCTTTCAAGATAGCAACCAGTGGTTATTGTGGGTTTGGTACATGTATGCTAACTTACACAAGGCATTGATTCAATGGCAGACTAATTTTGTCCCATCGTCTGTGGTCTTGGCCCTAACATTAGTCCAATTTCTACTTTATATTACTTGATACTTAGTGTATCGCATGATGACTAATTTTGGCCCATCGTCTGCGGTCTTGGCCCTAACATTAGTCCAATTTACTACTAGTTATTACTTGATAGTAGTGTATCGCAAGATGAACTAATTCTGCTACATTTACATATTTTTCTTGCACATTCATTTTATTTTTAGGGTATTTCTGTCCAAATAAACAGAATCAGTTAATTGTATGCGGCTTTAATGAGGGCGACGAAAAAAGAAAGCAAAAAAGTCAAAGCTGGATAAATGTGTTTTTGTGTGCGCTGGGTAGAAAAAATGCATGTTTTTTGGCAATGCGTGGCCTTATTCTAATGGGCATGCTTATCTGGAACAGAGAAAAAACATAGTGGCCTTATCTGAGCCTATATCGATCTACGTAGAGATTTTCATGAATAAATTATGAATAAGGTACTCTAGAAAGCTGACACTGATCTGAGATAGGGGGATGGGGTAGCATCACACTTGTAAACAGCATATTTTGAATGTTGCGAAGCTTCTAATTCAGTATACTCGACTGTATGCTATTCACCTGCCCACTAACATGCTGTTGTTGACATTTTTGTATTGCAGTTGATTTTTCTCTATTACATATGGCATGCTGTGGTGGGGGAAGTACACATGGCTGAAGCCATGGCTTCAAGCGTCCATCCTTTCAACAGATTTTGATGCAAAAGAGTCCCGCTACCTTAAAGTTTGCAGAGTAAGTTAACAATAGATCATGTTAGTAGTGGTGGTCTGTCTGTGGTTTTTACGTTTTATATTCTTAACAATAAAGTGACAATATAATGATATCATTGAAATATTTATTCAGTATTGCATTGCAATTTGCACATCAATTTATGGCTTTTGGACAAAACCATGGAATTGCGACATAACAGCTATTTTTTTTAAACCATGCAAACACAAGATTAACTCTGTTGTTAGACAAATAACAACTTTGCTCAAATTTTTTTGTTTGAAATTATTTATTCTAGCTTATATTAATAATACATATTCACTGCGCCACCTAGTGGTAATTTTTTACTATTTTTTCCTACAAAATGATAGGTATTTTCAATGTTTATGAAAAATTATTATCTGAATTACTTTACTTAGTTTAAGGATACTAGGTGACCATGGGAAGGTATGCTTTAATGTTATGCAAAGAAAACAAAAAAATGTCTTGAACGTTTGGTTTATTCTGAGATTTAAGTGTCGTGATGTACGCACGTTGCGTACATCACAAAAAAATGTAATTTATTTTATTATGAAACATTTTCAGTGAATATTCTCAATATATTTTTATTAAAGTAACAAGTTTCCTATAACCCATATTATGTACAAATGCTATAACATTTGTATAATTATTTAAGCTGGGAACTACCGCACAAAGATGAATTTGTGATGTACGCAACAGGATTGTGATGTACGCAACATGTAATTTCATTGAAAAGTATGAAACATAACAAACGTTTACAATGTTATTTAGGAGCGTCATAAAATTAATGTGATTCTCTTTAGAAGTATATTTGATTGCATAGACGTGTTAGAATATATCTTATTGATGATAGAAGGTCTTTTAAATTATATTTTATATTTCAGAAGATTTTTGGTATAATTTAATAATTTCATGTTAATCTGGGGTGAAACATGTGAAATGGCTAGATTTGATTAAAATCTCATTTTATAAATTAATTGCATGTTAAATATTATGTTTGATAATTATGGTGTTATTAGAAGACCATAGAATATCTTAATTTATATATTTCCAGCAAAGACAAGTCATTTTGATGAACCTCCAAACGCCCCCCCCCCCCTCAAAAAAAAAAAAGAAGAAAACAATAGATTCAATATTAGCTAGCTTACATCTATTGTAAACATCAATTTATGTTGTAAAAAATGCACCCAACTATGAACTGTGTGTATTATAAGTATTATATTACACCAGATGGGATTAATTATCACAAACATTTCATCTTTGTCATCACAAACATGATTGCTACTGTCTGTGAGTGAAATCTTTAACAGTTCTTTCGCAGGGGTGATATGTAATTTAAACAGCGACCGATAGTTAACAGAATGCTGTTCTAGATATTGTCTAAACTGGTATCACAGAGAGCTCTATGTATTTCTATTGAAAGTTATCATTACTATTGATCATACAAATATTTTACATAATTTGAATGTTAAAACGGGACATTGATTTCTAACTAATTTAACAACACAGAAGATTATATATCGGGAATCTGGCCATCTATTTATGTAAACATTTATATAAATTTATGGTATTATAATATATAATTTTGAAATGTGCTGTAGTTGTTATGGTGACATAACCATGTGCTAAATGTGTGGCAGTGTTTCCAGTTTTAACTTCATAACTATCATACATAATTTCAAAAAAAAAGTGCATGAAAATATTCTACATTTCCAATTTAATTGCTCCTTCTTTTTGACATGTTGACAGACCGTTGCATACATCACGGTGAATATGTTGCATACATCACGCTTGTATCAACAGTTTCCAGAAAAACAAGAAGCTAGCGGATAAAAATTATTCTACTTTGAAGATAAATCGAGGGTATCAACTTGATAGAATAGAGAGTATATAAAAAAAAATATTTACTGACAGGAGAGAGGCTAAAGTTTTTCTAAAATTCAAAACTAGTGTCAAAACCATGTTGCATACATCACAATTGAATATTGCCGCCTGGCTACATTCCATGAATAGATTTTTCCACAATATGACCAATAAATACAACTAGAGTCAATGTGTTATTGTATGCATGGATCATATTAGGGGTTTCACTTTATATTTTATTTTGGCAGCCAACACAAAAAATTAAAACTGTCACAATGTTGCATACATCACGATGGTCTTGCCCTTTTGTGATGCAGAAGGCTATTACCGCCGCATGTGTTGTGATGCAAAATTTATAATGAATTGTGTGAAGCAATTTAAATGCTCATCAACAGCACAATGTTGCAGATTTTGTTCTGGTGACCGGATGCATATAGTCTATAAGAGAGCCATTCAACTGATTGATGATTAGGTCGAAATGGAAGAGCCATTCTTTAACACACCCAGCGAACACAGTGTGCTGGCCAAATGCTGGTTTAATATTGACCCACTGTCTGTGAGCCTGACCCAAAAATAAACCAACAATGGGCAAGCTTGTCACATTGCTGGACAGCCTAACAAGTGTTTGTCTATTGGCGGCAATTTTAATGTTGCAGTCCTTTGTAGATATGTATCTATCCTGCTACATGACATACATGTTTATCACCAATGTCTGTAAAAGGGATTGGAGTTTTTTTTTGTATGCATTTTTAACCTTTTTGTTTTAGCACGTGTTGGGGCCTTGTGGGGATGGATCTGTAGTGAAGCTGGTTTCTGATGGAGTGGTCTCTATTTATGCAATATTTACTGCCCAATCTGTAGCTGAGATTGCCCAAAGGTAAGCCTCTACTTGTAACTTGTGTAAGGTAGATACTTACAGGTTCACTTCTATTTATATTGTCTCTTTGGATATGAAAGGGTGTATCTGCCACTTTGTAAAGTGGCAGATACACACTTTCATATCCAAAGGGACCATCTGTACATATTGACACAGGGCTGTTTGAATCAGATGCTTTGTGCTCAAAATCTTTTGCTTGCTATTTTACACTACCAAAGTATCATTTACAATTTATCCCTTTAAACCTTCATGATGCATCCACTACAAGTGGAGAATTTGGACAGCAATAAAAATTTGTGCCTTGTAGTGGAAAAATATGACAATGATAAATTAAGGTTGGGAAGAGGTAAAGTGCTGACATATTTTTATATAAACCAGAGAACAAAGGGTTCTCTCAATTTGAAATCATCATAAATATTTTGGTTAGCTCTTTCCATTTCATCATGTTCATTCAAATACCTACATGTATGTTGTGGGTCTACGGCCATTATAGGTGTTTAATTGTTTCAGTACATGTATTGACTACTAGTGTAGTAGTCACCAATTAAATTTGTAGTTTATAAGGAAGGTTTTCCCTCTTTTCCCGGTGTCTAGATGTGGCTTTTGAGGATTATGACCATTGACCTACTTTTTATCCTACACCTTGAGCCAACTAACAATTTGTTTCCAGAGCAAATCTCTGAAAGCCTTTGCGGGGGGATTATTTTCATATCACACACACACATCACCCACAGGTGTTGTACACATGTGCCTTTTTGTGGTTATGATCTTTGACCTTTTTTTACCAAAATAGCTTTACAACCAACTGAGTGTTGATCAAAACCATTCACCAAGCATATCTCTGACACCTCTAGGAGATTTCTTAATATTTCACACTCACACACCTTTTGTGTGTTTTTGTCACAAGGGATTATGGTAGCCTTTCAGGGTTCACCGCAGTGCCGGAAATGCCGGCTGCCCGACCGGATGAATTCTAAAAAAAAATATATACATGTATATGTATAATTTTTTTTTTTTTTTTTTTCAGTTTTGTTTTGTGGTGTCCTCCCGTTTGCGTTTTAAAGATGGCTAACTCAGAGTGACTGATTTTGTAATTTATTGGCTTTTAGTATCAGTTGTTCATCAGATGAACATTTTTTTAGGAAAAAGCGTGCCAGATATTACTTAGTGGGCAACCACACATGCTGCAAATTTTATGCAGCAGTGTAAGGGTCAAGCTGCTCGCGCGCGCTTAGTTAATATTTCTGAGAGAACAACCAGATGATTTTTTTTTCTGTGGGGAACCCTGTCTTTGCCCTCTTTTATCAAGTTTCAGGGATCAGTGAGTTTTCCAAATTCAACAAAAATTCAACTGATAAGAAAGAGTGGCTTGTGCTAAAAAAAGAATAAGAAAATAAAACTTACACTTGAAATTTATTTATTTTGATTAAACACTGCTTTTGTAAGCAGGTAAGATAGGAGTAAATTATACTAACTTTAGAACTTTTTTTTTTCAACTTATGTAGTTTCAACTTATTATGGCAAGCTTTGTTCACATACCGGGTACTGATCTCCTGGCAGTGAAAGGGCTCAGATAATGCTCGAAACGTCGTAGGTTTCAATAACAATTTTCCGAAGTTGGTACAATTTACCACTATCTTATTGATGAATAGCCATGAATAGCATATTTTCAACACTGGTTGAATGCATTCTATTTTTACAGCAGTGATGAGAGTGAGACTCCTCCTAGCTGGAATAATGCCTCCATTATAGTGAGAGACTACATCATCTCCCATAGCTGTAACAATGATCTGGTAAGATACAATGCTGATGAAAGGTAATGGTAAAGGTGTAGGTTTATATATATCAATTCTAAAGGAAAAAATTCATCCAACTTTTACATAACTGGACCTGTTCATTCATCTGCCATTTTAACTTCAATGAGAGCATACAGTTCTGTAGCCATCTCGGCGCATTGAGCTTATCGTGCACATTTCCATTTTTGTCCTACAATGTCTCCATTCTCACCTGATTTAAATGAAGCATTTGGGGGTAAAGTGCTTTGCCCAAGGACACAACATTAAAACAATGTCCCAAGATTAAGAGGGGAGAAACATGATGTTTCTCTGAAAATACTGAACTAAGCAGGGTTCGAAACCGCACGGCAGGCAGCGACATCTGCAGAGCGCTTTAACCATTGCGCCATCTCCCTCTATGGTGGGAAACTCATTCTGACATTGGAATTTTGTGCCGATCTCATACATTCATTTCACCTGCTGTTGTATAAAAAAATTTATCAGTGAGATGATAATGCTATACAGCTCGCTCTCAGTCATGAGGATGCGATGAATCACATCAGACTGCAAACATGTGTGCATGACGGTTGTTTGCAGTGCGTGTGAATATTTTGATGTGATAATTTCTTTATCTACATCTACTTAGTTTGGTGGCACATGGTTGTCCCTAATAGTGCAGCGGCCAGGAGGGTGAAAAAAAAGTGAACCCCTCCCCACGGTAGAACAAAGCAAAACCATATTTTTTTGATTCTGTGATATGTCGGGGGTACAAAATGGATAGTTGTGAAAAAATATTTGAGGCGTTGCCATGGTTACGGCGTTATTCCAACACAGTCTCTTTTGCGACATTGACACCATTTTGCGCACATATTTTCCAAGGCTATGAATGAAGCTGACGTGACAAAAACCATGTAAGTGGCATCAGCGATTTGGGACGAGCTAAATATGTAGCACTTATGATCATTAATACATTTCTGCATTAAAAAATATGTTTACCTAAGCATGATTGTAATTTATTGCACTCTTATTTCGCACAATGTGTGGAATATACAGTGTATTTTCGCTTAAAAATTATATCTTAAAGTGGTGGAAATTCAAGATTATACTGACCAATATTTAGAATATAGGTTAAATAATAGGGGCCTACTGAGTTAAATATCACAATGTACACTGCAGCAAATCACTTGATTGAATACCTCACAAAAGGTAGTTAAAATGTAATTTTAATTTTCAAGGTCGTCCAAGGTGAAATAAAAAAAAATACTGCATCCGGAATCAGTGAAATATCATAAATTTCTGAGCTCTGAAATCGTACGACCAGATTGTTATGTAGTATATCTTTCTGATTAGTTCAATTGGGACCTTATCTTTAATAGGACAATTTCTAATGTCGTACAAATATCACAGAAAACGACCTCCCATTTCTGAAATTAATCGGATTATTCAAGGTCAACTTTAAGGTCAAAAGGTCAATTTTAGGGTCAAGTGAGTGAAAATATCATTTTTGAACAAATAAAGCTAGGAGCATGTGTAATACCTTTTTTTCGTGGGATTTTGAGTGGAAAAATCCATTTATAGCATTATTTTTGTGATTGAAGGTCATCTTCAAGGTCATCTGCAAGGGCAATTTCAATTCAAAGTCATGAAAATGTCAATTCAGAGGTCAAAAATGAAATACGATTTTTAACAAAAACAAACAGCAAAAGACGTGTAGTACGTCTTTTTGATATCATCTTGACTGAATAATCTATTTCTGCCACTATTTTGCTGATTAACGAGGCCATTTTCAAGAGTCCAATGTGTCAATTTCAAGGTCGGGTAATTGAAAATATGATTTTTAACAAATAAATCTAGGTACAAGTAATACATTTTGATGTGATCCTCTACGTCAAATGGTCATTTCCAAGGCCAAATAGGATTTTAACAGACAATACAGTGCATAATAAACTTCCTCTTTGAAAATTCGTAAAGAATTAAAAATAATTATTTCCTTTTACAAAAAAGAACGAAATTGCTTTATCTTCTTTTTTCTTTAAAAAAATTTAAAAAAAAAAAATTATTTTCGCTTTAAAGAAAATAATTTTCGTTTTAGATAACGAAAAGAAAAATAATTCTTCAATATTCTTTTCTGAGAAAACAATTTTCGTTGTTGGTAACAGATAGTAGAAAAATGAGAACACAACCGGAAGATACAAATATGCAGCGACCGCAAACGACTGCCAACGGTCACTTAGTCACATATCCACCTCATCTTATCCTTGAAAAGTCGTGAAAATGACAATTCGTGCAACTAAGAATTCTCGAAAACGAAAATTGAAGAATTTATTTTAAAGATTTTTTACGAATTTTCTTTTCACGAAAAAAACACGACAATTCTTCACTAATTTTGGGGGAAGTCTATTATGCACTGTAATGTGTTTGCTACAAATTGGAACACACATGATACATTGTTTTGATGTGATTTTGACTGGATAATCAAATTTTGGTAGAGTTTTATTGATTTAACACCATCGAAGTGAAATTTTCAGGCAACGGAAAAGCAGTACAGGTCGATGGAGAGGCGTTACAAGGTGAGACTAAGTCATTAAGGGACAATGGGGAGGCGTTAAAGCACGGCGCCGAGGCGTTAAGGGGTAAAGAAGAGGGGTTAAAGTGCGACCGGATGCATTTAAAGGTGGTGGGGAGGCATTAAAGGACATATGGAACGGAGCTGGACGGCGACCAGGAAGCATTAAATAACAATGGAGGTGTGGTAACGGTCGATGGGGAGGCGTTAAAGGGTGATGCGTGGATGTTTAAGGGCGAGGGGAAAGCGTTAAAGACGAAGGAGTGTCGCTAAAGGGCAACAGAGAAGCGCTAAATGTCGCCGGAGAGACAGAAAATAAGGTAACGGAAAGGCGGTAAAGGTCAATGGAGATAAGATAAGAATGACTGAGAGGAGTTAAAAGGCACTACAGATGCATTAAATGGCGATGAAAACGCGTTAAATGGTCATGGGGACGCTTTAAATGGCGATGGCAAGGTGGTAAAGGGCAATAAGTGGGCGACCATGAAGTATTAAATGACGATGGAAAAGCGTAAATGGCAGGAGTTAAAGGGTGATGTGAAGGCGTTTAGGAGCGGGGACAAGGCAAGGGTGACGGAGAGGCATTAAAGGGCGATAGAAAGACTTTAAATGGTGACTGAGAGGCACTAAGGAGCGACGGGAAGGTGTTAAAGGGCGAAGAAAATATGATAAAGGTCGGCACAAAGGCATTGAAGGACAATGTTTGGCATTGAATAGCGATGGGCAGGCATTCAAGGCCGACGTGGAGGTGTGTAAGATCAATGGGGATGCGTTAAAAGGCGTCCAGGGCAAAGAACAGGCGTTAAAGAGAGACGGAGAGGCTTTCAATTGCAACGAAGAGGTGTTAAACTAAAAGCATATTAAAGGCGAAGAAGAGTCGTTGAATAGCGACGAGAATGCACTCAATTGCAAAGAATATGTGTTAAACTAAAAGTCATACAATGACGCAGAAAGAGCGACAAAAAATTGTTAAAGCGTGACAGGAGTGTGTTTACAACACCCTTTAATGTCTCTCCATCCCCTATCGTGAGTTCGTCGTCGCCCTTTAACGCATCTCTATAGCCCCTTAATCCCTCTCCAGCACCTTATAAAGCATCCAGTCAATCAATCAATAAAACTTCTATATCGCCTAAATCCTCAGCGAACAGAGCTCAGAGGCGCACAGATCCTCAGAATGATCTTGTGTTTCGTCAACAGGAAACCGGGCCACCAAGGGGCAATGACAGGAAAACCAGATCAAATAGGTGAGATTTAAGTAATTTCCGGATTTTAAAATCGTTTGGGCATTATGTATCGACACAGGCAGAGCATTCCACAAGGCTTGGTAGGCTATGGAGAAAGCTCTTGACCTAGTCTTAGTTTTAAGGGGAACAAAAATGTATTGAATTTGTGGAGCATAAATATTTTGAGCATTTCGGCCAAACAAGTAAGTCTTTGAGATATGCAGGCTGGTTTTCTATTGGGGTTCAGGCAATTATAGTGCATATTTCAAAATGGAATGCGAAACTTGACAGGACGCCAGTGTAATTATTTTAGTATAGGAAGAGACAGATTAAAACGTAAGGCTTTGGTTACCACTCCAGCAAGGCAGTTCTGAACACATTCTAATCTATAGCGATGTCCTTTTCTGAAATGTTGTGAAAGAGCGATTTTCAAATAATCTAATTTGCTACTAACCAGTGCTCTCTGGCTGATGCAGATAAATTTGTGCCTAGAATTCAGCATGAAAAATTAGTTCAGGATTTTTCTCGCTGAAGTGAGAAGCCAGGGTTAAGCTACAGCTTGGACCCTGCCATCCAAGCCGATACACCCATTAAACAATGTTGTGACTTCTCTTAGAGATTCCTTAGATGATAGGGACATGTAAAGTTGGATATCATCGACATAAAGATGGTGGTTTATATCGAAACTGGAGATTATAGTGCTGAGTGGTGTAGTGTATAAGGCAAAAACTGGTCCCAGTACAGAGCCCTGTGAAACTCTATATGAAAGTGTAACTTTATCTGTCAGAGTGTCTGTAATTGTTATCCCCCGCCCAACAAAGTTGGTGCGGGGTATTAACGTCACCTCGAATGTCCGTCCGCCGTCTGTCTGCATTTCGTTTCCGGAGCAGATCTCTGTTTTTTCATATTGCACACACATATCCCTTACGCAGTATACAAGCGCCTTTTGGGGTATATGAACTTTGACCTACTTAAATAGCCGACCATCAGCCATAATTACCTACAATATGCCTGATATCTGACAGCTCGATGGTAATTTGATTGTAATTTGACAGTAGATCAAGTGAAGTTATCAGAGTATATTTTACCTGCAAAAGTGATTTACAGAAGCAAAATTGGGATCAACAAGACACCAAGTTGACTTAGCGCATTGTTACACCAGGAGCACAGAATATACAGACATTGTTCCTAGATCAACAATAAACTAAGTCCAGGCATTTCCCCTGTGTTGTCCTCACAAGTCTCAGAATAAGAATGCGCTAAGTGCACTTGCACCGTTTTTGTCCCAGAAACAGAGCCCATAAGCATATAACACGAGAATAACAATGTGTCAAGTCGAATTGGTCCTGTGTTGAACAGATATTATGCTGATATGCTCCTTTTCCCGAGAATAACAATGTGCTAAGTCGACTTGATCTGTTGTTTTAACCTGAATTTGGAATAAATTCAAACTTTATACATATTATGGATGACTTAGCTAGTTATTATTCTAAAGTACAAAAATGCCACTTAGCACACTATTGGTTTAACCCATCGAGCAGCTATTCATTTCCAGAGCAACTCTGGGAAACCTTTGGGGGATTTGTTTCATATTGCACCCACACATCCCTTACCCTTAGGGGGTGTAGATGTGCTATTTGGGCTTCGACCTACTTAAATAGTCGACCATGAGCCAAAATTACCTTTCATATGCCTGATGTCTTGCAAACCGTGTCAGATAGTCAGACCATTACTTTTTAAAACCAAATATGTGGTTTCAGATAGGGATATGCACTAAAAAAGTTCAACTCGATCAAATTCAAATGACCGACCATCGGCCGTAATATTAGCTTTAATATGCTTGATATCTCTCAAACCATGCCAGATAGCTAAATCATTAGGCCTACTCTAAAACAAAATGTGCGGTTTTCTGTAGGGATATGCCCTGAAAATTTTTAATTTGATCAAACTTAAAATGACCTACTCTCGACCATAATTAACTTTAATATGCCGAGCCCAGCCATTAAGTAGAAAACAAAATGATTGTGCGGTCTCAGGTAGAGATATGCCCTGAAAAATCTCGCTCAAGTTCAAAATGATCGATTTGAGGCCGTCATTGACCTAAATATGGGTAATATCGGGAAAACTGTGCCAGATAGCTAGACCATTACTGTAAAACCAAAATGTGTGGTTTCATGAAGTACAAAGCCCTGAAAAATGTCAACTTGATCTAATTCAAAAATGGCTGACATGTGATCATCATTGACTTTAATGTCTGTAATATGCATGGCATACTGTGCTAAATAGATAGACCATTACTGTAAAACAGAATGTGAGAGTTCAGGGAAGGATGGAACCTTAGACATGTCTAACACGTGGGCGGGTGGGGCGGGAGATTATGGTGGCCGGCTGGCCTCTTGTTACCGATTGTTGCCTATTTTTCAAATAAGAAGAAAACCAGATTTGAGTATGCGCAGATATTCCATACCAATCTGCGAGTCGATTTGTTAATGTAGTATGGTGAACGTTGTCGAAATCAGCGCTGATTCTGTCGAATGATGTTTTGTGTAGGCTGATTGAAATGGATTAGATATATGATTATTTTTTATATTAATTTCTCAGCTCGTTTTTAGAAATATATGTTTTTAAATGATGGTCCTATATATACCTTGGAAGATGTATATACCCAGTCATTAGTATGTCAAGACAATTTTCAGCACGCTTGTAGGAATGTGGTCCAGATCACACGATGTTGACGATGTGTCCAAGAAAGCTTTTCAATTTCATCTTCTGTCGCACGTTCAAAAACTTTCATTTTTGATTTGATTTTAGTGTTTTTTTGCACTGATGGGATATACGGTACTTTATCTGAAAATTTGGAACGAGTAGTTTTATTTTTATTTACAAAGTATTTCAAGAAATTGTCACAAAGTGATTTTACTGCTGTGAATGCTGGCAGAGCAGGTGGTGGAATTCTACGCAGAATGTTATTGATTATAGTTCCATAGGCGACGAATTGTCTGAAATGTCATCAGCTTGCGATTTTGCTTTAGTCATTATTCTTTACACAGGTGGCACTAATCGCACTATTACACTTCTTCGCCCTTTAACGCTTCATTGTGCCCTTTAATACGCTTCCTCGTTGCCGTTTAATGCCTCTTCATTGTTCTTTAACACCCTCTCGTTGCCCTTTAACAACTCCTCATTGATTATTAAAGTTTTTTTCTTCGCTCTTCAACACCTCTCCGTTGCCTTTTAACGCCTTCTTGTCGCCTGATCTTTTCACCTTGAGCATGTTTAATCATTTAAAACTAACATAATTATATTATCCAGTAAAAAGCATACTCAAATGAGGTATTATATTGCGTGCTCTATTGTGTAGCATATATGTTACAAATCATATTTAAGAAGAAATAGATTTTACAATAAAAATCTTCTAGCTTTATGTGTGAAAAATTATATTTTTCTTTACTTGAAATTGACCTTGTGACCATGAAGATGCCCTTTAATCATAAAAACAGTATCAGAATGGATTCTTCAGTCAAAATTACACGCACAAGACCTCGGAATCAACCTTTCGACATTGAATATGACTTTGAATGACCATAATAATACCATAAATGGATTTTCAAGTCAAAATCCTATGAAAAAGAGATATTAGTATTAGGCCTACACATGCTTCTTGTTTGACTTTTTCAAATTTACCTTTTGACCTCGAAAATGACCTAGAGTCATGAAAATAATATCAGAAATGGATTGCCCAGTCAAAATCACACGGAAATGAGGTATTACAGTTGTTCCTAGCTTCATTTGTTGAAAAATCATATTAGACCTTGAAATTGATATTACATTCACAAAAATGCCCAAATTTTTCAAGCTCGGACTCATCGCATTTTAATTGAGCATAAAATATACAAGAAACAGAAAAAACATTGTATATATAACAAAACAAGGTTAGGTCATTTTTATAAAAGCCTTAAAGCTCAGATTACTTTACTTGATATCTGCCCAAGTATTTAAATCGCTGTTTCGCTCACTTGATAAACTGGATATACATTAAGTGTATTCAATTGTTAACGGCACTACTATTTAAACTTCCATGACGTCATACATGAACATAAGACATATTTTTGTGAATTTAATGAAACCTGTGAATCATTATTCAATTTATGTCGGAAAAATGTTGAATTTCTGTTAAGAGCGATAAACAATGTCAAAATAACAAAAAAATACAAATTTTTTAAATATCAGTACAGTCATGAGCCAGATCGCTATAGGCTCTATTTTATCGTACTCCTTGACCTCGAAAACATAGGGTTAGACACCTTATTTGTGCATCTACGACGATTAGTTTTTATATTATGGACACAATATACGATCGGCTATAATGGCCGCTTTGAACAGAGCTGGTGAAGCGTAACCTTGAACACGTTCAGTAAACAAACTAATTATGACGTCATTATTATATTGTAAATGAACAATAAAACGTTGCACAGCGTCTCTATAATATATAAATCACATGGACTGATATCCATTATTGCGATTTCTCGCTATAATTATGACGTAAACAAAACTCAATGGTATGTGAATACACTATCATTTAACAAGACCGATATAAACGTAATACGATGTTTAAACGTTTCTGCGCAATAAATACTCATACTACATCAAATTATCAAAATAACATGAAAATACATCTTCAAAAAAACTTCGTTACATATTTGGCGCTTCTCAAATCGATTGTACAATGTATTTGTTCTATTAAATGCGTATCGTTAGAGTCAACACATCGATTAACTTGTAGGAACTGAACACACAAAAGGCCTATTTAGTGCATTTTCAGGAAAAGAGGTTGTACGGTTATAATGCCGTTACCATGGCAACGTCCCCGATTTTTTTTTTCACAACCATCCATTTCCTGATCCAGACATATCAAGCAATCCAAAAAATATGGTTGTGCTTTGTTCTACCGTGGGGAGGGGTTACTCCTATTTCTAGGCCTCTTTTAGAGAATGGCCGCAGCACTATAAGACGACGACCCAATGATTATGTCCCAGCAGCCAACAATCCATGCTATTTTTGTCAGACCATCATTAACCCTGAGAACACTGACCTATTCAATTAAAAAATTTCACTCACTTGAAGTTGTGTCTCGCTACCGCGATACACAACTTCAAGTGACTGAAAATTTGTGTTGTTTGGGAAATTCAAGTCCCAACTTATATTAGTGTTTCAAAATTGAAAGCACAATTTACTTTTAACAAATGGTTAAATACAGGTGCCAATAAAAACGCAGAATATCTACTCTAGTCGACATCAGTGTTCTAAGGGACAAGTGTTCAGACAGCACGAGGGTTTAAGTGAGAATAGTGTTTCTATTTTTTAGAATTCATTATTATTATTATATTATTATTTATACTTATTATTCATATATTTTCTGTATTTCACCTGTTATCATGACCATTACAGGATAAATGTGAGTACCAGCTGGTAGTGCAGGACTTCTCCCTCTACAGTCGTGATGGAATGTTCCGCCTCAAAACAGAGCCCCCAAATGTGTGAGTGAAAATAGCTGATAAGAGAAAAAAGATAAGAGGAAAGGAGTCGTTGACCATATGTTGTTTTAATGTTGTGGCAATAGCACAGAAATTTGTCATGTAGTAAGCCAACATTGAGCTCAATGTTAATTTACCCTGAGGCGATTTTTTTTTAATTAGTTGATCGACAAAACCGCCGAGTCACAAAAACGCAAAATCCGAAAAAAATTAAAATTGAAAAAACAATTTTTTTTATTGTTGCCGACCCTGTGTTTGCCGGTGAATAGCTAAACCTGCAAGTAGATTTAGATGAACACAGATTGTTTTAATTATACCCGCCGTCAGATTAACTTGTATCGCATGTTTTTTGCCGATTTCTCAGTCAATTCTCAACCAATTTTGATGCAATTTTGCAAGGAGTATTTTCGAGTCACGCGGCCGTGAAATTTTTATTGGAAAATGGTGCAAAGCTAAAAAGTCAGACCAACTGGCATGTAATGCAATTCTCGGCTAAAAGCAAACTTTAATTTAACCAGTTTAACAGTTGTTCAATTGGTTTATAGAGGGATGTCGTAATTTCAAATTTACTACATGTCCAACTTTTGAACTATATGATATTTTTTTATAAAAATTTCACGGCCGCGTGACTCAAAATTTCAGCAAAATCGGTTGAGAATTGACTGAGAAATCGGCGAAAAACATGCGATACATGTAAATCTGACGGCGGGTATAAAAAATATTTCTTCACAGCCTGCCAATTTTGAGTTTGAATTTTTTTCTACCATACGACTACTAGTTTATATAGAAAAATAAGTTGACCGTACAAAAATTAAACTCATTTTTGGTTCCTCCGACCCTGAGTTAGTGAACAATAAAGTTGACCAGTATTTAAAGAAAAAAAGTGGTTTTTTTTCGTCCTCCTGCCCTAGGTTTCAAATAATAACTTCTGTCAACCAACTAATATGAAAACACTGGCCTGAGCTTTTATTAGAGATATTGCCTTTGTCATGTTTGTAGCGGTGTGTATTAAAATGAATCAAAATACTTAAAAATCTATAAATGTTTCATTGTTAAACAAGCTCTATTGCAAGATGTACATATATGTTAATTTATATGTATGTTGTACATTGCTACAGTTTGTATTTTCACTGATGAATTATGATTCACTTTGATTTTCCAGTATGTCAGATGTTAACATCAAGAGGGTATCTAGAACTGAATGGGAAAAATTTATGTAAGTGCAAACCCAGTGAATTCTTTAATGATAGACAGTGTTTAGGTTTTAAAATCTATTTTTTAAAGATTTAAAATCTTCCTATTAGATCCGCTAAATCTGTTTCCTGTATTTCAATAAAGCATTGGCATTTTCTTTCTCAACTGAAGCTGATAAGACATGTCCATACATGTGTGGACACATTCAATAGATTTGCTTATATTCATCTGTTTATGCTATTCAGTATAGATGTGCTGCATTTGAAATATGTAGTTTATGAAAAATAGTCATCAAGCTAATATGTCAATTTAAAAAAAAAAAAAAATTGTAAATTTTGTTTGTACATATTTATGCGATTACTGTCTACGTTTTTATCTCGGTATTAAACCTGGGTCACTTTACTAAAAAAAAGATCTACCACAGTAACCCGAGCCGGGGATTGGTCGATCATGTATACCTATACATTACCCATTTTCTGATTCTTGAATATTGTGATTGTTTGAAAAATGAATTTACCACCATCAAATCGTTTTCATATCGATTAAACGTTTAGTACCCAGAATAATTTGTGTCCATTATTAGGGTTTTTTATTGATATTTTCTATATTCTTAACATTGCTGTTGACATATAATTATTTCATATCTATAATTTAAAATTTGTAAAAAAATTGACCTAGTTATTATTTGACTTGTTGATGACTGGTCTGATAATTTATAGTACAACTTTCATTCAAAGACTTAATTTTACTCCTTATTTGTATTTTTAGGCGATCTAAGACGTCAACAAATTTTGTGGAACAAGATTCTGTTTCCTTGTCTCAGTTACTTGCAGAAATGGATCAGGAGTCCATACCTAATGCGGCCATGTCTTTAACATTTACCGGAAGTAGCTTAGCACACACAGAAGGTATGAAAATGTGAATACACAATTGATTGTTTATACTAAGCAGTAAAACTGTTCATCGTGCAGTCTTCTGCTCAAAGCAATTCTAGTGCTAATTTACTTTGTGATAGAAAGAACTAGTAACTTGCTTTCAAACTGATTTTTATCTAGAAGTAGAAAGATCTTTCTTGACAAACAATTGAATCTTTATTTAGGTACATTGTAGTCGCTATTTTTGTCAAAGCTGCACACTTGAGATTTTAGTTTTTCTGTTTCATAAGGTTAAAAATTCCTCAACATAGGTAACATGCAGCTCAATCACAGGAGAGAGTGAAGTGTGTTTATTTAACCGAATTACATGGCTGGCAGACCCTCGCTAAGATAAAAAATAACCGCTGTCGTGAGGGTCTCGGCATTACAAAGGTTTTATCTATAGATTATTTTATGGATTATTAGCTGATCCGGCCTTTAGGCCTAGGATGAGCTTATGCCATCGTCTGTCGTCCATCGTCTGACTGATTCAACATGAACAAATATCGATGCGAAGAATAGAATAACATAAATTATTGAACTTGTGGGGATGTTACAGTTTTTTATTGATTCTAGGTCCATAGCCTAGTTGTAGACATCAATTCATCTTATTCATTGATTGCCGCACATCCTCATTTGAGTACTACCTGTGGGCGGAGCCCCATCCTGCCTGTGTTAATCAGCACATACAGGTGTGATAATCGGTGGGCGCAAATGTGACTGTTCACACAGCACAGCAGGCGCTAATGATATTATTGTCCCGGGAGGGGAGGATGGAGGGGCTACACCTATCTGCATTAATAAGGCCAACACTAAATGCACCCATAGCCCCCATCCGAAATGACCGTCGATAATAATGACTGTTGATAATACGGTACTCTATATATATATAACAGCGACCTGTCTACCATGTCTTGATCCTGGCACTTTCGAACAATCACCAGATGTTGGACCAATGTTGTTTTTATACTGGTCCACCATTTGAGAAGGCTGGCACAACATTAAAACAATGTCTCCAGTGCTCAATTTTGAGGGAAGCCCGGGTGCCCGAGGCTCCCAATTTTACTGCAGGGCTCTCTATTAGATGCATGACTGTGCCCTTATGGCTCGTTATTTTGCCAAAATGCTTCTATTTAACATAGGTCAATTTATTTCGGGCACTAAAATGAAAAGATGAGCTCTGCAGATTTTCTAGGTGGGTGCCCTGCTGGCTTTCACCTCAAATCTTTCAAAATCTAGCACTGGTCTCATGTGTGCCGGAATGTGTACAGGGGGACCTGTAAAACAAAGATGATACAGGCGACGCTCACAGTGGTCTTCACTTGGGTGGTGGACAGACATCAATCCAGCAGCCAGAGAAAAAGGACATGAGATTACTTAAAGTTGTGGATGGCGATTGCGTGATACATCATACATATACAACTTCAAGTGGACACAAATATTTTAATGGTTTATAAATTACTGTGTTTTCCACAGATGACAATCGGCAGCAGAGTCACACAGCAGCAATCATCAGAAAAAACCCAGACATAGCCACAACCTCTTCCCGAAAATCACAGACAGCTACTCCACAGCTTGACAATTCAGGCTCTGCCAAATCGCAGCCAGATAGTGCCTCTGTGACATCACTGCCCTGTGAGCTCTCCGCAGAATTCACTGCGGACAGTTTCCTCATCAGCTCCTGGCAACAGCTTCAACTGGAAGCACTTACAGGTGAATTTCTGGTGTGATCTCAGTGCTCTAAAAAATAAGGGAAAAAAGATCTCTCCTTAACCCTTAGAGCACTGAGCTAAGAAATTTAAATTTTTAGCCACTTGAAGTTGTGTCTCGCTACCGCGATCCACAACTTCAAGTGACTAAAAATTAGTTTAATTTGCAAAATCTAGGTTGAAATGTATATGACCATCACAGATTTGAGACATATTTAATTTTTAAAACCTGGTTATGCAAGACAATGCAAACATGAGAAAACAATACTATAGTCAACTGTAGTTGACATCAGTGTGCTAAGGGTTGAAAGATTTAAGGGTTGGTCTTGTTTTTTTTGTGACACCTCCATTTTGACATTGCCTGATATAACACAGCTAAGTTGCTCTAAAACTCAATTATCCAATAATTGTTAACCCTTACAGCGCGGGGACGGACTTCAGACGTTAGAATCTGACGTCTAAAGTCTGCACTGTAGCAGTAAAAATATTTATAAGGCCGTAGACCCATGACATAGGTATTCAAATGAAGCGGAAAGAGCTGATTAGGACATGTATGGTGATTTCAAAAAAAAAACAACTTTGGTCTCCATGGTTTTTACAAAAATATTTCAACGCGTTAAGTGTTCAACCTTTTACCTGCCATGATATTTCCATTCACTGCTATCTGTGAATTGTTACATCTCAAAAGTGACAATTGGTTGGGGTTTTTTTTAATAAATAATAATGATGTTTATTAACCAAAGGCAAATACATCGCCTGTCAGGAAAACTATACAGTAAAACAGTGGATTGGAATGTTTCAGTCATTAATACAAGCAATCTCATTTCATTTTTTGAAAGCATAATATACATAAGCTGCCAGTTTTTATTAATAATTTTGTAAATGTATACATACTAGGATAATGATAATAATACTTTTTTAATAAATGTACAGTCCTATTGAATGAAAGCTTGATCAATGTTTCACCAATTAGTTCAGTGTGCCGAAATGGCTGCAGGACTGTATTGAGTTGAAATGGCACACAAATGAACAGGTCCAATGACCAGGGGGTGAAATATAAAGTCGGATAATAGATCTTAAGACTTGATAGCAGACTATAGACCTGCAACTTTACCTTTCTTTATCTTTGCAATTAAAGTTTGTCAATCGAGACAAAACTTCACGTGGGTGCAAATTGAACGTAATGAAATAATTTAGCAGTAAAGGGTTAATCTTGCCATTATGACACATTTTTATCAGACGTACATTTTACAAAATCAAGTGAAAATTATAATACTAAGATGTTCTCACCATTTTATTCCTGAATTTAAAATGTAATGAAAATAATCAGTTATATGTGTTATTGAAAACTACAGATATAAATTATTTTAATGAATAGCTTTTTAAAAAATATAATATGTCTAGTTGAAAATAACATATCTCATAGCGATATTCAACTAGCCCTTACCATCATTTACCATACATTTCTAAGGAAAATCCGCTAGCCCTTACAATATTTTCGGGCCACCGGGCTAGTGCGAATTTGCATCCCTGTACATGTACATGCAGGATTGTTCAGCAACATTTACTCTATTTTAACGTCGTAGCTGTGAAAGTAGGAGGCTTCAGTTACATGTATTTATATTTTTAGCTCGATGGTTAACATGTTCTAAAATCATTGACTGTCAGAATTCATACATTAACACTTTACATTTCATTATATTTTCCATAACTGGAATCTTTAAATGGTAACTCAAACTTTAGCCTTGTTTGACTTTCTAGAAATTGCACTACTGCCTTACTGGAAACTTATTTTTTGTAAATTATTTTTTCACAGAAACTTCAAACTCCAAAGCAACTAAATAAATAGGAATATTGAGTTATCTGAGGAAACTATCATGATAAAAAGATATCTATGGCAAATTAAATAAAAAAAATGATCTATATATATCATGTTAGAGTTGGTGATATATAAATATATACCGGGTATTATCATATATATCCATAGAGCTACATATCACATAAATATACAGGTATATGTATTATTAAAAAAAAAATAAACATTAACACATTTTAGGTCAAAATACATCATGAATTAATATTATTGAATGCATGTATGTAGCATCAAAAGAGCTGTTCACCACTGTTCACCACTATAGACATTAATATATTTGTAATAATAATGAACATGTTATCATGGTTCTCAGATTGGAGAGAAAACAGTCAAGCAAGCATGGATACACCAGCCAGTCACCAATATACTTTGCACTCGCAAAGTCAGAAGTCATCTCCCAGAAAAGCAGAGGTGATCTCCCAGATGCCCAATGGTAATCAACAGCATAAAAAGAGAATGAGTGACGCCGCCATGCAGGTCAGCACTTCTCTACTTAACCAGGATAAGGTGACGGATAAACCACATCAGACAGGTGTTGCAGTCCAAGTTGGCGATTCTTTACTTGCAACACAATCAGGGAGTGAAGTGGTTATATTAACGGACAATGATGGCAGTAAGATAGTGAGAAATGATGCCACCTTGGAGAAAGAAGCCAGTGATTGCCGAAATAACAATTCGTGTGAGAAATCCAGAAGTGTCAGTACTCCTGCGTCAGCGAGTAAGAAAACAAGTAGAACTCAACCATTCATGGCCATGTGTGAAGCTATGCTGAACGCAATTAAAGGAACTCCCAAATCAACAGAAAAGTCGGCTGGAGAAAATAGTGTTGAAAAGCGGAAATCTATGACACTTGAGACTTTTGTAGAAAAGAGAAAGCATGAGGCTGAGATGAGTATTGATACTTTAAATGACAACTCACCAGTAGTGACGTACATTCAGGGAGCTAAAACCTCTGCTGGGGACAATGTTCAGTCCACACAGGTGTCACATGGTGATGAGAACAGCGGTGCTGTACCGGATTTCCCTGTATCCCCTCTCACACCTCCCCTTCCAACCCCGTTATCTGGGAGGGCTGCCAATCTATCTCCAATCATTCAGTTCAGTTTAGATTCACCATCTGTGATTGGAGAGTCTCCAAGTTCTAGAAATATGCAGCATGTATCTGATAAAATTGATGGTGTTACTCAGAAACTTGTCACTAATGATATACTGACATCAAGAGAGGAGCGTGAAGAAGAGAAACGCCTGGAGAAACAGAGGGTAGTGTCAGATGATATCCTGTCCTCTTCATCTCCCAGGCAGGATATAGCTTCCCCCAGGAGAAGATCTAAACAACCATCTGAGAGGGATGAAGGTGAGCTATCACATATACAGACACCAATAGGAGATGTAAGAAGCAAGCAGAAGGCGAGACGCTCAAGCACACGAAAACCGTGGAAACACAGTGATGCTGAACCATCTTGTAACATGTCCAGTCAACATTTGCTGATTGATGAGGAAGAATACTTACGTTTACAGCAGCTGGCTGCTTCACCTTATTCTTCACCCACTGACCAAGATAAGAGTGATGCTGACATTAGGAATGTGAAAAAGAGAAAAACCCCATCACAACGTAATGATGACACAGAAAGCACTGACAGTAGTCCAACAAAATTTAAGCGTCGGCACACCCCCTCAAGACATGTAAGAAAATCAATGAGTAAAGATATTGGCCGTGTTGATGCTAGTTTAGAAGGACTCTCTCCGCATCAGTCAAATTTGAAAGATAGTAGAAAATCACCAAGAAGGAGCACCCCCTCTGCACCACGGCACAAGAGTGACGGTGGTCCAACAAAATTTATCCGGCCTCGAGATACTCCCTCTAAATGTGTTCATATTGGTGAAAGTAGTGATAGTAGTCCAATCAAATGTGTTCGGTCTCAAAATAATCCATCTATATGTGTTCATGAAAATAGTGATAGTAGTCCAGTAAGACCTGTCAGGCATCCTGTGAGGGATTCAAGAACAACTGCTGGTAGTAAATCCAACATAACAAACACCGATTGTGTGGCTAATTCCCCGCCACCACAGTTATCTTGCTCTGTTAGAAGTGAAGTTGCAGGACGTAGAATAAAACGCCGAACTGTGATCAAGGAAATAAAATATGCAGAGAGCTGCAGTTCGGAAGATGAACCTTCCATGAAACTAAAGGGAAGAGATTACAAAAACACTAGGGATGACATGTATCAACCTGATGGAATAACCAGTTCAGATAGTGAAGCTTTCATAACCCCAGATAAAGCTGCATCACGCAAGTCTCGGAGAAAGCATGGACAACCTTGTGTTGTTATTACTGACAATGGTTCTCCTGCTAGTGGAACAATAACTAGTTCTAATAAAACAAGAGGGAAACCTCCTAAAATCACCTTAAATTCTGACGACCCTATCACTCCTGGTAAAGCAGCACTTCGTCCTGAGAGAACTGGTAAACTGATGTCTGACTCAGATGACTTCACTCCTGGTAGACCACCACTCAGTACTCAAAGTAAAAGAGTACGCCTCAGGAAAGTAACTAAAAAACAACCTCCAGAGGATGATGATTATCTGCCGTCTCCCATCCAAATAAACTCTACGACAGAAGAATCGACTTCTTGTGACGACAAGACAAATAATAAAAAGCCCAGGAGTGCAGCGAAGACAAAAGGCTCCAGGTCAACAGTCACAAGACGCAAACGTTCAAACAGAAAGCAAGATGATAGTGCCTTTGCTTTTGATGTTAAAGAGTGTCGAATATCTACCAGTGCATCTAAAAAGCAGGATGTTTCTGTTTTGATTGCAGCTCCTTCTCCTGGGAGAGGTGGCATGCGTGGCAGAGGTAGAAGTAAGCATAAGCTGTTCAGTGAATCCACCTCTCTGATGCTGGATGCTGTTATAACAGAGGAGAATGAACCTGTAGCAGATGAGAGGTCTTCTAAAAGGGCTGTGAAAAAAACTAAACCGAGTGCGAGGGGTAGTGTTGTACCTCCAGCTCTAAGGGAACCTGTCTGTCCAATAAATCACAAAGTATCAAATGTGACCAATGCTGAAGATGATGCGACAGACTGCTTGCAGAATGGGAAGGCAGATGCAGTTGATGTTCACAGTGACATATTTGAGATGGATCATGCTCCTACCAAGGAACAACACGAAAATAGTATTGAGAAAAGGCATTCTATAACTACTTCTCCTGATGTACGTAAAGGTGACACTGATCATGGTATTGAAACATCTCCTAACTTTATGACACAAATCAGCCAGGCATCAACTCATGGCGCAAGGCTGTTCACGCCGCAACTTGATGCCACTGGTGCTTTTATTGTCTCATCTCAGTACGGGTCAGAAGAGAACAATAACATGGATGTTATACATGAACCCTCTGCAAAGACGGCTGATCCAAAACTTTTGACGCGGAATAATGTGTGTTTGAAAGACAACACAGGAAAGGAAGGACACTTTACGTCACCTCTACATGACCCTTTGCTCTCAGGTAATACCTCCATAGGATTTACCAGCAGGCGAGGTGTAGAAACACCTGAAAACTCTCTGCCGTGCTACCAGGTGCCAAGAAGACGCTCTGTAGACAACAGCATACCTAGTGTAGCCAGCCCCACTGAAGTGGTTATCTCACCAGCAGGAACGGCTCCGCAACAGACAACACGACTGACTCAACATAGCAACACACAAGTCAACGTGGAATTCTTACTGGTAGGTCACATATAATGATCAAACCACACTCCACCTCGTCAACTTTGCATCAGAAGGTCATATCTGTGACATGACTCAATTTGAGAGGGGTCTCTAAATTAAAGTATATAATAACCATCCATAATTAATCATTAAATAGTATTTTACACTGAAGATATTTTTACACAAGGGTCCTCATGTACTATATTTATCCTATCAGTGAACGCCCATATTCCAATAAACGCCCACCCCCTGATTTGAAAATAAAACTCATGATCATGTACACTATATCATATGATCATAAAAAACTACCCTAAAAAGCGCCCATCCCACTGTAATCTCAGGGGGTATTCTAATTAACGCCCCAGGCATTTATCGTAAAATTTCTAATTGTAGCCGCAGCTTGAATTAGAATGAAAATTTTCTTTCTCCAGTGCCCAATTCCAAAAGTCCACTTGCGGCTTCTACTGGAGGTTTTGTATAAAAAATCAAATCCCTGCGCGGCTATCGCTCTAAACTGCCGGTAGCAATCACCCAATCCTCCATGTCCAACATTTGGTCAATCAATGATATGCCCTATGAAGCAATTTATTGCTCACATTAGTAATGTTAGTCAGAAAGTTTATAAAATTGTTAATTTTTGTATAACGCTAATTAAACACTTTTTATAATACAATAGTATTAAATTGTTCAGAGAATGTAATAAGAAGATACACCGTGATTAATCTTATAAATAATACTTTTATATAGCACATTACAAATGGGTTTGGCTTTTTAATATCTTGCCTTATCTTTAGCAATTTGCTCTTTTGTGCTGATAGATTATTCTTCACCTAAAGATTAAAATTTGCACCCTCTAGTCCATGTTGATGTTTGGAAGATTATCTAAAGATCTTGTAAATCCTTCAATTTTCTTTGTACAGTACAGTCTAGATCTATACAATTATAGTTAATTGCTTTAACTCGTTCAAGACTTCACAAAACAAAAGACTCTGTCTTGTACCGTCAAAAGGGCTTGCCCAAGTCTGAGATCTTGAGCGCCGTTTTGAATGATTTAAGATTTAAATGGTTAATTTAGATGTAAAATTTGATCTTTACATAACATCTTTTTCAAATTGTTTTCAGGAAGCTTTGAAGTTGCACCGCTTGTCCAAGCGTCAAAGGCAAGGAGATTTATCACTGCTTAAAGTGAAAATACCTGATGAACTCCTAACTCTGGCTACATACTTCAAGGTCACAGAAAATGATATAACACAAAGATAGAGAACTCAACAAATACAAACACCTGTATATTTATTAAATATGTTGTTCAAGCCCACTCCGCAGATATAATTTATAAAGTGCATTTATTTTTTCAACACATTTGAATAGAGAATTTGACAAACTTTTTTTTCTATCTGAAAATGAATTAAATATACAAGTTAGCATTTAAAGCGTTTACTCAGGGTAAATTTACTCATTACATGTATGTATCCAGATTTGTCAAAAAGTATGCAAGACATCAATTTGGCTCAGTAGTATCAGCTCGATATGTTACACCGGCATATATTCTGATTTTGTAATATTTATGTAAGAATTTAATTGTTGCACTAATTCCCCTACGATTGTGACACATCTGCTGTGCACCTATATTATTTTTCCTTACTTGAATGAATATTTTTTTTCCCTGAATCATGTCTCGATAATATTTAGCGCTAAACCATGTTTTTATTTTTTAATGAGTGTATTATATGTACATAGCCACCATGGTGACATGGTAATTGTTTTGTATATTCAAAATTAAATTGGAAAGTTGCAGTTTACAGCTATAATTGCATTTATCTGAATGTACAGTTCCACAACTAAAACTTGCAGCTGATATGAAACCAAACCAAACATGAGATGTGGACCCAATTTTGATTTAAATTTGCAGACAATGACCTCACTTCAATGAAATTTTGGTTGCCAGATCTTTCTTCTATGCCTCTGTTATTTTGTCAACATCGTATATGGTTTGATGATTAATAATGTTCAGTTGTGTACAGCCGCCTATTTATAAAACCTTCATATTGTGTTTATATGTATATACAGAAATGTAGTAGTCCTAATGCAATATATAGTTTGAAAAGTAGTAAATGAAAAAAGCTGACCTAAGAAATTCACATTTTGGAAGTCTGACGTATAATTTAGAGAAAATTACTTTATAAATACACTTGTGCTATGCTTTTCAGCCAACAATTGCGAGTGTTAAAGTTGCACCCATTCAACTTTTCCAGCGCCAATCTATAACTGTTTTTGAACATTTATTAGAATATTTTTTCTTGATAATAACCATGTTTGCAAGGAATATGTGTTTGATTGCAAGATTTATTAAGCAATTACCAACTAATTCTAATTACCAATTGTGTGAAATACACTATATATTATCCATTTACTATATACTGTATCCCTACGCATAAACGTGCCTGAACTTATATTTAAAGATGCACTTTGTTTCGGAAAAAAATACCTGCACTTATATTCGAACATGACATGATCTTTGCACAAATCTTTTAGCATAGAAAATAAAAGTTTCAAATTATTTATTTAGGAACCTGGTATTATTAAAGTAGTGCATTATAAGATATACAACCTTTCAACAATATTTTAGTTTATTATTTGATTGAAAGTCATCCAGGCGTGAACAGGCGTCACACCTTACACTATTTGCATCACTTTCATTACACCTGTTTTCAATATTGTAATAGCTGTTTGTATAACATTTATACAACGTCTCCGACGTTGGTACGACATTGTATAAATGTTACACAATGTTACTGGGTTGATCACAAGGGACTGAAGACGAGAAGAATATACTTAGTCATTGTTATCAAAACATACACCTCTTTGCCGTTTGTCTATAGTTACGTAAGTCACATAGTCAACCAGACTGGTGTCAGCGGTGTGACGTCTCCCTAGGCTACACTTACCACCCTTTGTGAACTACTCTACCCAATTAGCACACTAGTTTCTGGTGACTTCGTGAGCGATTAAAGGACATGTTATTTCATCTGGGGTTTTTCCTGTTTCGGCTTTATGCATTCATCAGGTACATTGAATTACATTATCAGTTTCTCCTGGTCTTTAACCCTTTCAGTACGTGGGCCGTCGCCACGACGGCCTAATTATATGACGTCATACATTTGGGTACAGTACTCTGGGGGACATTACTGCCAGTAGTAAAAGGGTTAAACATATGCTTCATATAGCATGTACATATTACATATCTGGTCATAGTATACACATTTTCTAGCTAGTAGAGCAAATTATCACACACAGACATTTATAACCACCAGTTGACGTCAGTGTTGTTTGAAGTTTAGTGAGTGGCACAGTGGATAGGGGTGCAATTAGTTTTCGAAAACAAGTGCATTTACTTTATTCGATCATAAAATAATTTTAAAACACTCGTAAGTCGATTTTCAATTATAAATGCACAAACATTTATGTGCGGGGATGCAGTATCTACCATATGAAGTATGCTATTCATAACTTATTTCATATAGTGAATAAGTCATTTTCAATCTATAGTGTATCTAATCTAAATCATGATCATTTCAAGTAATGATATTTAAAAAAGTCAAGTATCTGCAACTTAGTCACTGACGCAATCAGCTTTAAGGGAGTGAAAATTTGCTAGGTTAGTAGTCAAATTTAGCTGATCAAAGACACACCACATAAACAGGTGCTATTTTAATAGTGTGGATCATGCTAATAAATCGGAATAAAAAAGATTGTAGTAGCAGGGGCGTACACAGAGTCGATGTTTGACCGCCTTCTGTATTAACTATTGTCCTGTTGAACTGTTTGTTACTATATTTTCTTGATTTGAAGCTGGAGTTGCTGATGCAAATTCCAGCTGCAAATAACAAAAAAAATATCTTTATGAAATACAAGCAACTACAAAATTGAATTGTCTGATTAATAGAGCATCTTATCGATTTCCGTTACCTTTTATTTTGATCGAAACTAGCTTTAAAACGTACCCAGCCACCACGTTTTGTTAACTCAAGGTTGGCACACCGTCTACGACACTGGCCCAGCATGAGTCAACATTGAATGAACGTCTCGTGTTTTTCTGGTTATGCGTACGAATGTTAAAAATAGAAGAAAAAATGAGGCTTCTCATGTTTACTGGAATAAAAATTAAAATGTGTAATTTTCAACCACTTGAGGTTGTGGATCGCAGTAGAGAGACACAACCTCAAGTGGTTGAAACTTTAAATAAATTAACCTAGCAGGATAAGGGTTAACATGATAATCATCGAGCACAAGACATTATGCCTCTGTTGGTTTGATGCTGGGCCATCGTCTGCGACGCTGGCCTAACAACAAACCAACAGATGCGCAGCGTCTCGTTTCTCTTATTATATTTCTCTGAAAACATCGCATTATGTATTCATGAACACTGCAGACCGTAAACATCAGCGACCGTTGTTGCCGCTGGCTCTGTTTTTGTCTTCATGATCTGTCTATCAAGATCTATTGAACCAAACCTGAATGTTTGTCAACGTGAACGCAGTCAGACACATTGGCAAGTTGTTGAATCTATTATAAATGATGTAACCATTGACGATGATAATATCTCTAATAGTATATGTATAAATTAATACATAGACACATGTTCATTCAGATATTAAATACCAACAAATTTAAATCAATATCATGGCATTATCTTGTAAATGAATTTCTGACGATGGAAACTGATCTGACACTTTTGTAATTAATTCAAAGCTGTCTTTGCTGATGCAGCAATTGTCAACTGAATTATCAAGTGATGAAATTTGATATAATTTCATTCACCCACAGTAAAGGCTATTTGACCCAGCAAGACATGTATGGTGTAGAGTACACTTACCAAAACTTAGGTCGGTCTATCACTGAACAGATTCTGTCTGGTGGGAAATTTGTAGCTTCAGAACTTAAGCGTAGGCCTACCAATATTTTGCTTAACAGACAACGGACAGTAATTTGCATTCAATGAGCAGGACCCAGTGAGCCAACACGTTATCTTGTTATTGCCGATTAAACCCTTTAATATACAATTGATCAATGTTCATCCAACATCTTGTGACGTAGAAATAATGATGTAAAATTGTATCTTTGTTTTGTTATTGGATAAAATCGTGTGTTACGTTTTCCATCTGTAGTTCTTTTTTCATCTTTCACAATAAAACCATGCCAAAATACCAGGGTCGTGCTCTAAGATGATCTCAAAAAGCAGTTAACGCACCTTGTTGACCTGGGGGGGGGGGGGGTCACTTAAATGGGTTCAGCACTGTTCAATGGGGTCGGGGAGAGTTGACAATATTTGTGGACATTATCATCTCAAAGTAGCTCAAAAGTAGCAAATTGTTAGCATCTTTGGAGGCGGGGTATCCTCTCAAAACACTATTCAATGAATGTTTTCATCTACATATAACCGATGGTCTATATTAATTTCAGATAAACATAATTTAAAAAAAAGATTGTGTCTTGGTAAAGACCCTGTTAAAAGCAAACGGATAAATGTTTTGCACAATTGTGATTAAGTGGTTCTTTAGGACAACTACCGTATCCCCGCGCATAAACGTGCATGCACTTATATTTGAAGATGCACTTAGTTATTGAAAACAAGTGCATGCACTTATATTCGAACACAGAAAATATTTCATGAGACACGACATGTACTTATATTCGAATACGAAATGATCTTGGCAACATATATGAAATAAATTTATCTTTAAATGAGCGCTGGACGATATCGTGACGTATACTGTCCAGTTCAGACAAGGAGTTATTCACCCCGGTGGTTTTGAAATCGACTTAACAAGTTGCTCGTTTAGATGGGTATCTACATGCTTAGAATACGGATAATTCAACATGTGATAAGCTGGAACTAGTTTATTCAAGTCTTTAAATATGCATCATATATAATGTATAAAATACGAATATGACTATAACATTATAATACAAGTTCGAATGTGAATCATCACAAACTTGAGTCTATAAAGTTGATGACAGTGTTGTTTGAAGTATCATAGTGAGCGACAAAGTCACTGAGAATAGGGATGCACTTAGTTTTCGAGAACAAGTGCATGCACTTATATTCGAAAATAAAATAATTTCAAAACGTGCGATATTCACTTATAAGTGCATACACGTTTATGCGCGGGGATACGGTAGTATTAAAAAAATATATACTTATCCCCCACCTTTTCGGCGAAGGGTGAGAGCCCGATGTAAGCACGATATGCTAGACTCCCGACCCGGTGTAACAGTTTTAGATTACCCCCCTGTTCAGGTTACCCCCAGGGGTAATCTGAAACTAGTTTCAAGTTACCCCCTCTAGTTTCAAATTACTCCCTCAATTTTACCGGTTAACTTTCAATGATAACAATAAATTATATTTTCATCACATGGCATTGGGGCATTTTTTAGAGATACTTTAATCTCCATAGGTATAACCCTTTCATGTCTGGGGCAACTAACGAACAAAAATATGTTAACAAGAGGTTTAAATCACTTTAATCTTCATATAACCCTTTAATCTCTATGTCAACTAACGAGAAAAATTGTTAGCGCGAGGTCTCTGAACACTTTCATCTTCATATAACCCTTTCACCCCTATGGAAACTAACATAGAAAACTGCTTGTGCGAGGTCATGAAACCCTTAAATTTCCATGTAACAATTTGATTTCTATGGCAACTAGCGAAACTAGGGGAGGTAACTTGAAAATGTTATTAGCACCATGTCTGGAAACACTTTGATCTCCATATAACTTTTATGATATCTGGGGTCAAATGACGCTGTCATTGTCATTATTATCTCTATTGATTTATCTATTGTAGATGTAACG
Source organism: Flabesymbios commensalis (assembly GCA_964017125.1). Lineage (NCBI taxonomy): Eukaryota > Metazoa > Annelida > Polychaeta > Terebellida > Flabelligeridae > Flabesymbios > Flabesymbios commensalis. Next base: position 57,167,794 of record OZ024909.1, on the reverse strand, counting down.
GTGGCCATGTTTAAGTCTGTTTTAGAGACTGGTGCCAAACTGTTTATTCTCGTAGGACTGTATAATTATTTTCAGTGATAAAATAACAACAAATTGAGTTTAAAGGGTTAATGCAGATGACCTGGGAGCTTACGAGGTTAATCCAGATAACGATGGAGCTTAAGGGGTTAATGCAAATGATCTACGCATAGAGGCCTATCTTGCCTGCATGTATGACATCACAACATTTCCGGCGCATAAAAAATGGAACGCACAGAAACGGTAACGTTAGCTAGACCCATAATCGAAAAAACGTATACAATATTCATAATATTATTTAAAGCAGCCCCTTGGGATGACATCAATTTTCGTTTTTAGTTCCGTACTGAAGTAGTGTATCCCACGGATCACGTTTTTATTTTTTTCAGAATTTTCATATTTTTACAAATATTTTTAATCAACATTTCTATGAAACCAGAAGTAACCCAAACAAACTATTTGTATACCTGAAGGACGATTAAATGTTTTCACAGCATTGGGCCACATGCTGATGGCATCGGCCAAGCGTTGGGTAGACAATCAGTGCTGCAGGTGTGTCCTCCCGTGTCCTGACTATTGGTCACCAATTAGCGGCGACTGGTTTGATCTTACCGTCTGATACGTGGGAATATGTGATGTAAAGTGCTGAATATTGCTGACTTGTTTTGTTTACATGGCAATATAAGACCTGGAAATACAACTATTTCACTCTTTTTCAGTGCTTTAAAAATGTTTTTTGACTTTTTCGTATTTTCAGTTAAGATCAGTAGGCTATATAGCTTCACATGAATTAAATTTCAAAATTGACAACATTGAAAATGTCTCATCCCAAGGGGTCCCTTTAATATAATAAATTATAAATATGCTGCAGTCTGCTAGATTTTTATTGCGTTTTTGAACAATATAGATTTGACTGAACTACTTTCAATTTACAGCAGTTTGGTCGTTTTGCTTCACTGAACCAACATATATACATGGCGTTGCCCCACTTTTGTGAACGTTGACCATGTTGCGCATGCTGGTGGGCCCACCATGTATACTCAGCGAATAATCTACTTTAGTGTAGGTCTAACGGTACTTAAAAAGTCAGCAATAATTATATTTCGTGTATAGGCTCTAGAAATGGGGGGAGGAATAAAAGTTGATTTTTCTAGTTTCAAAATACCGAGGGGTAATCTGAAACTAGTTTCAACGTACCCCCGGTATGCTAACCGTATTGTTTCAAAGTACCCCCCGGTACGTTGAAACTAGTTTAAAAGTACCCCCGGGAGGTAGTCTTAAACTAGGGGAGGTAACTTGAAACTGGGCTTTTTTTCTAGTTTCAGCTTACCGAGGGGTACGCTGAAACTAGTTCCAACGTACCCCCCGATAAGCTGAAACTAGTTTCAACGTACCCCCCGGTATGCTGAAAGGGTGGTACGCTGAAACGGCTACGCCGGGTTACCGTGAAAACCCTTGTTACCCCGTGATGAAGCCATGAAGCCATGATAGCAAATATCGCGTATAACCCAGCCTGTCGTACTCTCTCAAAGAGTTGGCAATAATAAGTATATAATTGTATAAGTATATACCAGCAAACACAACACGTTGACCTAGTGTTGTTTTATATTTGGTCCATTGTCTGCAACACCGGCACAACATTCAAGCAACATTGGGTCCACGCCTCGTGTTTGCTGGTATGCTTGTGAACGTTCGTTCATGTATGTATGTTAGAAAATCATACTTTAGAACCAGACTTCCAGTGTATTGTATGAAAAATTATCTTTTCCGGGAGACGATTTTTTTTAATAAACCTTTAAATCGTTAAATTAAATATTTTCAAATTTCCCACCACTTGAAGTTGCCTCGCTACCATGACTACGGCTAATAAAACGAATTTAAACGGCTATAGCCTACTCTTGCTTATCTGTGTAAGGGTTATTACTTAATACCTTTTTTCTACCACAGTGACCTGGGTGCAGTAGGCTACTTAAAAAAAATATCTAAGTGGGAAAAATGACTGACAGTGCCACGGTAATCCAGATTCTGTCGTGGTAGATCATTTGCCAGATTAAAAAAAAATACACATAGCTTATAGGTCTAACTTCCCCGTAGCTCAGTCAAATTCGAAAATGAGGGCCGTTCCATGAGCTCACCACAGCCTTTTTTAGCCTATTGTCGTTCGTCTGTCCACCACTTATATAAATGACACTGATTCACATTACTGGAATGCACATTACACTTCATAATATTTATACAGACTATTATGGCTAGGCCTACGCCTTGATTGAGTTCACATTTGACTTTTCTGTGACCTCTGACCTTGATTTTTTCCTATCTGCAAATTTTCTTGTTAAGGTGATTCACTCAACAATTTTCAAATTGAATGAAAAAAGAAACATAATTTTTTGTTATTCGATTTCAAATTTAAAGTCTTCTATCGAAAAATGAGAAAATTTGTACTTGGATCACTTTACCTCTAAGCCATTCATGTTAAAGTTAGATTTACTTGGGCTTGGTTCGAACATGGGATGGGGTTTGTATGAAAAGTGTTGAATATAACCAAGAATATATTATATATTCTTGATATAACACATAGTTTGTGGGGTTAACCTGAACAGTCGAACTAGCCCCATTTTCTTTGTTCGAACAAACTCCACATGGACGTATTTTGAAAAATATATATTTGGAACTAATATTATTGAAGGCAACCTAACATGTATAAAGGATTTTTAATTTCAGTTAGGGCACTACAGCTATAGGATTTGAAACTGTCGGGTTCAACGGCAAACATTGAGATTAATAACATTTTGTGCGACAGCAAAAAAATACATTTGACCTATCAAAATGGAAAAAGTGTTTCTACTTTTGCATTAGTTGTTTTGAAAAAAACCTTCAAACATGAAGTCAAGTGTACTGATACAGTCATTCACTAGGAATATCAGCACAGAACGAAAATACATTTACTGTCAAAATTATGGTCACCAGCCCCCATGCGAACTCGCCCCGGTCTCCTCTACATATCACCGGGCACAGTATAGGCATATACTGTTGATATCAATTACCAATGTCCTAAACATAATTAGAAGAAAGAAATGGTATGGTAATTTGAATAACATTCACAAAAATCACATCAAATAAATGATGAATAAAAAGCAAATTTCTAGTATGGTAAAAATGATGTGGCAAGTCTTGTCTGCACAAAAAACATGTCTGCCTGTCATAAATCGAGTGATAATCAGGGTAATTCACAAAAGAAAACCACCAGGTTCCAAATATGTTTCGAATATTATGCCAGCTTTGAAGTTATTGATTGACCTTGACCTTTACGAGATATATAATAGTGTACAACATTTTGTACAACAGCAAAATGCACAGTGTATTAAAAGAAAATAATTAAAATCATAACGTTGATCCTTTTACGCGACATGTGCGAAAAAGACAACTTATGGGTGGACCATTTGTCCAAACAATTACGACTCTGGTTATTTGATAAATACTCTATATACTCTATAAATACTGATATATTGAGGTTATAGATAAGGGTTTTTTTCAACAAAACTACATAAGTCCAAGAGCTCCCGCTTTGAATTAAAATTTGCTTTAAGCAATTTTATGTAGGGAGGCTCAGTCTAAGAGTAAGATAAGAACTAGACAGTCTGTCAGAGATTGCAAACCTCCATTGAAATTAAAGATCCTAATGATCAGTATCCCAGTAATGGTCTACCTATCTGGCACGGTTTACCCGATATCAGGCCAATCAAGGTAATTATTGACTGATTGCGGTCATTTTGAATTTGATCGAGTCGAAATATTTCAAGTTGCATCCTCACCTGAAATCTCACATTTCGTTTTATAGTCATGGTCTAGCCATCTAGCACGGTTTACCAAATATCGGCATGTGAAAGTGAATAATGGCCGCCAAGCAGGCCATTTTTAATTTGATCGAGTCCAAATTTTTTAAGATGCATCCTCTCCTGAAATCTCACATTTTGTTTTATAGTAATGCTCTAACCATCTAGCACGGTTTACCAAATATTAGCAATGTGAAAGTAAATGGTGGCCGATAGGCGGCCATTTTTAATTTGATCTAGTCGAAAGTTTTCAAAATGCATTCTCTCCGGAAACGTCACATTTTGTTTTATAGTTATGGACTAGCTATCTAGCACAGTTTACCTGATATCAGATATATTACAATTTGTTTTATAGTAATGGTGTAGCTATCTCAAGCGGTTTTCATGATATTCCGCAATATGAGGCCTGTCGAGGTGAATGATGGCCGATAGGCGGCCATTTTCAATTTTATTAACTTTAAATTTTCAAGATGCAGCCTCTCCTGAAAACTTACAATTTTTTTATAGTAATGGTGCTGCTATCTTGAGCGGTTTTCATGAAAATCCGCAAAATATTTCAGTCGAATTTACCGATGTTATAAATTAGGTCAAAGTGCTGGGTCATCTTCAAGGTCAAGGTCTAAAAACCTGGAAAGGCACAACTAGAGAACTTAGAGAACTGTATGTGCAATATGACTGTGATCGACCCAGTAGTTTTCGAGATCTGCTCCGGAAACAAAGTGTGCGTCAAAACGTTTAAATAGGTCATAGTTCTGAACCAAAAGTAGGTCAAACTTCATATACCCTAAAAGGCACAACTAGACCCCCTAGAGGTGTTGTGTGTAAAATTTTAAGACAATCGAACAAGTACATTCTGAGATATGCTGCAGAAACGAAATGTTCACGGACGGCCCAACGGCCCAACGCTGCAACATCATTTCCTCCTCTGCTACCTTGCGTATTGAATTCAGATTAAAAATATTTTAACCTGTTCATTATCCACCTGGATGTAACCCACATACCAAAAATTGTTATCCTAGCTTTTTTCTTAGGCAAAAAAAGAGATAAAAACCGGGACGGAGGCGGAATCCGTAGCTCCCTCCGTCTCACCTACGGTGACGGCGGGACCTAATAATATATCAAATAATTTTGGATAATTTGACAATTTAAATGCGCTATTTATTGTTCGAAATTGTCCAATTTTCCTCGATTTTGACTTTGATCTCGACACATCACGTCACCTTGACAATGAATGATCTCAAAGAAATATTTTTGTTGTGTCAATTATCCATCAAATAGATAACAGAACTTAAAATCATTAAAATCGAGATTTTGCTAATTATGGATACTAATTAGGGGCCTACATGTTAATTAGGTCTTAATCGTGTCGGAATTGACTGCGCTATTTCAGGATCGAAAGAGTACATGTTACTGATCATCGGGACAAAAAAGGGTAATTTCTTCCAAAAGTGCACAGAGAAACCCCTAACAGCAGCTGGACTATATATGTATTAAAGCGACAATCAGGCTAAAATCATCAAAAAAACAGTAGTTTTATTTCGGCTTCTTATTATGACCATATAGACGAAATTTCCGATTTCTTATTTCGGACATGCATGTTCAAAATAAGAAATACGGGAATTTCGTCTCTGTATCTCGCTTAACTTATAAATGCGAAACACAAACATTTAAAACAACTTTTGCAGTTCTAGTCTATCGACATGTTTACATCATATGGTCATATCAAAAATTACCGAGTTTTTTATGATTTTAGTCTGATTGTGTCGCTTTAAGCCCGGAACACGGAGAAGGCGGCTTAAAATGAAGTAAGAGCTTTCATTCACTTTATTCGTCAGGTGGCGGTAATATGTCTCTATATTGCCGCTGGCAGGCCTAGATCATGCTGCCACCTTGTGAATTACGGTAACGTAACACACTTGCTGCAAGAAACGTGAATTCCAGCGTAACGTAATCACGAGTTGAACACATTTACTTCAACTTCAACTCGCACTGCTCAAAGGCATTTCTAGATATCTTTTATTCATATAGGCTTACACGTATGACAAGATAACAATACCACAGCATGCATCAACTAGTTTCTAAAAGGAATAACAACCTCTGAGATTCCCGTTATATTATGTAATCACATGCAAAAGGGAAACGTATATATTTGCTATTTTTTAGATTAAAAAAAACAGCTAAAATATGAAAGTAATGAACAAATAACATCATTACGTAATCACATCTCTGTGGGTTACGTAATCACTAGTGGTGTTTAGTAGCTTACTATATAATATTGATATGCTAATAACATAATAACTAGTTGATCTGTGAAACGCAGTGACGTCACTCGGTGAAAATAAGGTTATATAACATCCACTCCCCCATACTTCATTGTATTAGCCAGCATGGTGAAAACAAAGGAGGTCAAGGTCATTGAGTTTCACAGAATACATTCTGAATAACATGGGTTAAAATGCAAATTTTCCAGTAAAATATAATTCTGTAGAAAATATAATAATTTTAATAATTTGAAAAAATGAACAAATCCAAAATAGCCGCCATTACACTGTAGATAAAAAATGTTATTCTGATTCGCGCATGCTTAGAAACATTAATAATAATATATAATTCAATATTTTGGGCTTATTTAGTATATTTCTAGCAATTAAAAAAAATCGAAAATTCAAGATGGCCGCTTCGCCCCAATTTCTTATTTTACCCGACTCACAAGTGATAAAAAACAAAAGTCACATCTGACCCCTATATGCATGATATGTAAACGCATTTTATTGCACAGTAATTTAATTTTAGATCATTAGCACAACCTCTGCTTGGCATATTGTGACCTATTTGTCATGTTTGTGATTACATAACGGAGATTTTTGTGATTTCGTATAATGACCTGATTCGAAAAAATGTACAGCATACAGTTCATACAGTTCCTAATTGTGCGTAGGCCTACTATGGCAACATAGAACGCATAATATTGGAAATTGCATGATAAATGCATAATATTTGTCATTTTAGTGATTACGTAACATTGCATTTTGTGATTACATAACGGTACTTACACTGTTCACAAGGGACATAGTAAAAATCAAATTCGATAAAAGTAACCACAACATTATTATTTTAGCTCACTTCAGTCAAGTTCAGTGTTTTCACATAATTAAAAGCAACATATAAATAATGACATTGAAAGTGTAAGTTTTCGTTACGTAATCACACAGGGTCATCTTCCTAGATAACATCATTTGGCTTGTTGCGATATCTTGTGGAATATTTGTTTTGAGCTCCATATGGTAGGATTCAGGCTGATCTAAACGTTCACGGCTACAATATAAAACATCTAACATAGTTTTATTGATCAAACAAATTACTGAGGTTGAATTGAAAGAAGACACTTCAGCACATTTTACTGCACGCAAAAAAGCGCACTTTTTGAAATCCCATAGATATGAATGAGCTCGATTTTTTTGCATAAAAGTAATAGACCGTTGATAATGTATTTTTTTGATACACACACTTTAAAATGATTAGTAGTTAGAGAAAGCATTTCAATGGCGAAATGAGGGATTTCATTTTTATGGGTTTGGTAACGTTTTGAATGGAATTCACGAAGAATCATTAAGCCTAATTTGAATCTGAGAATTGCGGTTGAAAAATTATAGCTACTAATAATATTGTCACACTTGGCCAAATAAACCCGACGGGCAAGGAGCGGATAACATTTTAACAATGCTTTTAGAGGACGTAACAGAAGCTGTCTGGCTGACAGTAAAAATAATGAAGCTCCCAGGGTGCAATCCAGTCAAACGTCCTATGGCAGGGCCTGGGTTAGGCCTACCAGTGTTTACTAGCTTATATTATAGTCCATGAACCCAGGGGTTACCGTGCACTCTCCCCCCCCCCCCTCTCCCCCTGGGACCATCCATGAGTGGTAGCAGGTATGAGGAATTCAAAAAAATTATAAAAAAATTTAAAGCAATACAATGTGCAGAAATTCAAGATGGCCGCCACTCTGACATGGAAAATCTTTGTGTGCTCATAACTTTTAAAACAGCCTACATAAAAGATTCATAAAAGATTCATTTAGGTGTCCACACCTAGGGTTTTAGGTATAGGGAATTCTAAAACAATTCAAATCAAATACTTCAAAACAATGCAATGTGCAGAAATCCAAGATGACCGCCATGATAACTTGAGATATCCACATCTGCTCATATCTTTCCACCTATAATATTCATTTCAATGTCTACATCCAACTTTTTAAGTATAAGAAATTCACTAAAATTAAAATCAAAGACTTCAAAACAATACGATGTGCAGAAATCGAAGATGGCCGCCTTGCTAACTTGAAAAAACGATATCCACTGTAAAGCATGAGCTTGTGTTTTCGTCACCCGCTCTGCGATTCCGGTTTCAAATAAAATATTTGCTCACTCGTAAAAAAATAAGTATTGTGGGGAGCCTCCGTCTCAGACCGCCAGGTGCCTAAATTTCGAATTCCGTCTGGCAATGCTATTTTATTCATTATGCAGAAGCAACATCAGCGGTGTGTGGCGCATTTGACAGGACATAGCTGTGAACGTTTCATCTACCGCTTGATGATATAGTTAGAATCCTGGAGTTGTATCACAGAGTTAGAATCCCGTCTGTACCATCAAAAATACATAACATGTTATGCATTCCTGACGCCATACATGATATCATTTTCGGTTATGATATTGCAATGGTCTGAAAAAAGAAATTCGAGTCCATTATTAGTATTACACAACATTCGGTCAACGTCTCGTGTTCTACTGGGATAAACACTGAAACGTGAAACGTTGCGGCAACGTCTGGTAGCTTATAGAGCATTGTGTCCACTCGGTGTTGTCACGCCTCGTAACGAGCAAACACGAGACGTTGACCCATTGTTGATTTGATGCTAGGCCAGCGTCGTAGAAATATGGCCCAACATGGAATCAACATTGGTATTGTGTTTACTTCAGGTGGCCACACAAGTCAGCTGCTCATTCCACCAGGCGGCGCCCTCTTGAATGGCTCAGCCAGACCCCCTGGGCGCAGTCCTTCTGACAGGAGATCCCCCGCGATGCTGTGTCAAAGGGCAATAACACCTACACCCCCTGTGTCTTACGACTCGCTATATTTATTTTGATGGCATATTTTGTCAGCTGGAGATTAAACGGACGTAGCTGGCACTTTGCAAAGGTGTCCTTTTAATTTTTCTTAAATAAACATCAGCCTATATACCCAGCAAACATAAAACATTTGTAGGCCCCCTATAACATTTATACAACGTCGCCCAACGTCTTCGACGTTGGTCCAACGTTGTATAAATGTTATACAATTTTTTTGTGTTTGCAGGGATACTGGTAATTTTAGCCATCCTGATCCTTCTCAGCAAATTATTTTATTAGTCATTAAACTCATTACTCGTATCAGTTTTCACGGGGCTTCACTTTGGCCTACATCATTCAGGCAAGAAATTTGGCGTGTATTATGCGGTTTTACATTCATATACCTGGTGATTCAATTATTAAAGTTGTTGCTGATGGAGAGTTTACATATCTCCAACTTGAAAAAATGTTATCTCCAGCTTCCATAGCATGCACCCTGAGTACGCTCGTGTGTGAGTGAGAAGGTGATCATTGTAGTTGGAACTGCGTTTATGTTAATTTAATTGTAGGCCTATAGACATGCTAGTTTTGCACACGTTTTTTCATAATTTATTATAATTATTTTATCAATGTGAAAGAGCCTGTCCAGGGAATCTATGGTATGTCTATCTGTCTGTCTGTCTGTCATTTATTTATGGCACAAAGCATGATAATTGATTGTTATCTACATGTATGTACTGGTATACATCTGCTATGTTCACAATGGAACGCCTAATTAATTTGTTATGTTCTTTTTTTATATAGGCCTACAGAGAGGTTACAGTCAATTAGTATTTTATGATAAAAATAACCACATTTTCTTATTTGTCTAGTGGGTCTGTAATTATAACTCGAAAATATAGAATTATTTTTGTATGATTTTTTATGTTATGTGGAAATAAATCATTATTTTATTCCTACAACACGGCCTAGATACAACTTCTTACGTGTAGTCCTAGATGTATTCGTTTTAAACGAATCAAATGTTTAAAACGAGAAAATTGCAGAATGTAAAAGAGAAAAATGCAGATGTAATTCAATTTGGAGCAACAATAAAAAATCGTTTAGCACCGGGAGGGTTTATCATCTTCACTTTTGTCAGCAGACAAACTGTCGACCTCCCGAGGGGCACTCAGACTGGGCGGGTAAGGTAGGTCACGCCAAACACAGACATACACATACAGAAAAAAAAATTGTCACCCCCCCCCCCCCCCAGAGATTCTCTGCGTCTTTGCTGCAACGCTTTGTTATTTTCCCTGGATATCCAAGTTGACACCGGTAATTATATATATTAAAGAAGTGGGCATTTCTTCGAATTGTAACGAATATAATAATGTATTGCAAAATTTTAGTTAGTAACTTGCCATAGCTAAATAATTTATAATTTATTTAAGCAGAGGCTCCAGTAATAGCACACAACCTTTACTCGCTATTTGCGATGCACCCTCTCTGCAGGGAATACACATCTATCTATGATAAAGACTATGTTCTCAATTGTAGCGATAATAAGTAAAATACGAGAAAAAATACAGACTGACCGAAAACTATTTCCATTACTGTAACTAAATGATCTAAGTTGATCTTTGGTTGAGTGGCTGCATGAATGACATATACATCTGATGAATCAACAACGACTCTGTGTAAATATCACCCACTCTCGCAAACACAACACTAAAATGAAACGCTATCTGTAAGAGAAGAGAGCACTTTGGGTGTTTGGTAAGGTGATACTCGGGTGCTGACCAAGCTGAGATTATCAAAAATTCCTCATCGGCTGTTAGTAAAAAGAGATTTTGCTGAATGTTATAAATAAAAAAGGTGCTTATACATTCAATCGCTGCGCAGTGTAGTAATATCAGAAAAGCGTATCGTATACATTTCTGGTAATATACAGTCATGTAAAAAATATGTAGTAACATATTCATTATTCTACACAATGTTGTTCATAAGTTCATCTGCTTTTGAGTCTCAAAGCGTAGGCTACATGTGTTGTTTGCGAAGATTTGAATTCACACAAATAGTAACGTTAATTCATTAAGTATGAAAAAGATACAAGCCAATTATATTGTAAAAATATAATGAGACATGATAACGAATAGTAATGCGAATATTGTTTCTCATACCTTTAAATTATAGTTCTAACACAATTTTCGTCAGGTTATTATTGCATGAATGTCTCTCACAAAAGTGTAATTTTCGGTTTTTAAAAAATGCATTTTATTTTTAATATTTCACAGTGTCAGATAAAAAAAAAATTGGCATGTGAATATCGCAAAATTGAAAAATCGATAAAATACCGATTCACCTTATCATAAATTATATAATATCATAAGAATTATCACAGATATTTTTGGCTTTCCGAAACGAATGATTTAGGAAACTCAATAAAATTGGACCCTTGTGGTGTAAGCTTTTTTTATGTGTTATTGTGAAAAGGCTCTACATTTCCCTGCTTCGAAACATATTAATTATGTTGTGTAGGTAATTTTATTATTAGAATATAATCAGGAAAAGTCATCTATAATATGTCAAGCTGAGATAAATATAGTAAAATGTAGTAATATGTGGAGATGTGCAGTATAGTTTGATAACGCCAATGTGAGATTTGGATTTTATATGTGGGTTTGAATGGCATAGGGGTGTGAAAATGTAGTTATCAGCGGCGTCCATTACTTGTTTCGTGCATGGCATCCCATATATTCTTATAGTCAGATTAAATTCATCATGATTTGGGTTTAAGAACAACATGGATTACGTTTCTCTGCCTCAGCATACTTTTGCTCACTTATCCATTTCAAGTGCCTGTGATAAAAATATATTATACCCCACAATACGTTTTTCTCTCCCTACTTAATTCCAACTTATGTGTGTACCTTCCCTGTGTTAAAGTATGCAATTTGAGTTACGATATTCATCCCACATACCTGTGTGTCATAAAATGTCAAACAATGCACTCAGCTCTGTGGCCAGGCTTTGTTGACAAAGCCTGTACAAAGACGTCCGTAATTGAAGTTACCACCCATCCACCAATATCACCAGGTGTGAAGTTGTTAATACTCTCCAGTAAGTCACTAACGGTTGGTGCAATGCTGGGCCAGCGTCTCCACCATTAAACGTACGCATTATGCCTGCTGGGTCTGATTATACGATTGTATTCCAATGACCACACAGAGTTCACCAGTATACTAAGTGAAATACTCCTTGATTACAGATATGATAAGTAATAAAACAATATTTTCGAAATCCCCCTCCCGGAATTGTAAAACATTCACATGTTTTATTTGAAACGCTGGTTACACACTACACCCACTACGGTCCGTTCATTCGCTGTAGTGAGAACGGACCCTAAAGGGTTACTTAATTAGATGTCTTCACCTGCGGCTCATTATAATCCTCTTAGCTAGGACTCTTTGCTGCCCAATACTTAATGTATGCTATATCATTTTCTGTTTTTGATATGAGGAGCACTATAGGCTACATGTATCCAGCAGACACACATTTGTATTTAGTGTACAACTTTAGTATATAATACATTTCAGAGCAGCCTTATTGTACTGCGGTATGAACAATCATTGCTACACTTTTTAAAATACATTTATTTTGTTTTGAGTAGGTCTACTGTTATTTAATCTTTGCGTGATCGTTTTCCAAAGCAAGAATCATAATGGATTGAATTCTAATCTAGGCCTACACATCAGGACTGATACACGAAGCGATTATTTTACAGATTAGGCCTAAACCTGGGCCTGCTAGGTTCAGTGACTTTAAAAACACGCCCCTCTTGCTTTATCAATTATAATAACAACTGCTTGACTCACTTGAACACTATTTAACCCTTTAACCATCGGTTCCGATTATATTCGGTTTTTCATGTATTTATAAGCACACCAAGTACCACCTTCTTTTTCACATTGCACAGATAAAACGTGAAATCCATCAGCACGATTTGAAAATACTTAACCTCCATTTTGTCAAATCTGAATAATATTCACTCACTTGAAGTTGTGGATCGCGTTTAGCGAGACACAACTTCGAATGGGTGAAAATTGAAATGGCGTAATTTGGCGGTTAAATTGGTTAACAAAATTATCTACTTAAATTATGGCACTAAAGATGAAACTTACATCATGCTTATAAACCAACAATTTTACTAAATAAAATAATATTTAAAACGAGGGATAACTTAACTATTTTGAATTTTCCAAAATAATTGTGTTGATCGCCACAAGCTTCGGCATAGGCTTGCCAAAGTATGAAAAAATACAAATATTGACGTAATTCTTTATTTTATATCTAGTAATTTCATTATAGTTTTAATTCTAACCATTTCATGGAATTTACAACTTTAAACAAAACTTATAAAACAGCTAGCGAATTGACCTACCTATATTTATTTGATCCACCCTCAATGTTGATCATGTTATTTGATTAGACAAATCAAAACAATACACGTAAGAGACACACACAGCCAACTCAAATATATTTACCCATTCGAAAACAATTTATTCTGATTGGTACAAAATTGGTCTTGAATGATGTTTTTATACCTACTTAATCTTGTTAATTCAACTTCGCAGACGTCATACGATGAAAATTTGATTGGGAATCTATCTTGAGAATAATTATTATGCTTCCAGCCATTAGAATTTCGAATTCATAGAGTATGCTGATAAAACAAATAATACATTGTACTATGTGGTATTGCAGTTTGATCATCCTTTACCTATGATATGACATATTGTCATGCAGCAACACCAATAGAAGAATGTGTAGGCCTACAGTAAAACTATAATGATAAGCTTTGTCATTGTATAAGGCCTTTCATATACGCTACCCATACTAAAACTTTATTTTTCAAATGAATAAAAACTGATACTAATAAGAAAATATCATAACTTATCCATGCTAAATTCATTTACAAAGTACAGCAGCACACATTTACACAATACATTTATCATGTTTGCATTAATACGACACTCTGAAGCACATGATCACAAGACAATACATGAGAATAAAAATAATCATGAATTCTTTTTGAAAAGAAAAATCTTTAAACATTAAATGCAAGTTGTATACTGATAATATCTTAAATTATTATAATTTTCATTATAAAAGTTAAGATAAATCTTAACTTTTCTAATGAAAATAAGGGAAAGTTAAGATAATCTTAATATTAAGATACTTAGTGAGATGGGCCCCTGGGGCTCAGAGATATTATTTCTAATAAAACTATATCGTTTTAGAAGCACAATTTTAAGTAACGTTACATCTGCGCACTGAATACTGGTAGATTTCCACCGTTATAATTCACAATGGGTATTTCTAGAATCAGGTGAAAACTATATAATTTTAACACGATTGTAAGGGACTATTATACTAGCCGACCACCTAATTTTGTTCATAGTTTGCAAAAAAATCTAAACTTGCCTGGTGCGTAAATTTTAGTTGTTTACTGCTGAATACTATAAGAAAAAATAGTTTAACAATGAAAGTAAAATTTATCATCTGTGGATGTCCTTGACAAGGTTTGAATTAGTGACAACCATGATTAAAATTAGAAATTTATAAATGATTAATTTATCTTGTGCTTTAGGCGAAGTTTATTCTTAATAAAAGTATACTTCTTGTCTGATTTATGATGCCTGCCTGATTTATTCTTGTCTTATTTAGGACCTCTGTCTTGTATTTTTTTATTCAGGATTGTATTATTTTAGTTGTTGTTATGGTTATGCTTACTATAATTGTATCTTCTGAATGTTTAGCCATATGAAATGTTGGGTCTTATAGTATTTATTGTGAACCAACCAGTAAACACAAAACATTTGTATAACATTTGTACAATGTTGGACCAGCGTCGAAGACGTTGGTCTAACGTTGTACAAATACTATACAAGTGTTTTGTGTTTGGTGGGTAAGTCGTTATTTTGCTTCCGTCAGGAAGTCTCAGAGAGGAGAGGGTTTAAGCGGCTTATTGTGTTAGAGGTCATGGTTTGCATTGTAGTCACCAGAGGGGGTAACAGAAGCCAAGGTGTGGACACAAGACTGATCCCCAGGTGGCGCACCGTTGGTAGGTTCAGGTGCCCCGTTGATTTGCTCATTATCACCTTCACACCATGTACCCTGCCAACACAAATATGCCGGTCGACGACACTGGCCCATCATTGAAACAACATTGCGCCGGCAGTAGCTGATAAATAGAGAAAAACGCTGAAGACGTGATCTGTCCTGAAGTATTCACACCATATTATAATTATAGCGTAGACTACCTTACCATATTCAGATATTTATATCAAACAGTAAAAAAATTATACTACACTAAATACTGATGACCTGATTTACATATAAAACAATTTTCTTTATTTATATGTTTGACAGCCTCATAAATCGTCTCGGACTGTTTCCGTCAACCGATGTTGATAACATTTCTAGACAAACAAATAATAGTGTACTTTTTCAAAGATGCTTTTGAAAATCAATTAAACACTAAACATAAACCTTCTCTGTATAACATAGACCCCTGGGAATCAGAGTGTCGTAAATGCTACTTATGAACATAAACCCTCTCTGTGTAACATAAGACCCCTAGCAGCCAGAGTGTCGTAAATGCTACTTATGAACATAACCCCTCTCTCTGTGTAACATAAGACCCCTAGCAGTCACAGTGTCGTAAGTGCCACTTATGAACATAACCCCTCTCTCTGTGTAACATAAGACCCCTAGCAGTCATAGTGTCGTAAGTGTCACTTATGAACATAAACCCTCTCCTTGTAACATAAGACCCCTAGCAGTCAGAGTGTCGTAAGTGCCACTTATGAACATAAACCCTCTCCTTGTAACATAAGACCCCTAGCAGTCATAGTGTCGTGAGTACCACTTATGAACATAAGACCCCTAGCAGTCAGAGTGTCGTAAGTGCCACTTATGAACATAAACCCTCTCCTTGTAACATAAGACCCCTAGCAGTCATAGTGTCGTGAGTACCACTTATGAACATAAACCCTCTCTGTGTAACATAAGCCCACTAGCAATCAGAGTGTCGTAAGTGACACTTATGAACATAAACCTTCTCTGTGTCGTAAGTGCTACTTGTGAACATAAACCCTCTATGTGTAACATAAGACCCCTATCAGTCAGAGTGTCGTGAGTGCCACTTATGAACATAACCCCTCTCTCTGTGTAACATAAGACCCCTAGCAGTCATAGTGTCGTAAGTGCCACTTATGAACATAAACCCTCTCCTTGTAACATAAGACCCCTAGCAGTCAGAGTGTCGTAAGTGCCACTTTTGAACATAAACCCTCTCCTTGTATCATAAGACCCCTAGCAGTCATAGTGTCGTGAGTACCACTTATGAACATAAACCCTCTCTGTGTAACATAAGCCCCCTAGCAATCAGAGTGTCGTAAGTGCCACTTATGAACATAAACCTTCTCTGTGTCGTAAGTGCTACTTGTGAACATAAACCCTTTATGTGTAACATAAGACCCCTAGCAGTCAGAGTGTCATTACCTGAAACCGCACATTTTTAGAGTAATGGTCTAGTTATATGGCACAGTTCGCCAGATATCAACAATATTGATAAGTCTAGTTATATCGGCCAGGAGATGTAGGTAAAAAAGTAGGTCAAAGGTCATAGCCCCCAAGAGGCACATCTACAGCCCCTAAGGTATGGGTGTACAATATGAAGAAAATCCCCCATGGGTTTCCGAGATCTCCGAAAACAAAAATGCGGACATAAGGTCGGCCGGACATCCGAAGCGACGCCATTAACCCCCGCCCCAACTTCGTTGAGCGTCGGAATAAAAAGGAGCTCGTAGTAACGCATTAGAAACGCATCAATATACTAGTATGTGATATGTTTTCCGGTTATTTGAGTGTTTTTTTAGATAGGAATAAAAATGTATATAGTTGTAGACGCGCTAATAGTAGGCCTAAGTTATAATACGATTGGAATGAAATAACATAGTATAACAATTGAACAAATGTCCATAAAACCGACCCTATCATGTATTTAACCCTTAAAACGCTGAATTAAATCATTTAAGTTTTCACCCACTCAAAGTTGTATCTCGCTACCTCGACCCTGAACTTCAGCTGGGTGAAAAATACTTATATTTGTTTGATCAGAGACCATTTGGAAAAATGTTTAAAAGATCATTTCGATCCAAAAACAGTGTTTCATTGGCTAATAAATCGTGTTAAGAACGACTTAGTCGCGCCTAGCGCTTTAAGGGTTAAGATAATATGTGATATCAAGTTACAGACAGTTTTGTTTCTGGCTCATGTTATAAAATAATATATTTTCACATAGCGTATACTGCTAGCCGAAATGAAAAAAATATTGCCATATTTATCTCTTTTTTTCATGCGTATAGAGTTACAAGGTGTGTAGTTATACATTGTATTACAAGCCGTGTCTGTTTCCCGTACATTATCTCTGCCCTCTTCCCCCCTTGAATAATGACCGCCACCCATCTGCCCCTGTTTGCAGTGGAAACTCTTTCAACCAAAGGGGTAATTAACATAATTTATGCCTCCCCTCTAAATGGGTTTTTGTCATGATTTTTTCCATGTAAAGGCTCGTCACAATGTACCGCCTGGCTGGCCAGGGGCCCAGATTGAACACTTTGGGCACTGAAACCTTTTAGCAACAACTTACATTTATAACAAAGGCAGAATAATACTACAATTTGAATGACAATTTTTTGCCCTTATTTTATAAGAAGTCCCTTAATTTTTCGATAATGCGCTGAAATAGCAAGAATTTGAAAAACCTTTTCAAATGTTTTTATTCATCCCCATGTAGGCTACCTGTATTGGAGTCAGTATTTTCTGTGTTTGTTACACATCTGACACGAAGAGGGCCTATAACCCACCAAACACAGAACATTTGTATACCATTTGTACAATGTTGGCCCAACGTCGA
Source organism: Flabesymbios commensalis (assembly GCA_964017125.1). Lineage (NCBI taxonomy): Eukaryota > Metazoa > Annelida > Polychaeta > Terebellida > Flabelligeridae > Flabesymbios > Flabesymbios commensalis. The sequence goes on along the minus strand of OZ024909.1, from coordinate 57,149,873 downwards.
AGACGTTGGACCGACGTTGTACAGATGTTATACAAATGTTTTGTGTTTGCTGGGAATAAGTCGTTTCTACCTGTTTTGTCGGAATTTAAAATCCGTTGAGTGAGCCAAATCTTATAACTAGAATACATTGTAAAGATAATATAAGTACAGTATGATTATGTCAGACATTATCTTCTCATCCTGGGATTATGATATCCCGTAGTTTATTTCTTGAGTTATTACATAGGGATCAGACAGTGAAGCTCAATCCCACAATATGATATCTCTTAACTCGTCAGTCACCCACAATGCATCGTGGCAGATTATAAATATAATAGGTAATTTAAGACAGAATGGTATATAAATCATGCATAAAAGCGACATTCTCAGCTTTAATTTGAAATATTAAACTATTTAATTAAATCGTGTATGTTCAGCAATTCCTATCAACTCATATCAATTCATGGAAAAGGAAAACGAAAAAAGATATCCGGGGGGGGGGGGGGGTATCATTACAGCTTTGATCTATTAAATTTAAAAATCAGTATCTTGAAGTTGTGTCTCGCTACTGCGATCCACAACTCAAGTGATTCTAAAAATCTTTTGTGAAAGTTTAGTCACAACGGTTAGCAGAGTTCTAGGATTTCACTTTAAAAAACTGACGAAACACAGGATGTCACTGTAGTCGACATTAGTGCTCCATTGGTTAACCCATAAATTGCTACGTTATATAATTTATTTTTTTCACCCTACCACTTCCGCGACCCATAACTTAAAGTGAGTGAAACTATTCATATTTGTTTAATTTGAAACCAAACATTTGGAAATCTTGATGTTTAGCATTTCTGTCATTCCCACTATCAGTTATTTGATCGATAATAAAACGAGAACCAGAGGATAGCGCTTAAAGGGTTAAGAGGGTAATCCTATACTACCCTACCTCGCATAGCCAAAAGGCAGTATCTGCTTATTTTTCAAGTAAGCATATACTGTCTTTTGGCTTTGCGCGGCAGCATACATGCCAGATTGTATTAGATATTTGTATGAGCAATCTCTGGTAATAACAGGCCTGGGTAATAACTCGTATTACAGATGTGCTACATATTGCTGCCAATCCAAACCAAATAACACTTAAATGCTACTTAAAAATACGTGGCTTCACATATCTCATATCTGTGAATTAGGGCTTCTGTTTTGATTAACAGTTAAATGAATAATATAATGAATTAAAATGAGTAATATAGACGGATTTATACATCACAATTTGCAACACATCGTCATAATATTATTGCATAACGTAGTGCATAACCCTTTCAGTGCGGGGACCGACTTTAGACGTTAGATTCTGACGTCTAATGTCGATCCGCGCATTGAAAGAGCAAAAAAAATATATAATGACCATATACCCACAACATTTAAATGAAGCGAAAAAAGCTAACTAAGACATCTATCAGTGTTTATGATGATTTTAAATTGAAAACAACATTTTGTTCTCCATGGCTTCTACAAAAAATATTTCGGCGTTGTATGGGATAATGTACAGGGTGTGGTGTCGTGCAATTTCAGCTTCAAACAGAGAGATATGCTAGGTGACATTGTGGAGCTTGAAATGTTTATCGCCCCTTGGGAGGAAAGTGTCTAATGACAGGTGTGATCGCGGGCTGACTCAGCTCCGCAACAAAATGATCCACACAGTCATTAGGTGAAGATTTTCTCACCAATGGCCTAATTTAGGTCCAATATTCGATACGGCTGATAAATAAGGTATTAAAATATTCAAGATGTCACCCTCTGAGATGAAAGGGTCTAATAAGAGGTTTAAACATAACGCTAGAGCTGGCATGGCAACTATAATATATGATTGCCGCACTAATTATAGTAATGAGAAACATAAAGTTCAGAGCTACGTGAATTTGCATATGATGAAAAAAATGTTGGAGCGCGATATTATTTCTTATCGTTTGGAGAAGGTATCAATAAAATATAGAAGTATTGTTTTTTTAAAAAAATCGACTTTTCGTGTTATTTTTGTGTACTCAAGACATCCGACCTGCACGCTTTCACGTATCTTTCACGTTCTGTTTGTTAGTAATATGTTTCTCTACATTTTTTATAGCATTGAATTGCTTCCGATATTGCAAACTGTTTGTGAACACTATTTTCATTTTTTTTTAATTATACATCAACTTGATGAATAATAAAAGAAAAATAATGGCATCAAGTGAGAATGGGTTATATTACCAGATTATACTACCAGATCGTGGGGTTTCACTATCTTACTTCATGTTTGCGTATAGAGCTGCCTTATAAACTTGGGTCTATAGCCTATGTTGAATAATCATACAATCATGCAGACCACACTAGGACCAAGGAATCTCTGTATTGAGATTCCTTCCTAGGACCAAGAGGATAAGTTTGTGCTTCTGCATCAAGCAAAAGGCAAATGCATATTTGTCTATGGCCCTTTTCAGAAATAAATTATGCGTCAGTAATGATCATTTAACTAGTTAACCCTTTAACTGCCGGTGCCGCATATTTCCTGGTTTTCATTTTTTATTAGCACATTAAGTACCACATTTTTAATATGTTAAGGAACAAATGTGACATCAACCAGCAAGATTTGAAAAGAGTTAACCTCCATTTGGTCAAATCTGAATAATTTTCACTCACTTGAAGTTGTGGATCGCGTCAGCGAGACACAACTTCAAGTGGGTGAAAATTCAAATTAAATAATTTTGCGGTTAAAGGGTTATTGTAAATTCAGAGATGTCTATTTTTCGTAAATAACAATATTTTCATCATTGAAAGCTGGATATATGCAAACGCAAAAAGGAATGAAAAATTACAACTGATAAATAAATCCGGCAGGCCATTAACCCTGTAACCGCCGGTCCCAATTAAATTCGTTTTTTTTACTTTTTTATCAGCCCATTCAATACCAGCTTTTGAATTTGCATTTGAAGATAAAACATGCCATGAATCATCAATATTTCAAAATCGTTGACTTGCATGTTGTGAAATCTGCATAAGTCTTGGTTTCACTCACTTGAAGTTATGGATCACGTCAGTGAGACACAACTTCACGTGGGTGAAAATTTAAATTAAATAATTTGACGTTTAAAGGGTTAATACGGTTAACCAAGCCAAATTGCACGCCTCTTTAGATTGGCGACATACATGACACATGTGGACAGCGGTAGTGAGCAATACCTTACGCAATGTAAGTTCTTTTGTAAAGATACAGTATGGTTGGCTCGTATATAGGTGGAAATTCTCTGGGCAATTCCAGCTGCAAATGAACATTGATGAATAGAAGACATCACACAGAAGTCAAGGGTTGTTGATATTAATAATAGCCCATCAGAAATTACCCCATCATAAAGTTTCACATGTACAATTTGAAACAAATAATTCCTAAAACGAGAGCGATTTATTTATTTACGCATTGCGTGGGCATATTTTCCGTTCATTTCGGGCAACAATCGCCTTACTCTTTCACACGAACCCATTTGCAATTTCATCCTCAAACAAAAGAAAAGTAATTGCGTCGGAAACTCGTTTCAAATGAACGCCACACGCAAATAAACAATGTGGTACAGTGTCAATCGTGAAATAAAATAAACGGAAGCACAGAGTAACAGCATCGTGTTCAGACCATAAAGTGCCCCATACTTGACGTTAGCTTTGCACCCCGGGGTCACGAGGTCATCTTGTGTGTGGCCCGGCCATCTGGTCATCAGGGCAGAGACGTATTCGCATGTGCTTCACTGTCAATTAGCGAGGAGGGTGTCTTCCGTCCTGAAGAAGCCTTCTGATCCGCGATCTGGTAGATACGTTGTTTACACGCAAACGAACAAACCCGCGTCTTCGGCTTGACCCTTTGACCCCCGAATGGATCCGCGCTAATTGTATTTTTCTGTCATGTGAAGTTGGAAATTGCTAACGCAATTTCCAACTTCAAATGACAGAAATTACTTCACTGACAAGATAACAGAGACCTACCCCTAAAATTTAATTTTATCTGCAAATGCATTAAAATTTAAGTTTTCATAGGTTTCTTATTTGGCTTGAGAAAATGATTATTTTCATATAGGCCCAACCATGGAGTTAGAAACTCTGTGGTCCAACCATGGAGTTAACAAAAAACATTTTTTTTTTAGAAATACCTTGTCATAATGTTTTCTGCAGAGCATTGAAAACCAGTGTTTCTGGCATAGAACAATTACTCAATGATTTGTAACTGGGTATGGTGGTGGGGGTTTTAACATTAATGAATACATATATGATACGAATACATTGAAGTCGTACTCAAAAAATATGTTATTGGTGTGAACAGGGTATATACAGCGCATCGTTCAAATTGATAAATAGCAGCGAGTTGACCTCTGTGTGAGCATCATAAACCTCGGAACTGTACAGACATCACTGCGTCATCTTAGTATTAACCCTTAGAACGCTAAATGATTTTGTATAAGCCATGGAGAGCAAAGGGTTTTTTTCAATTTGAAATCATTATAAAAGTCTTAGTTAGCTCTTGTCGATTCATTTGAATACCTATGTTATGGATCTGCGACCATTATGAATATGTTAACCCTTACAGTGCGGGTATCGACTTTAGACGTCAGAATCTGACGTCTACAGACGTCAGATTCTGACGACTATAGTCGATCCCCGCGCTGTAAAGGTTAAAAATCATATCTGCTGGGAGATACCACTCTTTATATTATTACCAAACAGGCTATTTGAAACTGGAAAATGGCCTCAGTACTTTCAATTTAAAATAGTGACAATAATTTATCAAAGTAATAAGCATATAGATCTACTTGAAATAAAATGAAGATCTAAATGGCGTCCTGTCTACAGTGAGTCATTGTATATATATGGGCCTAGTGTGCAATGCAGAATAGTGTATATATAATTATATATTTGTGTATATGGGCATCTACAGTTTAATATATAGCTGTTATTCCATGCTTGAATTCAATTACATGTCATTGTGCAGTCGGGATTTTTCAAACGCTGCCTCCTTTATATTTTTCTCCCATTTGAAGGCGGTATTGCTCTCGCAATTGCGAGCTTCAAAGGCATGGAAAATACCACTGAATATGCGTTTAAAATCGGACCTATACGCAAAAATGTGCATCAAATTATGTGAAAATATCACTACATCAGTGAACTATGTTGTGGAATAGCGATTTAAGCCCGCGTCGCCAGCACCGAGAGTGTAATAAAAGGAAATGGTTGTCATAATATTGTGAAAGCGCCCCGCTTTATGACAGATGTAACGACTCTTTTGACTTCATTTTATAGTCACATCGCGTGTTTTGTTAATGGCAGAGAATATAATTGTATAATGTAACTTTATATTTGGCATCCTCGTTTACGAAAAGCCGCCCACCCGTATTTCTATTCGCAGGCAAATAATTCCGTTTACGAATACACAGTCTCTTCGTTTGTATATATTCAGCACCAGTGAATCATTCACAAAACGAATAACTAAGTCAAACAACCAGCGCTTCATTAATTTCGCAAAACTGTATTTACTTTTATCGCAATTATTTATAAATACCACACAGGCAGATGACTCTGAATGTAGATAGGACCATAAATTAATAAATAATAAATATTAACTCTACGATAGGACCAAAAACCTTATATAGATAAAGTTCTTGATAGGACTAACATCGAGTGGGTGAAACAAGATTTAAAAAAATGTCAGTTTCCCTGATGTGACACATTGTTATTCAGAAGATTGGTTAATGAAAATACTTCTAAAATAATTTCGGAACAGCTAATATCTCCATTAACGTTCGGAGTTAACCCATTGCTGGATCAATTCTGGGCTAACGTCACACACGTTGGCCTGCTACATTTATACAACGTCGGCTCAACGTCTTCGATGATCCAAGATTGTATAAATGTTATACAAATGTTTTGTGTTTACTGGGCTGTGTCGTGATGTGTTTAGCGTTCAGGGCGCTTTTGTTCTGGAGATTATCCTCGTTTTTACCAGTGAGAGCCCCGCAGTAAACACACCACGTCCAATCTATAATGGTTTAATGTTGGTTCAGCGTCACAGACTGTGACCCAACATTGAACCGGCATAGATTTACTGGAAGGAGATTTATTAAACTTTTAATAATAAGTACTCGACAGTTTCAAGTAATGCAAAATACGACATGCTTTTTGCCTGAATATTTTAAAACTACAAATTCGATAATTTACTGTAGTTTGCTTAATTTTGCATCTGCGCCTTTCTATTGTATAGAGTGCCCAGCTGAACTGAGGCTAATAATAAATCATGATAATAGCGTTGCCCTCACTGTAAGATCCAATTATCACCCCACACATCCCCCCTGGCATGTACGTAGGCATCATTATTATTAGTATACTAAATGATTATAACTGGCGACATAATCATGGCAATTAAATCTAACTATCCGAAAAACTGATGCTGCTGTGACAAACATGGATCTTGGGCGTTCAGTCTCATAAATAATGATATTAGAGTTTGCGCCTATGAAAGTTTAATACCACCATAATTAGTGTGACACAAACATTTTTTTATTATATATTTGTCTTGCGTCCAAATGTTATCAGGATTTCGTTGAGGGTGCTCACCGAGTGTCATGAAAATGTTCCTGAAACCATACACTCTAAACAATATAGGTTCTTTAGAAGGAACCTTTCAGTACTATTACCATGCAACCCCAGGAGAACCACCCTTGCAGGGTTCTCCTGGTGTTGCATGGTATTAGTACTGAAAGGTTCTTTTTGAAGAACCTTTATTGTTTAGAGTGTACTTCCAGAGTGAACAACAAAAATGAGGCATCTCATTTCTAATCACCATAGCTGCTATACTTGGTAATGAGTATGCTACCATATCCTGGAAATGATCTTCGTGGTGATGCTACACTATTTATAGTATTATCCAGGATCTCACTACAAATATATTGTTTGTTATGGGCCTAAATGTTTGGTGCTGAAATATACCCATGGTGTAGGACTATTGTTTTAAATTGGTGACTCAAGTGCTCGGCAGAGGATCATAATATTCCAGTTTTCTTGCAGTGTTAATTTATTTCTGTAGTTTCAAAGTTTGTCCTGTCATGACGTAACAGCAATGTTTCTGTCATGTCATGATTCGCGAGGATGGACAACATGAGATATGGCCTGATATTGATCTGAACACCCATCCCTGAGGCTTGTGATCACATTTATGACAATAACTGTCGCTGCTTACATGTTTAAATTACAATAATATTATAATATATTATTTGGTACGAATGATAAAGTGTCTCTCATCTTCCCTTGGAGTTGAAAAGGTGTTTCTACACATTTTAAGCAAGGGAGTGTGTAGGCCTATCTAAGGGACGAGAATAACCACCATTATATTATTATTATTATTACAACTATATATACAAGTATGTAGGTTTTTTAATATTGTGAGAGGTGTTCGAGTCTCCGCATGGAGTAATAAGAGGGTGTTAAATATGGCTTGGCCACGTCAATTTGATCCTTATATATATATTGGACACTGGTCCTGTAAATTAGGATCGAGCGGAAAACTTATCTTTGCAAAACAATTGACTCCAGTTTGTATTATTGAAGACATTGTTAGCAGAAACGTATATATATATTTCGGAATTAAATGCTAACGACATATGTACAGAGAATCTTTGGGTTCGCAAAAGGCGATATATCACTGATAAAATTAGCATATAAAGAATTACGAGCCTGTGATGACAACATATGTCTCTCCAATCGCAATATATAGCCTATATAATTATACAAGCAAGCATTAATATCGATTATCTGATGGCTCAGCGTCGTAGACGGTGGCCCAACCACGAGCCAGTATAGAATCGTTGTGTGGTGTTTACTATGATAGGCTTTAGAGTTTAACCCTATGGTGCAGAAAACACACCATCCTCAATTATTAACAATATCTACCTTTAAATATTGATTTCGTATCGTGACTTAGTCATGTTAGTACAATGATCGATATAATGGTTGTTAACGAAACGAAAATGACCTTCGATTTTCAATTAATTGTATTGACCCAAACAGCAGACTACGTTTACGAATAAATTATGTAATATTTCGGCAGCGATATTTAACCCTTTGTCTGCTGATCACGGCAATAGTCGTTTTTAATCCGTTCTTTTAGACGATTAAATCACTATTATTGAGAATGCAATGACTGTTTAGACATCAAGATTTGTAAAAGTTTGGTTTCAAATTAAACAAATATGAGTAGTTTTCAACCACTTGAGGTTGTGGATCGCGGTAGCGAGACGCAACCCCAGGTGGTTAAAAATTTGAATAATTTACCTTAGCATGATAAGGGTTAAAATTACCCCTCTGGAAGGAACTTCAACACAGTGTATTTTATTGTTCATTAGAATTTTTAATGGCTATTTAATTTGGTTAGCATGTTAGCTTTCAATAACAAATATACATTCATATATACCTATACTTCTATTTTTTTTAAATTGAGTTTCTCATTAGCCGACACAGGCAATCAATTCAATTCAATTTTGAGTACCATGGTCATGTCTCTGTGTTATGTGCTCAAGCCGAGTAAATAAATTGGATAATAAATAACACTGATGTCTGAATTGCAGATAATAATAATTGTTGAGGAATGCCAATAGACGAAAAATTTGCATTTAGGTTATAATATTATTATAAGATACGAATTGTTAAACGCTAATGTAGGGCAAACGCTTGATTGATTTACGTCTCTGGCATTGGTGCAACGCTGGCCTAAGATTAAACAACAAAGTTCGAGTTAGTATGAACTATATTAATCCGACTTTGAGTTAGTATGAACTATATTAACCCGTAGGCGTAGACCCGTAACCCTGTTGTCATTTTGGGATACTGCTAATGCCACACCATACCCCAGGATTATGATACAGGTTTAATTTTTCAATCTAATCTTATACAATTAATCAGGTAATAAATTAAGCTGGTATTATCAGAGTTCACATTGTTATTTTGTAATACCACCCAGCAAACACGAGGCGTTGGCCCGATGCTGGCCCACCGTCTACGACACTGGCCCAGCATTGGGCCAACGCCTCATGTTTGCAGAGCAACGTCGTCAGTGACGTCACAGTAGTTTAATTAGTGGCTTACCTGTCTGCACGAGTGATTTTATGACGTCACGCACCTTTATCAGATCCTGATAACAAAGCCAATTTGGCCAAACAGATGTACTTATCGATTTAGGTGTGTAGTGTGCATATCTGAAATAAGTGATGGCTGCAACACAGTGCTTTTATTGATTTATGGTGCAGATTGTAAAGTCGCACGCATTTATTATTATTGGATGCTCTTTGATATGTATCATTATTTAAAGGTGTATACATTTTATAAATGTTTCTATAGCTCTCATACACAAATACATGTGCGATAATAAATATTGACCATGCTGTTGTTAAACCTCACGGAAAATATAACTTGAGCAACATGTGAAAAATTAGTGAAGATCACACAACAATATGTAAAAATTGACCCTTTAAATTAGTTTACTTTACCAATGTCGCATTAATATATATGTAACATGCAATCTACTTCTAAATCATTTGTTGTTGTTGTTTTTTGAGAAAATAATAAGATCTATAAAAATCAAGCATTTCGAATTTCTGTTTGTAATGCATGTTTTTAAAGCCAAATTATGTTTCGCTATGCTTAAGAGGAGAATTGTGTTTCCTTTTTTCAGAAGGATTTATTGAATTTGTTCAGGATTTTTTGAATGAATAAATTTGGCTTTCGGCCACTTCTGTCCCATAAAGGTTAAACTGGGAGAGGTAAACCTCTTGAGGATGGTCAGATGACACTTCCCTCTATAGACACAGGATTCGGGCCTAGCGGTCTCAAATCAATTCAATTTAATTTTACTCCTCGTTCACAGAGGCTACCTACAATGCTGACTCTTTAAGTGTGAGAGGGGGAGAATAACTATTTCTTTGAAACCATAATACGCCAGAGCGAGGGACGAACCCACGAGCTCCGACCAGCTTTATCCATTATAAAAAATAATTTTTAAATATATTTTTTCATTTTTCAGACACAAGTAAATATTAATTATGTGAGGAGAGAGTATATTCAGCAGAGCTGAAGCGGTCCTTTACATCTCATCTACTGACATCTTTCTTGGCATAATTGTTTTCATTAACCCTTTGACTTCCAGGCCGGGGTGCATACTAGGATCCAGATATACTGGTGTAGGAGTTCTATTTTTCGTCATTTGAAGCTGGAATTGCTAACGCAATTTCCAGCTTCAAATGACGAAAAATACATAAATGTAGTATATATTTGACGAAAATTTGTGTCATTTTATGGTTACGTTCATTGACGAATGACGACGGAAATTTCCGTCATGTATGGTGGTGAAAAGGTTAAAGTTAACAGTTTCATGAACACTATGAGGCAGCTGTTGTAAGCGCGATATACTCTTGTCTGCATACCTGCCTACAATCCCCCCTAGGCTAATGTTCGTGGCGGTGTTCGAATCCTGATTGAGGCTAATCAATCCACACTGACACCCCACCCCGCTGCTTTGTCCAGGTAGGGCCCCGGGGGTTTCATTAGGACCTACCCCCCCCCCCCCAACAGACGGCGGGATAAATTACTCTTCTTGTTAAAGTCATGCAAAACAGATTAACCCTTTGCGTCTTGTGGGTGCAAACGTCGAGAAAAACACAATGCACCAACTTTAAACCTCATTGCGCACATTATTTAATTTGTATAGGGCCTACCTTTTCCAATCAAATGAGCACAAATTGCACACGTTTTTGTCATGTCGGAACATGTATGGTAATTTTCACCCATACCGCGATCCACAACTTCAAATGGGTGAAAATTACTTATTAAATTTATCAGATAGGGCTGCCAACACTTGTCAGTCTTGCTGACTAATGATTTTTTTACATCCCTATAGATTTGGTACGTGCTGCAATGATGTAAGGAGCACTACCATGGTCACATTTTGTATTTTTCTACTTATAATTAAAAGGTATCTGAGTATATAAATAAAAACGTCATATCTTACATGATTTATGTGATTAAAGTTGACTTATTTAATGTGTTTTAAAACAGGATGCTGCAAATATCTCTCCTAACTCAATCTGAGTGGGATATTTTCAATGGAAATGTTCGTGCTCTTCTTTTAACAGTTTAAGCATATCTGGTATGATAACATATAGGATATGACACAACCTATTCTTTTGTGCTACTTTGTGAGTTCGAAAGATATGAAATATATCATTTTAAAACTCTAATGTGGGCAGCACAGAATGACCTTTGTCATCGTCATTTTTCACAAATCATAAGTGCAATTTAAAAAATATATAATATGAACACGAATGAAAATGATTTGCGAATACAGTTTTAGGAGGAATAACTGATAAAAAACTGACCACCGGATATTAGATTAGTATTTTAGGTTTATCCAATTTGATATTAATATCACTACCTTTATATTGTGTGTTTTATGTGTCATTCGGTTCAACATTAAAAATCAGCCATCATTAAAATAATGCTCGCAGAGTGGGAATCTTAGGCTGTTTTAACGGTGAGTCCTCTTTAGCTCAGTGTAACCAGGTTAAAGTAACCCTTACAACCCCAGCAACCACAAAACATTTGTATAACATTTGTACAATGTTGGACCAACGTCGAAGACGTTGGACCAACATTGTACAGATGTTATACAAATGTTTTGTGTTTGCTGGGACACTGACATATTTTTATATAAAATGGAAGCGAGAGGTTTTTCAATTTGAAATAATTATAAATGTCTTAGTTATCTCTCTCCGCTTCATTTGAATACCTATGTTATGAGTCTACTGCCATTGAAATATATTACTCTTTCGGTGTTAAATAATATAATTACATTTAACTTGTATATAGTTTATTATAATTATGGAGAATAAATATATTACATATAATAAATTAATTAATACCAAGCATTCTCTCGGTTAACGGATTAGTGGATTGATTTAAATTAGTGTCCAGATTAGTATCTAAAGGGTGTATTAATGCGTCAATAAGGCTTCGTTCCGTGTCAGTGTGTTCTGTTGACAGCTGATAGTGTCACAGCGAGCGATGTTAACTCCCCGGGGGTTGGGGGGGGGGGGGGTGTCAAGTGTTATTTTTCATTTTATTTTCATGGGAAAGAAAATAATGAACCTAAAAATGTATAGAGTATAATACTGGTTTGTGCTCTATATATACATTGCATAATAATTATCATAGTGCATTTTATCAATTCTAATAATCTTATATCGTCACGTTGGTTTTAAATGAACGTAAACTGTCATTTTGAGAAGTAGCAGATACGACTATTCAACCCTCACTACGCTGAAATATTTTTGTATAAACCATGGAGACCAAAGGTTTTTTCAATTTGAAATCAATTTGAAATCACCATAAATATCCTAATTCTTTCAGTACGGTGGACCGTCTATAGACGTCAGAATCTGACGTCTATAGACGCCAGATTCTGACGTCCAAAGACGGTACCTGCGCTGAAAGGGTTAATACCAGGGTGGCCGGGGTTTGTAGTGTCCTTGAGTGAAAATTATTCAGATTTGACAAAATGGAGGTCAACAAATTTCAAATCTTGCTGATTATTGTCACTTTTTATCTTTAACATGTTTAAAAGCTGATATGTAATGTGCTAATATAAAATGTGAAAAACGAATATGGACCGCACCGGCGGTTAAAGGGTTAACCTACCTACGTTGACCTTTACAGTTCTCATATAATATATATCTGGCCCCTCGCACCTGAGTTATAGTCCACCTATGCCAGACCTACTTCCTTGCTGCGCGGTAGCTCTAAATATATAATGGGTATTGGTATTGAGTTTTTATATTGCAAATTATGAGATTAGGAGTTGAATGATACGTAATCTGTTTATTTGTATTTGATTTATTTAAATATATTGATGCAGGATATACATATTAGCAAAGATACTATTTTTAAACTATGTGCCCTGTTATACATGCGATAATGCAATTCTAAAAATTGTGATATTATTATGTAAATGGTATATATACAAATAAAAAATACCCAATATCTAATTATAATTACACTTGAATCAATTTAATTAGCACTGTCATAGGAAGCTTTTAAATAGCACATGTTAATAATTATGTGGATATTAGGTAACTCTTAAATTAAAAGAAAAGTTAATGTTAAGAGCGGCATAGTAAGATAAATGTTTCTCTCACTAACAATCAGAGATTATAAAAACATTTTTGTGAGTGGTAAAACAATTTGAAACGTTGTGTGAAGTACAGTAGAAAGCAACAGCGTATATGGTCAGAATCAATTGTTTCACTTAAGCTGGTGGTGGCGAAGCAAATGTGGGCCAGAAACTTTTTTCAGTTATTTATTATTATCAAAGATTGTTTTATGAGGATTATTTCCAGTGAAAGGGTTACTAATAATGTAGCTTCTGGCACGCAGATGGTTTATTGAGTTGCATGTGCACACTGGACAACTTTTCAGTTCGTGTTTTATTATCATACCAATCTATAGGTTTCTTGAGCATACCATGGAAGTATTATTCTTTCCTTTTATCGTCACATATCCAGCCAGCTGCTGGTATAATTAAGTTTGGACGTCATCGTCCAAGCTTTTTAGTATCCAAAAGAGACTTTCTTTTTCTTATTATTATTATTATTATTATTATTATTATTATCTTTCTTAGTCCGGGATTACAGAGACAGTTTACAAGTAATCTACTTCAAACCTCGGCACAATGTTCCTTAGGTATACATCTACCAGGCTGTAGCTTTTTTCATTTTTCCCGCCAGTGGATCTGGACCTGATCCAGATTTCATAAATCCACTATATGGATTACCATTGACAATTTTTGAAGCGCTATTTCTCATGCAGTTTACGAGTAATCGACGTCAAACTTTGGCACAATGATCCTTAGGTATTCAGGTACCAGGCTATATCTTTTTTCAGCCGTCCTGCAAGTGGATCCGGAATTATAGCAGATTTTGTAAATCCACTATGTGGACCATTGCCGGTTCAGTGCAATACATGCCGGTTGAGAGTCTATTCAGGAAATTCAATGGCCTAGTCGCCAATCACAAAAGCCCTTTGTTATCTGCACGCCGCCCCAGGGCTGGGCTGTTTGAGTGACGGGCCAGCGTCGCGAACAGTGGCCCGGCAATCAACCAACATTGTGTGTTTTGTTTGAACAGTAGAAACATTAAATGCTAGATTTTCATCCGTTTTTCGCTGATATCTAAGTCAATTCTGAACCGTTTTTCTTGTAATTTTGCAGACACCATTCCCAGCCATTATGACGACGGCCCTGAAAATTTGGCGAAGTTTGATTGAGTACTTCAAAAGTTATTAATGCGATGCACTGAAACAACACTTCTTCAACCATTTTTTTTCGTTTTTCGCTGATATCTAAGTCAATTCTGAACCGTTTTTCTTGTAATTTCGCAGACACCATTCCCAGCCATTATGACGACGGCCCTGAAAATTTGGCGAAGTTTGATTGAGTACTTCAAAAGTTAATAATGCGATGCTCTGAAACAACACTTCTTCAACCATTTTTTTCGTTTTTCGCTGATATCTAAGTCAATTCTGAACCGTTTTTCTTGTAATTTTGCAGACACCATTCCCAGCCATTATGACGACTGCCCTGAAAATTTGGCGAAGTTTGATTGAGTACTTCAAAAGTTATTAATGCGATGCACTGAAACAACACTTCTTCAACCATTTTTTTTCGTTTTTCGCTGATATCTCAGTCAATTCTCAACCGTTTTTCACGTAATTTCGCAGGCCCCCTCCCCAGCCATGGCGGCGACTGCCCTAAAAATTTGGCGAAGTTTGATTGAGTACTTCAAAAGTTATTACCGCGATGCACTGAAACAGCACTGTTTCAACGCCGGCAGAGCGCTGTAAATGCCGGGCCGTCACTAAAACAACACTGAGTCAGTGCCCCCCATCTTACATGTATGACTGAGCAGTTCAGACTGACTGGCAGATCATCCAGAGTAAGAGAGTAATTGCCAACACTCCAGCGACATTGATCCATTATCTAAGCCCTAGCTTTTTTTTTTTTTTTTTTTTTTTTTTTTTTAAGTTATGATACCTACCTGAAAATGAACGAGAAGAGGTAGCTTTCCCGAAATACCCGTTATTGAGGGAGTTGTAAATCAAGTTTCGAAATAAACTGATGACGTCACAGGGCTCGAACCGAGCGTCGCAGGGCTCTCTGGGTAGGCTCGTTGGAAAGCTTGTAAAAAACATATTCTAGCAAATGTGAGGTTAAAACGTCGTCAGTGCAACCAAAACTGAGCATTAATAAAAAAAAAAAAAAACGATCGTCCAAACTTGTGTCACTTTTGCCAGCAAAGGTAAGTCTAGTATTAATATTACAAACCCACCCACCTAAAAGACTTTCTTTTCCTGTAATTAAGTTTGGACGTCATCGTCCAAGCTTTTTAGTATCCAAAAGAGACTTTCTTTTTCTTATTATTATTATTATTATTATTATTATTATTATCTTTCTTAGTCCGGGATTACAGAGACAGTTTACAAGTAATCTACTTCAAACCTCGGCACAATGTTCCTTAGGTATACATCTACCAGGCTGTAGCTTTTTTCATTTTTCCCGCCAGTGGATCTGGACCTGATCCAGATTTCATAAATCCACTATATGGATTACCATTGACAATTTTTGAAGCGCTATTTCTCATGCAGTTTACGAGTAATCGACGTCAAACTTTGGCACAATGATCCTTAGGTATTCAGGTACCAGGCTATATCTTTTTTCAGCCGTCCTGCAAGTGGATCCGGAATTATAGCAGATTTTGTAAATCCACTATGTGGACCATTGCCGGTTCAGTGCAATACATGCCGGTTGAGAGTCTATTCAGGAAATTCAATGGCCTAGTCGCCAATCACAAAAGCCCTTTGTTATCTGCACGCCGCCCCAGGGCTGGGCTGTTTGAGTGACGGGCCAGCGTCGCGAACAGTGGCCCGGCAATCAACCAACATTGTGTGTTTTGTTTGAACAGTAGAAACATTAAATGCTAGATTTTCATCCGTTTTTCGCTGATATCTAAGTCAATTCTGAACCGTTTTTCTTGTAATTTTGCAGACACCATTCCCAGCCATTATGACGACGGCCCTGAAAATTTGGCGAAGTTTGATTGAGTACTTCAAAAGTTATTAATGCGATGCACTGAAACAACACTTCTTCAACCATTTTTTTTCGTTTTTCGCTGATATCTAAGTCAATTCTGAACCGTTTTTCTTGTAATTTCGCAGACACCATTCCCAGCCATTATGACGACGGCCCTGAAAATTTGGCGAAGTTTGATTGAGTACTTCAAAAGTTAATAATGCGATGCTCTGAAACAACACTTCT
This sequence comes from Flabesymbios commensalis, assembly GCA_964017125.1. Taxonomy (NCBI): domain Eukaryota; kingdom Metazoa; phylum Annelida; class Polychaeta; order Terebellida; family Flabelligeridae; genus Flabesymbios; species Flabesymbios commensalis. The sequence continues at coordinate 57,133,477 of OZ024909.1, read as the reverse complement.
TCAACCATTTTTTTCGTTTTTCGCTGATATCTAAGTCAATTCTGAACCGTTTTTCTTGTAATTTTGCAGACACCATTCCCAGCCATTATGACGACTGCCCTGAAAATTTGGCGAAGTTTGATTGAGTACTTCAAAAGTTATTAATGCGATGCACTGAAACAACACTTCTTCAACCATTTTTTTTCGTTTTTCGCTGATATCTCAGTCAATTCTCAACCGTTTTTCACGTAATTTCGCAGGCCCCCTCCCCAGCCATGGCGGCGACTGCCCTAAAAATTTGGCGAAGTTTGATTGAGTACTTCAAAAGTTATTACCGCGATGCACTGAAACAGCACTGTTTCAACGCCGGCAGAGCGCTGTAAATGCCGGGCCGTCACTAAAACAACACTGAGTCAGTGCCCCCCATCTTACATGTATGACTGAGCAGTTCAGACTGACTGGCAGATCATCCAGAGTAAGAGAGTAATTGCCAACACTCCAGCGACATTGATCCATTATCTAAGCCCTAGCTTTTTTTTTTTTTTTTTTTTTTTTTTTTTTAAGTTATGATACCTACCTGAAAATGAACGAGAAGAGGTAGCTTTCCCGAAATACCCGTTATTGAGGGAGTTGTAAATCAAGTTTCGAAATAAACTGATGACGTCACAGGGCTCGAACCGAGCGTCGCAGGGCTCTCTGGGTAGGCTCGTTGGAAAGCTTGTAAAAAACATATTCTAGCAAATGTGAGGTTAAAACGTCGTCAGTGCAACCAAAACTGAGCATTAATAAAAAAAAAAAAAAACGATCGTCCAAACTTGTGTCACTTTTGCCAGCAAAGGTAAGTCTAGTGTTAATATTACACACCCACCAAAAAACAGGACATGAAACCGTTCGCGGGCCTATTTCTCCCACAGTTCCACACCGATCAACTTCAAATTTGGACACTTTCATCGCCTGGCGGGTGGTCATTTGGCTATAACTTTTTTAGGGGATCCAACCAATAACATGGCCGTAAGCGCGGGTCAAAGTTCGCACCTTGTAAGTGGCAAAGCTCCACGAATTTTCAAAATTTTTAAAATCCCTTTTTTCGTGCATGCTCTCCTTGACACGACCTTGAACATGGTGGGTCGCGGTACTGATCAATATTGTACGGTTCAAAAGTTATTCGCTTCCGCGTTTCGCGGGAATTCGCATTGAAATACATTACGCTAAAATGCTGTTTTAATGCGTTATTGCAGCGCTCATAGTGTCTTTATTATTTGAGATTTCGGCGTTCCGATTTTTGCTACGGATTCGCCAATTTAAGCTCTCCAATTCCATAATTTTATCTATATAGAAATTATTTATACTTTTTGTGTCAATTGCGTGCGAGCACACGGGGGGTAAATGAGGTATTTTCCATTCATTTAGAATGGGCACCTTCTGGACCTTCAGATCTAAAAAAATACATCTATTTTTGCTTTCAAAGCCGTCAAAATGACCCGAATTACATGTCCCTTGGATCCCAATGAACCCACATATTGGTGAGAGCAGTTGACCAGCAGACCGCATTGAGCCGACGTTGCGCCAACGTTGGCGCGGCTTTGAAAATGTGGGCCCATCATTTAAAAAACACTGCTCAGCCAGCAAAACATTGCCAGCCACCAGTCATGAGCATTTCAAAAAGAAATACTCTGACCGCATTGGCCCAGCATTCAGCCAACGTTGCCAGCCAGTCCACAGCAGTGGACAGTGCCTGCCAAGCAAGCAAGGGTTCGAACCCCATTTGCCCAGTGTAGCCAGGCTTAAATTGTCAAGTCAAGTCAATCAATCAACTCAACTCAACTAGGATGTCTGGTGATCAGATATATCTGTCTTAATATGAAGAATACAAATTTCCTGGCCACTTAATCGCAGTTGCTGCATCAAAATTCTCCTTCACACTTCCACCTTCTTTAATTTCAATTAACAGTCTTACTGTTCTCAAGCTCTCACAAAACAAAGCACGCACCTCAGATACTCGTCATATTCCAATATTCTGCATTCCGTGTTTGTCTGTCTGACTTAGAATGGTCGAATTTGATGATTAATAAGCTAATTACCCGCTAATTGCTCACTGTTTGAGAGACAAAGGGACGTTAATCATGCGATCAGTGGTACTCAACCACTCACTAGAGTATTTTGGGTCTAGGACTAAGAGTTCAAAACACCTTGTTCTCCCTCAGTTTTCAAGCTTTTTTCAATCTGTTTTTTCCTAATAATACGTCTTGGCAAGGCGCACCTTATGGGATGTATCCCCAGTTGTCGTCTATCTGCGACCGTTTAACCGCTAGAAGAATAAATAGATTAAATCGCGTAAAAAGTCATAACTTTTTAACGGAGCGACATATGGCTTTCTGGGTGGGCTCGTTGAAAAGCTCGTAAAAAAGTAGAAGATGAATTGTCGCAAGTAAAACGCCGTATCTATAAAAGTCTCCGAGTTATCGGCCCCTCAATATTTACTAATTAAATTGGTGACGCCGCAGGGCTCGAACCAAGCGTCGCAGGACTGTCTGGGTGGGCTCGTTGAAAAGCTTGTAAAAAATTAACCAAGTAAATGTCAGGTTAAAAATCTCATAAGTGCAACCGAAACTGAGGTGCACTAGGAAAAAACGCAGGTCCAAACTTTATCACTTTTGCCTCGGCAAAAGTAAGTCTAGTTACACTCAAACTCCCTGAAAACTATCAGTTTATTATTTGGATAACACATCTGCAGCTGTACTTGATTTTATCACGTCAGCCGATTCACATGCAGCCACTCTTCATCTGCCAGTAGACCCACATACACACAGCTCTTTTATCATGTATATTACCCAGCAAACACGATACATTAACCCTTTAACCGCCGGTGTCGCATATATTCGGGTTTTCATTTTTTATTAGCACATTTAGTACCACCTTTTAAACATGTGACAAAGATTAAATGTGACATCAATCATCAATATTTGAAAACAGTTGACCTCCATTTTGCCAAATCCGAATAATTTTCACTCACTTGTGGATCGCGTCAGCGAGACACAACTTCAAGTGGGTGAAAATTCAAATTGAATAATTTGGCGGTTAAGGGGTTAACCATTAAAGAGCTGAAATATTTGAGTCCCCCCACTCTGTAGGGGCACTCTATGTTTTTTTCTTTGAGAATTTGTTCTCGTGTACTTGAAATTTCTGGTGTGATTTATCGTTTTAATTATCAAATACAACGAGATTTTCTATGGCCATGATAAACTATATTTTGTTTGCACACACTGGGCCAGTGCCGATGATCGCTAACATAATCAAGCATACCTGGTACTTACCTGGTACAGAGGACGCCGTGATGACGTAGGCGGTTCCTCCAGAGTGATGCCTTGCCATTGCACTTCGGTTTGGCTGACCATTTTAAATTTTATTATGCACAGCTGCTGGGGACTCACATGTTCGACAGAACATCCTTTTCCAGCTTTACATACACCAACATTTGAATACCTATGTTATGGGTCTACGGCCATTATAAATAGTTTATCCTTTCAGCGCGGGGATCGACTTTAGACGTCATAATCTGACGTCTATAGACGTCAGATTCTGATAATAAAATCCCGTATTTAAAGCTTACACATCGATCACAAATTAACTTGGGGTCTGACCAGACGAACTTTAGAGAGGGTGGCGTGGCGCTTTGGTAGCACAGCAAACACAAAACATATTTATAACATTTGTACAATGTTGGCCCAACGTCGAAGACGTTGGGCCGACGTTGTACAAATGTTATAAAAATGTTTTGTGTTTGCTGGGCTGGAGCACCTGACTGCCTCGCCAGTCATGCAGAAGTCCCGGGTTCGAACCCCACCGATCCTACTTGGGTCATAGAAATGTCATTGTTTCTCCCCGCTCTATGTGACTAGGCTTCCACAGTAATGGCGGCCTCGTCGAGTTAAAGAATCATTCAGCTTCAAAACGCGCATGCCTGGGACGGTCAAGTGTAGGCCAACAGTAGCCTATTGAGTACAGATTGACGGCATTAATATAGCCACTGAACTGATTACAAGATACTACTTAAACGAGACATTAATCCAATGCTGTTTTAATGTTGGGCCAACGTCTGCGACGCTGGCCCAACATTGAACCAGCATTAGTTAAATGTACAATGTTTGAGAGAAAGTCCTCCTGCCCAGCAAACGCAAGACATTTGTATGACATTTATGCAATGTAGGCCCAACGTCTTCGACGTTGGTCCAACATTGCATAAAGTCATACAAATGTTTTGTGTTTACTGGGTGACAATACATTCAAGCTTGGGGGTCAAGCAGTTTCCAAATCCTCGCAGTAATACAGTCAGTTTGTTTGCAAGTAGGCGACCAAGTAGGGGCAAAAGACAAGGGCTTTGAATTATTACCTCATAGATGTCGCTCAAGTATATATGAACTTGCTGTGATTTGAGAACTTGCTCTTAATGAGGCTTTGGGTATGAAACGCATATTTAGTATTATTATGAAATAGGGCCTTGGCTTACCCACGGACACTATTGCCTTCTGGGGGACCCTTGTCCCGCGAATTTTGACAGTTGACTACACCTTTAAGGTTGATATCAGTATATCTACGTTAATTTCGCACAGGGCCACGCGCTGCGCGCTCCTCCGCGACGAATAGATGACGGTGGCTTCGTCAGTAGTACAAAGCTTCAGCATAAATAACTATATTAGTCAGCATCACGGCGTTAATAGGCCTATATACGATTGGGACCGATGTTATATTAATATTCCACCAGAGATAATTCCATTTACCAGGTTGATGACAACTTTACTGTAATGCGGGCAGTAATCAGATAATAACCACGATGACAGCTTCGCTATCTAAAAAAGTCACTAATTGTTTTTAGAAACTGAAACCAGACAATTTTGCCGAATGTTATCCACGACTGTTTTTCTGTATTACGACAATTCGTTGTTGAGCACATAGGTTGCAGGCTCACCCGCATGTGCAGCATGATCAACATTCTAAGGAGTGGGGTACGTCAAAAGTGAATATTATGAATCAGTAAAGCGAAGCGACTGATCTTCAACTGATTATACAATGTTTTATGTTAGTCTACATTATATCCAGGATTAAACCTATAAAATGGCACCCATTACAACATATCCATGGCCTCGTTTACACATTCACAAACCGACTACATGTACTTGTCTAGAACAAATATGCCTTGTATGTGAATGTTTCACGCAGTTTCCAGACGAGTTTATAAGCGAACCATAATTTCTGTTCATTAAATCAATAAGTGCTTGATTAAACTAATTATTATTTCACCTTTATCAAACTGCGAACATTAATATTTTGTCACCATACAGTCACTATAGTGTGATGACAATAGTTTTTTCAACCACAACCTTGGTATGAAATAGACCAATTATTAATTTGCTGACCCTCCCTTTCTGCGTCATAAACCGATGTTTTATTTAATCGCCAGCTGTCAGCTGAATATGCAACCTACCTAATTTTCTATCTTGTTTAACGAGAAAATGGCGTGATAACCGGAATAATTATGAACAAATTCATGCAGATTGATATATAAAAAATCTGATATATGGAAGTAATTGAACACAAACAAATATTGCCGCTCACCAGAAAACTATAGCCTACATATTTTACTTGAATTTATTTCCCCTACCGCTAAATCTATGGCCATATATTTCATTTATATATTTTCGTTATAAGCAGAAAGATTATAGCCATCTGCCATTCATCGATAATTTTTTCTTATTTCATTAGTCAGTCACGTTTTTCTTCTTCCATTTATTTACAACCATTTTTTACAGCAAAATATTTTATGCTCATTTAGAACGGCTGGTTGATAAATACAGGTAGTGAAAGTGCATAACCTCGTGTAATAACACTCTAAAATAATCACTGGAAGTATTGTCTTGATCATCAGCAAAGGACATATTGATGGTGATCAGAATAACTGACGAGGTCACACTGAGCCTGCCCTTAGTTGAGTGCCAATGCCTATAATCGTTAATCATCATTTAAAGCATTACAAATATAGCACCTTTAAAAGTGAAATGTGTTCAAGGCCAGTAAAATGTATAAAATGACTTGGCTTCCAATTTCACAAATATAAATAATTTTTACCCACTTGAAGTTGTGGATCGCGTCAGCGAGGCACAACTTCCAGTGGGTGAAAATTGAATACTTAAATTTGACGATCAAAGGGTGAAATATAATATTGAAATATACACAGATCATGCAGGTGAAATAAAGAGATGCATCAGTCGTAGCTGACAATCAAAACAAAAAACTATACGCGAGTCTATTCCATGAAATTTGCAATAATCGGACTGATAATGTGTGCGAGGAGTGAATCCTTTAAGTTACAAGGTTTTGAAGTGTCCCCATTAATTGAATACATCGTCCTCTCGGGGCCAAGGTATTCTACTTGCCACTCATCTGAGTGAACACTCATCTGAGTGCCAGACAAGACGCTTTAGCTCCAAAGGGACGAATTAAAATTGAACATGATGACGTATTAGATATGATTTGTTATTATTAATGTTAGACAATCAATGTTATAGTTGAAAATGTTTATAACTTAAAACCACGGAAATGACAGTTGTGAATACCATTGACTCATTTGTTACATGTATATGTAATAATGGCATGTGATAATGACAGAGTATAATGTCCTACCATTATTATATATAGCAAATTATAGTTACTGTTATTACTTGATACACGAGTGTGCCGACCCACTATTGGCCCACAGGTGGACCAACGTGCTTATTTCTGACACAGGACTTTTACTCGATCACAATCGTCACGAATACCGAGTATACCAAACGGTCTAATTACCGGCTATGATTACATTATATATGAGTATAGTATAATAATATATATAATGATAAGTACCCGGCGGTGTGACATGTCGTTCATTTGCCGTAGGAGACACTCTGTGTGGGGGAACGGATATATGTACGTCATTCCGCCGGGGTCATGCCAAATTAAGCACCCCTTACTATTATAGTGAGGAAATATCCGGAGGGGATATTGTAACGAAAGAGGATAATATCGTTTTTCGTGTTCTAACTTTCGCATTATATATTTTTTTTCATTTCAAGCTGGAATTTGTGTGAGCAATTCCAGCTTGAAATGAATGAAAAACACCCCAAGGGTTAAACAGCAACCAAAGGGTTAATATGGTGGTCATGATGCAGATGAATAATTACTTGTAGCCATGTGATTGAAGGTCTATCAGGATGGTCGAACGTGTCGCCACGATATAGCCACCTGAGGCTGTGGACAGTGTGACAGACGGGGGTCGTGCACGCCATGGAAAAAAAACGAGATCCCCACATAATGATTGTTAATATAGCAGGAAAATGGCCGACGGTCTGAAAAAAAAGTAGCCATAAAATTTTAACGACATGGATAGAGCTTAATGAGGCGAAACTGTATAGCATAATGTCATTTCTGCATAACAATGGCACATCACGGAGCCCACGTGAAAAATAACCAGACTGCTAATAATGTCCACCCAGACTGCTAATAATGTCCACCCTGTGTAAATATGTTACTATAAATAAATAAATTATTGTAAGATTTCCGTCTAAAAACATGTCTCACAATGTGACACAAATTGTAGCTGTCCACGGGCGGTCATAACTATTTTTATTTAAAGGAGATAGACATTCACTATCTCGCTTGCGTGTAATCAGACTGATAATTTGTTATGTTTACGTTATTCGTCGAGACACTGATAACAATCTGAGCTGAAGCCCCCATCAGTGTTTATGAATGTACACAAAGTTTTGTCATCATCAATAAAACTCTAAATGTGTATGGTTAATTAGGTTAAATGTCCAAGCCATTTTCACCAGCGGCTGCTAAAACAGACTGTTTCTGTTTCGAAACAGCTGCACTGCTTTTGTGCATGCTTTGAGCCCGAAAACCAACAAAGGGGGCCTATATTGCGTCCGAAAATAGGTCTCCATGTTTTCAAATTGTCTATATTCTTCACGGTGGCTTCGGCTAGAGATTTAAAGATGTGAATCTGGCAATGTTTATGTTATATAGTATGCCTATCTGTGGTTACAACGTTACCGCAGGTGGATCAATACCAACAGCCTGAAATTAATCCGGGTAAATCTACAAATAGCTTACACGTCATAGGTCCACTACACAAATAGCCTGGGTACATCATTAGACATGGCCGACTTTGTGGCTTTCATCCGGGATAATTGTGTGTCAACTCGGCACAGAAACCGACGAGTTGTACTTGTATCAAAGTAGTCTGTGCGTTTTACCCTTTAAGTGCTGTGCAATTCTAAATATAATTCTCACCCTCAGCAAGTCGTGTGTGGCATACAGCGAGTTTTGATTTGTAGAGGGCAATTACTCGGATTAAAGTCAATATGTGATCACACACGATCAATGTTATCACTGATCAATATATTGTCCGTGAAAATGTTATAATTTTCTTTTAAATTGTTATATATTTGCAAAGCATTATGCCTATTCCGGCTAATACGATCCATGGATCTGACATTGGTTCAATGTTGGAGCAGCGTCTGCGACGCTGGTCCAGCATCGAACTAATATCGAATCCATGTTTGGTATTTGTTGGGATAGGATATCTGCGCTAGATTAAGAGGGATCCTGGGGAGCAGAGGGTTTAATGGGCTTAAGTGGCGCTGAGTACAAGACGACCAAAGCGCCTCTAGCGGTGTCTTTGTCCCGGGGACCGATTCAATTACCTCACCTTTCTATGGCTCTGCCAGGCATTTAGTGCGCAGCCCCCCGAACAGTCATTCAATCATTTATTCATCAAATAAGGCCTCATTAGGCATCTGTTAGACACGGATTCACATGATTATCATACTCTATAAATATAGCTGCACAAAGACAGTGTACGATAAATAATTATGTACTGTCATGTGACTAATGTAATATATTTATGTAATATATGAAAATATTTATATATTAATAATATGTCAATTTAGTGAAGGGGTCCTTGCAAGGGTCTGTTTAGCTCGAGTTATTAAGGTAATTATTGAGGTAATTAAGCTATCGTGATCAGATTAGTACATTCGCTTTATCGGTGAGGGCATAAAAACACTTTACAATTTTTATTTTTGGCTTTTGTACCTATAGATAATATTGTTTTTTTATGTGTCTCTTAGTTGTGTATTTTACCTGAGAAGTTTAATAACATGTTTGTTTGCTGAACCTTAGAGTGCATGAAGTGTACATAGAATGAATATTCTCCTACCACACACTGGCTGTACAATCATAATAATGTTTTCTATTATTATCAGCATAGTTCAATCACTAAGCATGACAACTCAAGTTAACATACATGTATCAGCCGAGTCCATTCAGAGTAAACAGATTGTTAATTGTTTCACCAATATATTTAAATGAGTAAGTAGCTTAGAGTTGACGAATACATTTATGTATAAAGAGATATACATGTAGAGATAATCAACGCTACAAAATGGCATGTATAGTAAGGTAATATCTTCTAGCTGGTACTTCAAACTAAAAGAACGTGTCAAGTCTGCTAATTTGCATAGAATATTAATTTTGGTCTAAATAGAAATAGATTTAACTTAGATGATAGAGAGTAGAAATAAGATATGATTAGCTTACATACTTACATTTGGCAAATATATCGTTTATCGTATAAAAGCTAATTATACACCAACCTTATTTCTACTCATTTAAAATAAAAATTATTTATATAAGACAAAATCAATATTCATTTCAGTGAAAAATGAGGTGAAAAACTTTAAATGTGTTATTCTCAGCTCTACAGAAACATGGATTAGCAGGCTTTCACTGAGAACCCTATAATTTTCACATTATATATGTTGCTGTAAACATGCATTCCTGGACCTTCTTACATACAGTATGCCATAGAGGCTTATATTTATCATGTCTATACCATCAACCATTTACCGCTTAGAGTGAGAAAAATATAATGAGAATTGAAATTTAGAAGTCGCAACTCAACATATAATATATAAGTCCATTGATCCTAATTCTAGGTTCAGATCACACATGATGATTGTTAAACGCTCACTTAAGCTTATTAGACTTACAGAAACGTAAGTTTATAAAGTCATGCCGTATATTGCTATTAAATCTAGCTCAGTACTTTTATAAAGGTTACGTACCTATAGGTCAGTTTGCAATGTCTGTAAATATTTTTTATATATATTTTTTATGTATTAAATCGGACTCAGTACTTTAAGGGTTAATTTATATACTAATTTAGAGGCCTCGGGTACTCAGGTACTGACAGTGCTGCTGCTAAGAACATTCGAAGTCCGTACTGCCACTAAGACAGCCACTACTAACATGACTAAGGGCTTATTATACATAAGTACCGGAAATTAAAGGTGTACCTTACAATAGAGAACCCTTTACGCATCAGCACTGCCCCATTACAGGCCAATGGTTCACAACACCCAGCGACTAATAAAACTGGACATTCTTTGTTTAAGACATTCTTTGGTTAAAACAAACATTTGCTGTTCAACCCTTTAACTACCCAAGTATTTCATCATTTTTCTAATTCACTGCGAGATGTCAATTGCTACCGCAATTGCCATCTCGCAGTGAATGGAAGGTAACGATTTTGTAATAATATCGAATAAAATCGCAAAGCGACTTACTTTGCTGTATTGTAGTATTTTGCCTAAATTAATCCTGAGCAAAAAGGCTGAGGCCACATGATATCATGTAAGCCTACATGTAGGCCCTATAAAGCGACAGGGGTGATCAAAATTAATATCAATATTTTTTCTTTCAGTTTGTAAAATGTGTTTATTATTTGTAATTTTAATTTTATGCCAGTGCGCGTGAATAAATCCAAAGAAAATATATGTGTAGGCCTGTATAATACAGACATGACATTGTTAAACTGAATATATAAACAGGCTAAATGAGGTGAATTTCGTTTCAACGAAATTTAATTAATTCTACCCGCACGTCAACCCGGGACGCCTCTTTGTCGCATCATGCATATGGATGGAATTAATTTGATTAGATAGAAATATATTTCCTGATAAAATTCTCGGGATTATCGCGCCCTTTCCTAACGTTGTCTAAATGCTGGGACGACGACACAGACTCTGGCCCAATCATGAGCTAACGCTGTACAACTATATGTTGTCTTGACAGGGCATTATAGTACACACCTGGGTAATGCCCTGTTAACTAACCCTTGTTAACTAACCCTCAAAACTATGGAGACCAAAGGTGTTTTTTTTAATTTGAAATCATCATCAATCTCTTAGTAACCCCCTATACTGCTTCATTGAATATTGTTATGGGTTACGGCAATTATAATTTTTTAATTTTTTCAGTGCGGGGATCGTCTTTAGACGTCAGATTCTGACGTCTAAAGACGTTCCCCGCGCTGAAAGGGTTAAGCGCGGGGTGGGTCAATCGTGTTGAATTTGTAGATTAGTTTTGCGTTCACACGGATGTTTGCTCAAACACTTCGCTGTTTTCTGATTGCTTAGTAACATAAGGCGTCTGATTGGCGAGAAAATAACGTCTGTGTAAATGACAACACGATCAGAGCTGAGCCTGAGGTGCGAAAACTATCAAGGCAAACTTTGAAGCCTATATTTCCCCCTTAATTATTAACAAAACTATGATAAAAACAGCCTAACTGCTCAACAACAGAACTAAAACTTAACAAAACATAGGCCCTACCCTCAATAGGCTCAGAAACGGAATGGGTAGGGCCAAGACGGATTGCTGATATTTGATAAACATTTCCATCATTTCAATATTCTTTAGGCCTAAATATTTGAACTTTTTATTGCAGACCAGACTTAGTAGGCCCTATAGCATGTAGGCCTATAGGCTGACTCGAACATCATAAAAGTAGACCATCAACAAACAGTAGGCTAACTTCTGACTCCACGAACCCACGAATCCTTTAAATTGTCTGTTAGGTCTATTATAATTTCCCTCTATTCATGCTATTTGACAAAAACATTTCATAAAATTCACATTAAGTTCAAGGATATTTAAGACCTATGCCGATAATGATTTATATGCAGCATATTGCAGTCCTATTGGATCCATTGATACGCTGACCCCGATGTTGGCTTAAAGCTGGATCAGCGTCACAGACGGTGGCCCAAAATTAACACAACTTTGGGCTAATGTCTCTTGTTTGCTTGGTTAATGTTTCCAATTAGCCTACCGGTAGGGCCTAATAGTAACACAGCTGTTTTTCGATTAAACATTTCTGAACTGGAGATGCACGCAACTCATAGATCATCATTATTTATGAACGACGTGGATGTAGGCGACTAAGAACGCCATATGGGCAGGTGACCTACCAGCGTCCTCTTGCAAATTAAACAACAATATTGTGACCCGTATCTGATAAATAATGCAACATTACATTATTCTTAGTATTAGTCAGGTCACGATATTAATGACATGGTAATGTCATGTGGCTGTGGTATAGGCCTAGTGTAGCCCTATATATATATAGGCCCTAAGCCTACATGTAGGCCCATAGTCATAGGCCTACCTATATTTTTCATTTAGGCCTAAAACTAAATAGGCCTATGGGGTTTAGTTGGTCGCATGGGGGGGGGGGGGGATCATGTTAAAAGCCTTTTCATATTTTTTATAGGCTCAATATAAAAATTAGGCCCGCGTTTTAATTAAATAGTCTATGTGCCTGGCCTGATTAGGGTCCGGTAGGTTAACCTAGAGGATAAATTAAGTAGGCCTAGACCTATCATAGGCCTAGGAGGCTAGGTCTATCCCACAAAAAAATTGAAATTAAAAGAGGTTTAGACGTCAATCAGAGAGGCCAATTTTTTTATAGACCTATAGAAATTACGTTTTAATTAAATAAATTATGCAGCCTAGGATCGGCCTAAATTAGCTCAATCAGCATAGCGTAGGGCTACAAGGGTGAAAGCCTAATTGCCGATAGGCCTAGCCCTAGGCCCTAGGCTAAGCTAAGACCATAGGCCCCTATAATAATATAATAGGCTTAATAATAATACCCTCTGGTGCAGAAAGTGTCACCTGGAGATGATGTGGTCTGTTAATATGTAGGAAGTCTGTGAAGTGATGTGTAACAGGGTTCTAACAGCCCCCCTCCCTCAACAGCCTCCCCGGCCCGGGGCAAGACGTGTGGGGCACAGGTGTCGGGCACCCTCCCATCTAGACCCTCCCCTCGTGTATGCACACAGCGCTCTCGCACACCCTCCCCCGCGAAGGGGGAGGGGGCGCGAGAGCGCCGTGTGTACACAACGTGCGCCATGTGGTTTGACATTCATTGAGGAGCCAGGCAGCGAAGGAGACAGACGCAGTTCTATTACTACTAGTACGGAGTAAAAAAAGCAAGACGGTCAGTCGCAAGTGGTCGTGGAATAATTACCTCTCACTCGATCAATCGCCGACAGCTGTTTGAGAATCGCGCTGCCGTGGGAGCGGGCGCACATCGCAAAATAGAAAGTGTGTTGTCACTCGGCGCTGGCATGTGATGCTGCGATCATCTCTTTCTTGGATATCACTAAAACCGGGATCGCTTGAGAAGCGCCACATGAGTGGTGTATTGGATTGCCCACTGCACAGAAAGTGACCGCTGGCTGACCAGTGTCTACGTGCTGGGAATCGGGACCGAACGTTTGGATAATTTGTGATTAGATTGTAAAAGCTAAATCAGTTTGTCTGTTTTATTGATCTAGAGACCCACTCTTCGGGATTCAGATAGACTGATGCTGCGTAGAGGTTTGGATATCGCCGTTGTTGGGACAGAGAGTGGATTCGGGAATAGGAGTTTAAATCTTTGACGTCGCCACAATGAATCCAGTCGGAGAGATGGAATTGCTGGTGGCGGGGATCCAGTCGGCGTCCGAAGCTGTAACCACGGAAACGGACCCGGGGGATCGGGGGGTGTGTTCGTGTGTCAATCAGCCCGTCCCCTGCAGGGTTGACCAGCGCCACCCTTCACCTCTGCCCTACACACAACCCCTGTCAGTGACCACAGACATAGAATACGAGCTGGACTGGAACCTGTTCGGGGGATCTGAGGAGGCGAACCCGAGTCTGGGGAATAAGGACGCTTCAGGGGTGTGGCGGGGAGCTCTGATGATAGCCGCGACCCCTGGTGTACCAGCACCCCATCTAGCTGGCCTACCCACCCCTCCAGAACAGAGGACCACCTCACAGTCACACACACTGACCCCAGGGGCAGATATACAACTCACAGGTAAGAATAACAGGAGGTCAAATAAACAGAAAAATTTGGGGCACATTAATGCCCTCTATCATGTCTATTGGAATGAAAATGTCCTAATCCTATCTCTGGCAGGTAGGCCTAGATGACGTTTTAGCTCCAATCGATATCAAAGGTGGCCGTTTTTGAAACAGGATCTTGTTTTTATTTTTATTTTTTTAATATTCTAATATCGCAATTTAAGTTTGCAAAATCACGAAATATCACCACATAAACATGATAAAAAACAAAGATAAATATTTCTAGCACATATGACTGCCTTAAAGGGCTAAATCATTCACCGGGTGCCTAATTTAATTGGTTTATAAGCTATGCCTATTATTTTATGTAGGCCTATATTTCGTTCAGTTACGAAGCATGGCTAATAAATAAACGATTAATTTATTAAGTCTTATTTAAAAAATTATATGTTTTACAATTTGCCGTAGATATTTACACAAGTGTGTTATAAGCCTTTTGAACCATTTTATTACTAGGGCACGATTTAGCTGCTTTCAAAGCTACCTGTCCCTGCTAATCGCATTGTTATGACTCGAGACCTTTTACATAGAAAACTGGAAAGATTTTGTTGTATAGGGCCTACATTTGGATTTTAGGAATGTATTTTTTTCACTATATACATGATATAGGGTGAGTAGGGCCCAACAAATAAAAGTGCACGTGAATGCCGTTCTATGCGCCGCAGGCCTCCCAAGGGTTAATCGTAAAGTATCAGGTTTGACATGTATCACTATCAGGAGTGGTGTGCGTCAAGTACAAGCTGTTTTCTAGTCGAGGAAATACCACACAAAGTACACGGAGCCGTTCCCTGAACCAATCGATGATTACCACCACCCTGCGCTGGAGGCTGAATTCTAAGAATGTCTACTACGTCTTGCTTTGTATCCCCGGTATCACATGTATCACGGCGATTGATTTATCAACCTTGGTTGTGTATTAACCCCTTGAGCTTCCTTGTCGCTTTTGATTTAGGTATTAAACTCGTGGCATATTTTTAAAAAAATATACAGTAGGCCTACTCAAGAAGAAATGATGATCGATCTAAATATGCTAAATAAGAAGACACATTCTGAGCTTGTGTTTGAAACACTCCAATACACTTTGATAAATATAGGCCTAGGGCTTACTTGTATTATGTCGATGTATACATTTAGATATAGGCCTATGATTTTTCAGCCTAACGTAAACCCTTAATTAAAGCGCTGAAATATTTGTATACAAACCATGAAGACCAAAGGATTTTTTCAATTTGAAATCATCATAAATGTCTTCGTAATAGTTAACCTTTCCGCTTTATTTGATGATCTTATAGGTCTACCTGTACCACCATTATAAATAGTTTATTTTTTTTGCGGGGATTGACTTTAGACCTTAGGGTTAAATCAGTGAAATTTGAAATTATCTCACAAATTGTGATGGTTAGATTTGTAGCACATATGTGACGTCATTGTAGCACATACTGTATGTGACGTCATTGTAACACACGTGACGTCATAATCCACTATGTCGCCCATCCAAATCCCGGAACCCCCTGTGTGACGTCACAAATCTGATTGTACTATGATTTCACCAGATATGCAGATGTTGTTGTGGAGCTGAGGGGCAGCTTTATGACGTAATGCTGATATTTATTCGTCTTTTTATGATTCATTTCACATCGCTGCGTAGTCCTGGATAATAGATACCGAATATTACGACGTCAGAACGACCATACACACCTCACACACGAACAATTTACAACATTCTTCAGACTCTGTTGCTGGCATTTGTTTATCAGCTATAAATTGCGGTCATTAAATGGCAACTGTCTAATATAAAGCGATGTGATTTTGCGAGACGCTTGGCCACCGCCTACGACGTTGGCCCAACATCGAGGCAATGATTGGGTCAATTGATGCATTTGTTGCTCCGGAGTTGTATACCGCTGTGTTCGCATTATTTTTCATGGCTTGCAGCAGGTTTATGGTAATTCAGTCCCGAGCAGACACCCACTGCCTGGTGTGGCTTCTTGATGACTCTCTGCGTACATAGGGGCCTAGTGTCCTATAAAATAAATGCAGTTGAATATTTGTATTCTACAAGTAAGATAAGAAATTGTTAGCTTCAATTGATTATTATTAACACTATTAACATGCCTAGTTTAGGCCTATTAATAAAAAAATAACAGATCATATCGGTCCCTTAGATATGAAAGGGTGTATCTGCCACTTCACAGTGGCAGATACACCCTTTCATATCTAAGGGGACGATATATTATTGTTTTATGAATACCGGACAGATTTTTGGAAGCAAGTGAAGAGGTAGATGCAAATTGATTTTGTAGGAGATTATATTGTATCTGCTGACGCACTTATGTATTTGCGTGTCCAGCGTAAAATGAGCTGGCAGAGAAGACAGTGGTCCTTTGTTTGTAATGCGGCCGTGTGCGGCGTGGTTTGTTATTCATAATTAGGTTCATCAGCCATGACAAGATCTGGGCTGGTCTAATGGAAATCATTTCTTCAGATGAAAACCACACTCATCCACAAAGCACTCAATGACAACTGGGCTCTATCCAACTGCCCCCATTAACCTTCTGGGTGCCTAGGGCTTATATCATGTGATATAGTAGATACTGTTCCTTTATTCACGTCCCCACAAGACTTTTTTGGACTATTTTATTTTGAAGATGTCCCAACAAAACTACGGTAGATTTTTTTATTCAAAAAAATATATAGTTGTCTAGGAGAAATAAGGTTATCTTGTTTAAAGTCAGATTAGAACTGTTAAAGGGCCAACAGGATTTAAAGTGTTAATTTTTACCCACATACACATGTGAGTTTGTGTAAATTGCAGTTTGACACTGAGTGACAAGGTTTGTTTGAATGTGGGTTGGATGTTAAATCCTGCTTAATCACCACAAGGGTTATACAATGCACCCCATACCTGACTTACAGGTTTCAGGCGTGTTCCATTTTAGATCTACCCCCTGGGGCCGCGGGGTTAATTGAGCGATAATGCCAGGAAGTAGCGTGCCCGGGAAGACACCCTGCCCTCGGCCAGAAGCGAACCCCCGCTACGGGGGTAGGGGTGCAGGGGGCTGCACATGACAGGCGGTACAATAAGCGGGGCTTAATGAAAACGAGGCTCGCATGTTAATCACGTCTCGCGGGATTTGAGGCGGGAACACAATGTGACCAGAAATTTTATGAACGCCCAGTATCTCTCCTTTCTATCTGATTAATGAGGAAGATTTATTTGGTCGTGTGTGATCAGCTTGACAGCTTCCACATTAGAATTCCATGCACTGGCAAACAACAGTATATTCTACATTCTGCAAAACTAGGTTTATTCAACTGTTCGATGGCAATAACCAATACTAAAGTGATGTCGAAAGTTCAAACCATGCTTGTTAAACACATACAAATTTGTCAATGTTCGAATCCATATCATGCATATGGATGGATTCGAACTGAAGGGTTTTAATTTTTCATATTATTGAGAAACCAATGTCACTCATTTCTCTAGTTCCAATTTAACATGTTTAACATGTTTAATGGTGGTCTTGATATTTATTTCAAGCAGGTGAACTGCTGAACCCATCATGCCCATGGTCCATGTTTCATACAGATAATAGCGCTATTTAGTTAACCACCTGCCATACATTCACGCATGGTAAAATGCAAATCAATAGCATTACGAGCAGTGCATAATAGCCCACAACTAATTGGAGATTATACACCTCGGCCATTTTGATATGAGTACAGACGATTATTTACGGGGCCTATTTAGTTATTATATACGGGATGATGAGGTGCGCGTCTGGCGGGAGTAGTTGTGTGTGTCATCACAAGGAGGCGCTGAACTCATTTTATAAATATTACATGAAGCCATCTGCCTCTTTGCTGTTTACAAGCAGGGTATTAGGTGACAGCATTTACCTTGATTGTGTTTCCCATCCTAAGGCAACTGTACCAAATTGTAATTTAAAAAGTAATTCATCGTATTCACAACTTTAGTATAAACGTAGATTATTGTGAGGCTTTGGCGACTGGAGGGTGAATTGCATTTACTGTGCCGCAGTGAAATAAGTCCTTTGCGTGGCGCATTAATTTCCCGGCGAACCCTATAGTCCAGTCACGTGACATTTGCCGCCGCGGCATCATCTCCTGGCAACGGATGGGTGGTGTGCCCCGGATTAATTGGATCCTAAAATATCACCGCATTCAACGCACAACAGCCTGCTCTCTGAAACAAACCTATTCAGTGGATGACAGGATCGTGATAAAATAATCCGCGCTGACGAGTTATCCAGATTAGAAACCTTTTGAGTGCCACGCTCGGCAAATGGTAGAGACCTATCCCAGGAAACAAAACATTTGTATAACATTTGTACAATGTTGGACCAACGTCGAAGACGTTCGGCCGACGTTGTACAAATGTTATATAAATGTTCTGTGTTTGCTGTGATATTACCAGCTGAATACGAAATGTTCCAAGTAGCAGTGTAAAATTATTTTGTCAAGTTTTATTTTAATAAACTCATAATTCATTCATAATTCATTCACTTTTATTATTTATTTTTTCTACTTTTAAAGTGGATTTTCTTCACATAATTCCATTAGATTTAAGCTTTCTAGAAGCATTATCAGATTATATCATGCTCCTAGGGCCGCTGTGAACATGGTGAAAATGTAATTCTAATCGCCCTTGTATATAAATGCACTGAACAAAAGGGGAATACATAATAAAACGGATATGAATGGAAAGTCACTGTATAATTCATCTGATGTGAGCCTACATGAGGCTGTAACAATAAAATAGGAAATCACTTGGCTCGGGTGAAATGAATCATAGTCTGAATATTTAATTAAACGACGAGCTGTAAACAAGATAAAATTCCATCCAGCACAGAGAAAATACAATTTAAATAATTAATGCAGATATATGCTGACTGCATTTTATTTTTTTGATGGACCGACGTTAAATCAACATTGATTCAACGTATGGTGTCTGCTGGGATGTGATAAAAAGCTACGAAGCGATTCAGCATGTTCAGTGTCTCCTATTTGTCATGTTTTATTTAATCTATATTATGCATTGACGTTGCACACAATTAGTATGAGTGGCGAAATGTGCTATTGGGAGCATCAGGCTCAGCATGAACCATAATATGTCAGTAAAACCTTGCTGGATTTTGTCGTGAATTTTGTCTGGATTAATAAAACTAGATACATGTATGTTCAGAATGGAAAAAATGGGTTTGCATTCATTAATCTTCGGTGCATTGTGAAAGGGTACCTTTCAAATAACACATGTGAATTGAATGGAGCTTTGTCCCTCAGTTTTGCTGATATAGAATGACAAATATATCTCTCTTCTCAATGTCACTGTGGCATTTTTATCCCCTTCGGGGGAGTGGGTGATTTTCTGTAACAAAAGCCATGGCCCTATATTAGAAATATCTCACGGTACGGCAAACACAATACGCTGTGGTGAAGCTGGGCCAACGTCGCGACACATTGCCCCAAAATTGAGCCAGCTTGCTGTGTTTTTCAGGTGCTCTCTATCATTAACAGTTGACGATCTGGTTTTAGATATATATCTTGGGAAGTCAGACAGTGTCATTAGTAATGATAGACTTTGTACGGCTGCCAAGCACTGCACCGCCCCTGGCGGCCCGCTGTGAAACAACCACCTGAGGTACTCGCGTGATTTCAGCCAGGTTTCAATGGCTGTGTCGCATGTCAATTCAATCTCAGAGAATACTATCTAATTTTAGAAACAAATTAGTTTTAGACGAGGACGCGATTGTAAAAATGTAATTATTGATATGACGTGGGGTTTATGACATTTATTAACCCTT
Source organism: Flabesymbios commensalis (assembly GCA_964017125.1). Lineage (NCBI taxonomy): Eukaryota > Metazoa > Annelida > Polychaeta > Terebellida > Flabelligeridae > Flabesymbios > Flabesymbios commensalis. The sequence goes on along the minus strand of OZ024909.1, from coordinate 57,113,381 downwards.
GTCCTGCTGAATTGTTCCAATTGTATTTTTCGTCATTTGAAGCTGGAATTGCTAACGCAATTTCCAGCTACAAATGACAAAAAATATTTATATTTTTTGACAAAAATTATTTATATTTTTTAAAAATATATTACAGTCTTCTAAGTTAAATTATTTGACTAAGCATCTACCCCCAGCTATATTATCCATTTTCAGCGACATATTATTTGGCTCAAAATCTGCTTAGGAACCTATACACGGGCGTGGCAGGACAAGGGTTACCTCTGTCCTTAGTTGGTAGTTGGTCTTTTCTGTCATATAATATTTGCAAGGTCGAACTAATGTCAAAATGGGGGAGTGGACATGGCAACACTACATTGAAATGCTCAGATGATTCGTCTGCGAACGTCCACCATCATATTGGAGACAACAACGCACAAGTTGTCGACCTTCATCATGTTCATTTAATATCCTAGTTTTCCGATATTAATCATGTTATTATGTTCACCTCATCATTTCCTAATTAAAAACCGCTGTTTTTAATGATCGCATAGAACCTGATCAATTTGTGTCCCGCATTGTATGACGAATTTAATTAAGGTCCACTTCCAGCAACTCGTAATGTCATTGCTGTTGTAAATAAAAGGATAACCAGAGTGCTCATTGTTCCGTCTGGGATTGGTTTCATGATATAATAAGAACTATATCATGTGGTCGTACTACCGAGCGGACATGATATCGTCTCAGACAGTGTTGGAGTTCTGTTCATAACCTTCTGCGACGCTTTCCCAACAATATACAATACAATAAACAACGCTTGGGCGACGCCAATCAATAAGTTTACAGCAAAATGCTCTTTGTGTCGTCTTTATATCTATCGAGTGCATTCCAGAGATTCATAGAAATCAAAGAAACACACACGTAGTTGATTTGAGAATTGCTCCCCACGAAAGCGCATTATATCACCATTATCATGATTAAATACAGTTACTTGGAATGGGTTTTTTCTATACTTGAAAATGTACAAAATGTGACATTAAAGCGTTAATCAACCATCTCGTTCACTGTGCACATCAGATTATAGATCGACGTGATTAACCCTTTGACTTCCAGGACGGGGTGCATGCCAGGATCCAGATATACTGGTGTAGGAGTTCTATTTTTCGTCATTTGAAGCTGGAATTGCTAACGCAATTTCCAGCTTCAAATGACGAAAAAAACATAAATGTAGTATATATTTGACGAATATTTGTGTCATTTTATGGTTACGTTCATTGACGAATGACGACGGAAATTTCCGTCATGTATGGTAGTGAAAAGGTTAACAATGAAGCCAGATGTTAAGCACGTCGATCTATCAGCTATCCCTGACCCAGTCCGAGGTCGATGGAAATCCAGCCTCTTGTAATTATGAATCTGTATAGTGATTAAGAAATAAATAATAGGTATACGTCTGATGCGAGCATCTGCGATCAGCCAATTTTAAAATGTTCAAATACGATATCATATACACTTGAACATTATGATGGCACGTGTTCGAATATAATTACATGTACTTTGAGTAGTATTTTTTGTGTATACATGCGAGAGGTGAGAATTGTCATTTTTACGTAGTTTCGTTTATAAATAAGTAGGAGAGCAAAACGTTTAGAAGTCATTTCAAAGGCTATTTGTAAAGTGGCGGATAGGTTCTTTTGATCTCAGGGGGTGATTTGACCCTCGTGGAGTACATGGTCTCATTGAAACAGGACGGGTCAGTTCTGGGGACTGGCTGATAAAGCTTCCAGCTCGCTTGATAACAGGCCGCATGCATTATTGATAGAGGCGGTTGTTGGAGGGGAATCTTTACAGCAGATCACGTTTCTATCAGAGCGTTACAGAATAACACTTTTAGTGCCATCCCAGAAAATAGAAGATATGCAGCAAATGTTGTTTTGATGTTGGGGCAACGTCGTAGACTGTGACCAAGCATTAAAACAACGTAGGGTTAACGGCTCTGTGTTTGCTTAGATCTGTATAGATTACATGTATGGGTTGACATGCTTGTTTATCCACATCACATTGATTTATTGCTGTACAGCGACCCACAAAGAACAAATTTATTATGTAATTTGTATGCATCCAGTAAACATGGTGAAGCTGTCATGTGGTGAAAATATGTGAATATTATTGACAAATACATCGCTTTAGAGCTTCTAGTCAATATAGTTTAGTACTAGTAAGTATTTGGTCACTGAATTTGTTGGAAATTGTCTTTCATTTTTTGTTCTGAATTTTTTACCGAATTCTTCTAACCCGTGATATATTTGTAGAAATAGTTTGTACCTGCGCAATTCACATTGTTATATTATGCCCTCTTACGTCACGTTCAGTTGATTTACACGATGACGTATAAACGGTGTTATCTTGTTGAAGTATGCTTCTGATTTGAAGTTGCTCTGTAGCCTTTAACTCATTGTGATGTAACTTCTTTCTTCCTTCCCTTCCTTGCCATATAAACATTATAAAGCGGATTGAGTGGGTGTTCAATGATGTAAATTTATACGACGTGTTGCGTGGAAGTCGCTCACATCTGCCAGGCTGAATTAAATTCATCTAGACATTTATTGGGCGAGAAGAGTTGTCGATGACATGAAGGGAGTCTAAATTGACACCCCTTGATGCCAGTTTATTGACAGAGGCCATTTTATGCTCACGCCACGGAATAGGCCGCTTTTACAAGGCGTCCCCCCCCCCCCCCCGTCCTCCATAGAGAAAACATACATTGTCAGGTGTTCAAACATGTCCGTAATCAAATCTCACTGATTTATCCAGACGTCTTCTGAGTGCTGGGCCAGCGTCCCTGACGCTGGCCCAACACTCAGCCGGCGTCTGGATCACAACCTCTGGACACTTGCGTGTCCTGTGTCCTGAGAATCTCCCCTGATCTACTGTGGCAGGCCGGGGGGAGGAAGACGGACTTGTTTCTCTGCGTGTCATAAATCACCTGTCACAGTGTCATGGTGGATTGTGGATTTGCTCCGGCAGCTGCTTCTTATTTCCCTCCGCCTCGCTGGGGGTCAACGAGCATGCGCACTCGTCCCTGCCCCTCACAATCAGGAGTCATGGCAACCGACTCTTCACATTACATATATCATATTATTGCAAATGTTACACCAGTAATAGATTGCGCAGGTAATTGCTTGGAAATAACATCGGGCGTGTCACCCGATATTGTTTGCACCCCCAACGCGCATTATGTATCGAGGTAGATCTATTTAGTTGTATCAAGTTTAATTTTAGTACAATATTTCTGTTAACATGCTCAAGTCAGGACTCGCTTATTTTAAACCATATTTTTAAAGGAAAAAATAAAACACCGAGAAATGAACTAAAAACAAAACTAGCTAGTTAGCTCATATATATTGAATTTTAAGTTACAGTAACCAGGTAACTGTTAACAGGTTAACGAAGAACCCAAATGTCATTATGCTACTTGGCACAATAAACACTAACTGTGAGTAAACACACCGATAAAAAACCTGACATTATTAAAGAGAAAACAGCTTGAGTCACGAGGGTTTGTCATTAGGCCTGTCATCAGACAGAGTACCGTCATTGTCTATATTTATAATGGCCAGATCGTGTGACTAGGCGGAAGGTGACACTTAATTAAGTTATGCCGCATCCTGCAGTTACACGGTGACAAGGGTGATATTATTATTAGTATTAATACGCACAGCTTTCAGTGACCAAGTTGCAACTTGCATTGAATATCGAAACATCCTTGTTTGCTTACATCACGAATCGTAATGCAGCCTATGCTTTGATCATGGCTGTCACCCATGTGGGTACACAAAATGTCTTCATCTCGCTTATTTATGGACGGGTTTGGGTTCGACGATCTTGTAACTCATGGTACTCATGGAAAATGAGTATGTTGTCTTCGTTATCGCAAAATTTCTCTCCACCATTTTTAAATAATTTTTGTGAAAACCATCCCATGCATTTATCACATGTTTGACGAGTTGTTGCATTTGTGACGAAATTTTCGGGGGCCGTATTCTCGTAGAATTCACGATAAGTCGTAGGCTTCGGATTTGTCGGGATGGCTATTTCGAAAAATTCGAAGCCTACGATTTATCGTAACTTGTACGAAGGCTCAGCTTCGGAATGTTCTCAGCCTTGGGGCTCGTGACGTCACCGCGGTTACAAAGATGTGACACTCTGTGATGGTTTCACAATGAGGCACGTTATCTAATGTTGGCAGCAGCGTAAAGTACACGGCTAAACAAAGAGCTTAGTCCATTACCGCCAAGCACTGACAAACACATGTGATCTTATAAACACACTCCACTCTTCAAATGCTACTGGCGACGATACTTCACACGAATTTACGCGAATCCGACGAGACTCATGATGTACTAACCATGAATTTTCACCTCACTTTTGACTTTGACAAACTATACGGTGCCTTTAATTGTAGCTCTTTTGAAGGCTTAACATTGGCAGGGTTTAGGGTGGGGTGTAAATTGTTTCCTGTGCAAAATGTAGTGAATTAATCTGTTTGTCGATAGCGATAAATTAATCTATAAAGCAAGGAAAATAGAATCATTTTCCTAGTATAAAGAAACCTTGTATTTGTGTTGGACACATAAACAATCCCCTGGGTTTAAAATGAATACAATTTTATCCTGTCACTACACCAGCAATTCTAGCTTGTAATTATGGTAATGGCTGACATTAACCAGATCAAAAACAAACCGTCAACGACTCGGTATTATTTTACAAGAATTCTTATTTCCACAGTGAATTTGCACACAGCACTGAGAGTGCTATGGTAGTGTACACGACACATCTACCCAATGTTTGACCAATGTTGGACCAACGTCGTAGACGGTGGGCCAACATTGGTCAAACAATGGGTAGGTGTGTCGTGTTTCCCGGGTAGTAGTGTACAGTGTGATCACTCATCAAACGTGTCATTAATTGATGGGCTGCCTAATGCAGTGGGACAGATGGTAGATAGTGCTGACTGATAGTGAGCAAAGTAGAACAGATACTTGCTGCACTCTCATCCCCCTGACGTACAGCTGCTGCTACTACAAACTATGTAGGCAGTCTATAATCAAAATGGTGTGTGAACCATTTATTGAATCCTCAATCGTGTATCACTATTATGTTATAAATCTATTTTGATTTGTAGTAAATCCATTTTGATTTGTATTTATTGTACTTGAAGCTTAATATGGAGGCCTCTAAGTACATCAGTAAACTTGAAATTTGGCAAATATTCATCATTTTCGGCGCAAAAAACACCTTATAATAATTTAATACATTCTTCGGAACACTTAAGTTCATTTGGCAAGATAAACACGACAACGGAAGTGCTCTGGCTATAATTAATAAAGAAATGACCACTTAAACATGATTTTCGTGTCTTTAAAATGGCGGAATGAATGCAGGCTTGCTATTTGATGAACATGATGAATCGCTCAGTGTGACCTTGGGAGGCTGTTGAACAATTAAGACTTAATTTCTCTGCAATTTAATTAATTAAAATTAATGTCATCGCGTGATGTGGCCATATTAAAAATAGATTATCTTATCTATTCAGCTTTCTAGATTCACAGGTATTATCATGCACATGATTAATGATTCATATCCTGTAATGTTCAGTAAATAATTCAAATTGCCATGGCTGCCTGCTTATTCTATCACGTGTATAGTAATTATAACGAACGTGTGTTGTTATAAACCTATGGAGAAGGAGAAGTGTCATTTGCTTTGCAAAGACGAATTTGAAATAGTTTGTGTTGGATTTCCTCGTTAGTAATGGATGCACTGTTTGTCATTTTCAAGAATGTTTGATCACTCGGCATGCTCAATGACTCATGAATGGTGATGGAGTAGATGGTCGGGTAGCCAGCAAACGCGATACATTGACCCAATGCTGGATTAATGTTGGGCCGCCGTCAGAAACGGCGGGCCAACATTAATCCAGCATTGGTCCAGTGTATCGTTTTGATGTAAGGCACGGTTTCAAGAGGGGGAGTACAGTAACATTAGGTGAAACGAATGGTAGAATAATTATCTGTAGGCGTGTTTATGACAGCTACACTACACTCTCCCCCAGCTTTGATTCAATGCTGGGCCGGCATCTCTGACGCTGCTCCAATAATAATCCAGCATTGAGCCAATGTGTCTTTTCAGTCTTACCAGCTGTCATCTGCACATAGTGCCTGGCCCTGTCATCCACTGTTTTAGAAGCACCCTTGACAATAACCCCTTCAGACCCGACGCGTAGGAAATGAGGTCACGGGGCTCATCTATTTTATTCAAAGGCACGCACTGCACCCATATGTTTTATTCATTCGTGCTACGTAATAAACGAACGCAATAATGTGTTATTGATTCGCACATCATTATCTATTGATCCGTTGACAATGTATTTTGGGGCTTTAAGGCTAGCACTTTCGAAATCAATGAATCATAATCTTTGTATGTGCGGTGTTTATTCTCAGTTTGAAATCATCAATGTTGCATTTGAGGTAAGAGTTTGGAAACATGAATCCGCTGGTCTTAGTAATTCTAAATATTGTATTCACTATGGAAGTCGTACACGTCATTCAATGCACAAATCCATTGATATTTGTACATAATATGATGATAGCATCACCAAGCACAGTTTGGAACACTGTATAATTTGTACAGTGGACATAATGCTGACATGATTAAAACATGATCCGGATATCAAGTCACACGCTCCCTTAGTCAAGTTGGAAACAAGGGATCATCCCAACGCTGTCTCAATGCTGGGGCAGCGTCGGAGACGCTGGCCCAGAATTGAGACAGCTGGATTAATATTAATGCGATATAAAGAGCGACGTCATTTTGAGGCCCGCGTTGTCATCTCCGATTAACCAGAAATATCGACCGTCGTAATAATGCACTAATAATGCGATCCCGTCCTTTGTGTCAATAAGTGAAGGGCGTTTCCCGTCATCGGGTTTCTCCCCGTGGTTACGTTTCCACTACGTCAGGCAGGCAGGTGGAGGCGTAATTTTACTCTGCGAATCCAATGTCACACTCTGGATCATAATTTATTTGTAAAGTATATTTTCAATTGTGAGGAAATCGCTAGTGGTTATAGTTAGTATTTTTATTTACAAATTGTTCGACTGATCAAAATACTTTCACCGTAAATTCCGTAAAATGTATCTGCAAGTCATTTATGTCATTTATGTTTTTGGTCAGCTATATTTTGATTCCCTGGGACTGAAAGGGTGCCACTAGGGCTCTGTTTCATCTGGTTGACAACAGGACTCAGTCGGATCATCTATCACTGCGAACATGGTGTTACTAACTACTGTTCTGTAAAGGCAAACAGTGGTAACTGCTTACTTTCCAAGTAAGCAGTTACCGCTGTTTGCCTTTACACGGCAGTGCACTCTATGATCACTAACTAGGTCGTATTACGAGGATATCGTACTGCGTATGTTATACCCAGCTCACGATATCAGATAGGCCGGTTATGCTCTACCTTAAGATTCAACACTTTAAGAACTGGACTCATCACGCAACTTCAAAACTAGAAATGCTACGCGCACAGGCTATCAAAATGAAGACGAACAATTTGGCTAATAATCGTTGCTATGCTTATTTAATTGTGTATTATTTATTGAGAACGTCGTACATGTGTTCGGGTCTCAGTAAAAGATCTTGAAAATCAAGGCATTATTTTAATTTAATTTTTAAATATTAATTCAGGTGAATAACACCCTGTCTCTGAGCCTCATGTACACATAGACGATTTTGACAATACATGACTTTTACGTCTCTGGATGTGTTATGTTCCACATTGTGAACAGACACAAACACCCCATTTTACCGTTGATAGGTTATCATGTGATTAATTTCACCCCCCCCCCCCTTGTAAAGATATTTTATATATAGCCATCAATTCAAATGATTTATGAATATACGGGCACACTTCATGCACTATATATAAATGACATTAATCATGTTAATGGTATCATGGGCGGTATAATTATCCGATTGATTTCTTTTTAAATTATTGTTATATATGTCTGACAACTATCTTCCTTTGTCTGTCTGGCTGTAGGCGAAATTAAAAAGTGAGACAGATAGACATTAAACAAATAAAATGACGACATAAAAACGGTGGTTTTTTTAGTATAAAATATTGAGGTATTGTGCTGCTGGTGATCAATTAAAAAACTACTGGATCTTGTTGACATTTGATGCATCATGACATGGTGCATTTCTCAGCTTTAGAATTATTACAATATTGAACACGTTTAAAGTATCGTATCTTATGAGATCAAAAACATTTTTTGTAAAGGCTCTTTTTGGTACAATAGACATTGATTTTACACCATGCACAGATGCATGATCATCTAGTATAAAACTCTTACTTATAACCTGAACCACACGAGAAAGAATAACCTGCAGGAATCACGTCTTAGAGTAAAGGACATGTCGTATACAAGATCTACAATTCACTTGTCTCGCTATTTACAGAGGAAATTAGGGTTTGTGAGGATCACAGTGTCGATCGTGTCACTGTGTGATTCTGGTGCTGAGCAAATAAGTGGTTCAATCCATAATCTTCCATCTTCGCTGTCACCCGGCTACAAAGTGAATCGCGAGGCACACATGGCATTCATAATAAAGGACAGAACAAAGCCAAGTTTAGCATTCATTTTATCGATCTGGCCCATTTTCTCAGAATAATAAAACTACGTTTTTCTTGGTGTACGTAATGCCTAGGTTCGTACCTGTAAGTTGTCCGTATATTCCACGATCGCTACATGTAGAGTCTAGCGCATTCGCGGCATACGGACACAGGAAAAAACGGAAATGACCCTTGTATTTCATTATTACAAAAGCGATGTGAATTGATTATGCGTATATCATTGTTTACGAATTGACTCGGACCAAGAATATATAATAATAGTTATTATATATTCTTGCTCGGACGACATACATACATACATGTACAGCCAGTATACGCCTACGTCCTCTACATGCATGGATGGCCTATATGCAACTGTATCTTACATAATGATGATGCATATAAAATATAATAGTACTGTAATTAACAAGATTAGATGGCCATCTCCTGTGATGCATTATATTTTGTAATAATACGCCTTAACGACAGAGGCTATTATTTCCCCTGCTGACACCCCGCCGTCCATCTTGACGGTTGTTGATTGTAGTGTCAGCACCCCTGTGGAGTTGAACTTTAGCCTATCTTATGCTGGCATGGTCTCATTTGCATCCACTTCATCTTAAATCCTTTATAAACGTGTGATCCCTGGACGATTCAAGTGTTATTTATGCGATATCGGTCAATAAAGGCCAGAATTTAGTTATAACTCAAATAAACTACGCCTTGAATTGGGAGGATGTATCAGCCACTTTGTAAGGTGGCTGATAGCAACCCCCCTACTGGCTGGATAAAAACTATTACAATATCTGAATAGGGCTGAGAAAAAAATGATAATATAGCAGCGGCTATATATTTTGCGCGGAAAACACATGGTATATTTTTATTTGCCTTGTCCCCCTGTCACAATTTCCAGCTTTTCAAATGAGGGAAATTTCCAAATTCATGTTTTTGATTTACTACGCATCCACCGGAAACTGGTTTATTCTTTTCAGTGCCCTTTGATTGGCTTGGGGATTTCCTTGAGAACTTATACTATTCTATACCGTTTAACATGTTTAAATACCGGTCACTGGGTAAAGCTGCCAGCCTCCGCGTGCACATGGTTAAGTGTCCGTCTATTACTAATGAGCACCTGTCTGAAGCTCTTCTAGACGTCAGCTCAAGCCGGATACCAGACCCTCTAAATCAGAGATAATCAGCAAATTAAACAATATACATGGACGTTACCGCAACAAATGCCAAAATTATTAGTACTGAGCGGTGCCATAAAAGTTAATTTTGAAGTGACCAACAACGATCTTGATAATTAGTTCCTGTTTAAAATTCTTCTTATATATTATAGGTTTCAATAATAATTTTTTTAAAGTCCCCTTATCCGAATGACTGGAAAATTAATACCTCCAAGTTTTCAAATTCGAAAGCACATGACATGATTGTTCGGTTCAATGTTCCCATGGTATATTGGCCATCTGGTTTCCCGCGTCACATGTTTTAAACAAAAATAAAATCTATACCACAATTATATAACACTAAACTTTTTACAGTACAATATTAAAGGGACTGGCCCAGGCTAAAATCATAAAAAAATCGGTGATTTTATTTCGGGTTCTTAATATGACCATATGATGTAAGCATGTACATAGACTAGAACTGCAAATTTTTATTATTTTTGTGCTGCGCATTCACCAGTTAGGCTAGATATAGAGACGAAATTCCTGATTTGTAATTATTGACAACCATGTCAAAAATAAGAAATGCGGGAATTTCGTCTTTATATCTAGTCTAACTGGTAAGTGCGCAGCACAAAAATTTTAAAAATTTGCAGTTCTAGTCTATGTACATGTTTACATCATATGGTCATATTAAGAACCCGAAATAAAATCACCGATTTTTTGATGATTTTAGCCTGGGCCAGTCCCTTTAATATATACAGTTATATTATCAGAGAGGCTTTTTTTATTATGTAATGAGTCACCTTGCACATTACCAGTGTATCGCTAACTTCGCTAACTGCAGTTAGGAGTTCACAATGGAAGTTCATGGGTGAAGTGGGTACTCCTGCTGAACTGATATCTCAGGAGGCAAAGGGTGCCTATTGAACATGCACTCGTCCATTCTGACAGGCTTAGTCAACAAATACCAATATCTCTTATATCCTTGTCAGTCTGTCGTATTTAGTAAGATCACCTGCCGCTCCTGACACTGACATTGTCACAGCGCCGCCTCAGAGTTGGGCCAGCGCCTCCGACGCTGTCCCAACTTTGAGGCGACGCTGGTCCCCCTTTGACTGTGACTGCACAATAGAATGCATCGCCTCAAGTCATAAACATGATAAAACGAGCACAAAGGCACACATCTGAGTCAGTGATTGCAAATAGTTCTCCTTCATCAACCTTATTGTGTTGTACAAAGTGTATTTTCTTGAGAAATGATGTTTATTGTGCGTGTATCTGGAGCAGACTTTGTCTAAAGATGAATGTTTGCGTTCATTTATTTGTTCTCGTGACATGTATTTATAATATTCGTCATGATTCTATGAATCTGATATCTGTACGGAAACAGGATAATACGAAGGTCATGGCGTGCCTACGACTTTCTTTATTGTTGATATATTATAGGCTATACCCTGCGGATATGGTAATATGCTCGATTCAAATTTAAATTCGCATCTGTGATGATTGATTAAATCAAATTTTTATGCGACATTTTACAAATAGCTGACGAAACGTAGACTTAAAAATGAAGTTCATGGGGCTAGTCATTTTTACTGGCGCTGTTATTTTCGCATAGGGGGCCTATATAATCTACATTCGTGTAGATTTAACTTTCCTAATACCCAAGTATTTCGTCCCTTTATTTATATTTTTAAAATACCCAAACATAACTTCTCAAATAGCTCTCAGGATGTCCTTATTGTGATAAATTATTCTATTTTTATTTCAAAAAAAATTAATTCAAAATATTCTTTGTTGTTTGCGACAAGGGTGCTTAGAAATTGAAATGGATTTCTTGTCATTAGAGTCACGTAGAGCACTCACAACCAGATAAGGGGCATGACTTTGGGACTTTTACCGTGGACCCTTTCAGTCAAGCGTCTCTACTTGACAGCACAGATTGAGAGATAGCAGTCACGTGATACCCAGTGTCATGTGACAGAAGGCAGACCAAATAGTCCCGGATGTTACCGCCACCAGCGCAATAACACTCGAACCCTCGCGTCCCGCCGTCCCCGCACACAAAAGACAGATTAACCCTTACAGTGCGGGGATAGACTATAGTCGTCAGAATCTGACGTCTGTAGACGTCAGATTCTGACGACTATAGTATATCCCCGCACTGTAAGAGTAAAAATATTCCTAATAGCCGTATACCCAGAACATAGGTATTCAAATGAATCGGAAAGAGCTAACTAAGACATTTATGATGATTTCAAGGTGAAAAAAACCCTTTGGTTGCGATTTTTTTTACAAATTAATTTAGCGCTTTAAGGGTCAATCAACCAGGATAAGATTACTTGTTGACAAAGTATTGTTGTTTGAGCTGTTATCAGAGAAGACGCACGCCTCGTCTCTCACGAGTCTCTCCCCCTCATATCTAGACACAGATGCAGCGAGATATTCAAGACACAAAGAGGGAACATAGATCAAAATTAACACTGTTCATATATTAGGCCTGTCCCCTCCAAATATAAAAACAAATACCTGAATATTCGCAATATATACATGTACTAGTAGTATATGTAGTAGGTATAATATAATGCAATTATGGATTTTTTTCAAATTGTTTTTCAATTTTTTTAACATGTTTAAATTGCATCGCCTAATCATGGTAATCACCCAGCAAACACGACACGTTGACCAAATGCTGGTATAATGTTGGTCCAGCGTCGTAGACGGTGAGCCAACTTTAGACCAGCATTGGGTCAACGTGTCGTGTTTGCTTGGCATTGACCTTTAAATATAAGATGTTGCGGAGCATCTTTTTTTCTCGGGAGAAGTCGTATTCTTACCACCAAGATTTTGTGGTAACAGACCACTAACACGCCTGCCACATACTGACACGCCACCCCAGATGTACAGATAGCAGGCCGCCTATGTAATCCAAGATGGAACGAATTCCAGTGAAAACGCAGGCGATCCGCTGTAGAATGAAGGGTGCGTGTTCATAAGTGGCCGAGGTCGAGAGGTAGAGATTAATGGGAAAGTCACATGATCAGTCTCCATTTCACGTGACCTCAGGGAGACTTCATTAATCGCAAACTTGTCCCGGATGTACATTGATACCGCAATCTATTTTCAATTTAGTTTTTTGTGCTGCTATTTTCTGCGACATGCTTTCGTCGTTTATGATCAGGATATTGTTGTATGATAAACAAGCCGTGTTTTATGTTGATGGCATTTGGTGCATGATACCCAATCCCATCAGTCATGACATTTGTGCATACATTTGACATCATTTAATAGCTGCATATCGTCCCCTTGGAGTTAGAAGGTGTTAAACTGCCACTTGATAAAGTGGCAGTTTAGTACATTCTAACTCCAAGGGGAAGATATGTGCTTGATATAGCATTCTAAAGAGTTCAGTTGTGATAATAAGTTGCAGGCAGCTTTTCCAGTACTTTGCATAAAAAATGTTAAAAAAACATATTTTTGTGAACTTTGAACTGATTGTTTTTCTGTGTGTTCCAGGTCATGAAGCCACTTCGTGTATTCCATCCACCACGGCTGTTCCAGTCAGTGTCAGTCACAGACAGTCACACAGTATTCCAGTCACTGCCAGTCTCCCCCATTTACAGAGCTTCACACAGACTGTCCTACCACAGTCTCAAAAGTTATTACAGACTGCTTCGCTAGATGGCTCTACAAACAATCTAGTACAGACTGCCTCGCTTGGCGGCTCTACACAAAAGCTAGTACCAACTGCCTCGTTAGGTGGCTCTACACACAACTTATTACAGACTTCCTCCCTTGGCGGTTCCTGTGGTTGTGGAAGTGCCCAGTGTAGCTCAGTAGATAGCGCCTGGTGGTCCAGATCTCAGCCCGCGGGAGGTGCCGCGGAGCAGGTGGTACCCCAATTTCAGATGGACTTAACTCCTTATATGGAGTGTAACCCTGTGCCGTCACTTAGTCACCAGATGGCACACCATGACATGAAGCGACACCAGTACCTCCTGCCTCCGTACCATACCAGTCATCATCAAAGTATGAAACCTCTCACACGTCATCAGGGTACAAATCTAATGAAACAACAACAACAACTCCAAATGGAGGTTACAAGACAGAAACAGTTTGAAATGGAATACTCACACCAACAACAGAAACAGTTAGAGATGGTGCTTGCTCGTCAGAAGCAGGCGGAGGAGATGGCCAGGCATCAGGAAGCCGAGGCTGCCATGCGTCGCCAAGCTGAAGAGCTGGCCAGACACAGACAGCGGCTTGCTGACGAGATGGCTGCACGTCAGAGACACGCCGAGGAGGTGGAGCGACAGAAACAGCTGGAGTTAACACGTCAGAGACAGGCTGAGGAACTCGCTCGCCAGAAACAGCTTGAGGAGCTGTTACGTTACCGTCAAGCGGAGGAGATTGCTCGACAAAAACAAGCCAAGCTTGAGATGGCACATTATCAGATGGATGTGAGTGCCCATCAGGCTGAACAGCATCAACTCTCCCAGGCACTAAGTCTCCTCATACAACAAGAGGTGCAGGAACACTCACTGTGTGGCGCTACTAGTCTATCCCTGGTGCCTTCTCTCTATACAAGTACTCTCCCCGGTGGAGAAGAGGCGGCAGGTGCCACATCACTTCACCATCATGCCCTCCCTCGCTCCGCTGGCTGTAGTCAGGGTAACGGGCATCTCAGTACCCACCTAGATGCTACGGGGTGGAATCATCTACAGAATGCCAACATCACCCCATTTAATGTGCCACACCACCTAGCGGCCAGAAAACACACTCTCCCTCAGACTCCTCAGCTTCATGCCTACTGACAATAAATGTTACCTGTCACAGAAACAAGCCATCACAGCATTCATGGATATTATAATCTTCTCATTTTATGTGCTTTTTGTGATCAAAATTTCATACTTACTAGTGGTACAGCCCAGCAACCAAACTCAACCTAATATAGTTGCAGCTTGAAATGATTGTATGCAAGTGTACATTATCATAATCTAATATGTATAGCCTTGACATAAAAAAAGTATTCCGGTCTATGGTTTAGACCCATTATTACAAATTATCACTTTGTAACTGAACTGTTAATTCATAAATTATATCAATATTTCCTCATCACAAATTGACAAAGTACACCACAGATTATTAATAATTTATATCTATTTTGATGAAACAGTTTAGTAAAAATTTTGATGAGAAACGGTACAAAAGAGAATGTATCAGCAAATTGTATCAGTAAAATGATACATATGAACTGTTAATTCATAAATTATATCAATATTTCCTCAGCACGAATTGACAAAATACACCACAGATTATTAATAATTTATATCTATTTTGATGAAACAGTTTAGTAAAAATTTTGATGAGAAACGGTACAAAAGAGAATGTATCAGCAAATTGTATCAGTAAAATGATACATATGAACTGTTAATTCATAAATTATATCAATATTTCCTCAGCACGAATTGACAAAATACACCACAGATTATTAATAATTTATATCTATTTTGATGAAACAGTTTAGTAAAAATTTTGATGAGAAACGGTACAAAAGAGAATGTATCAGCAAATTGTATCAGTAAAATGATACATATGAACTGTTAATTCATAAATTATATCAATATTTCCTCAGCACGAATTGACAAAATACACCACAGATTATTAATAATTTATATCTATTTTGATGAAACAGTTTAGTAAAAATTTTGATGAGAAACGGTACAAAAGAGAATGTATCAGCAAATTGTATCAGTAAAATGATACATATGAACTGTTAATTCATAAATTATATCAATATTTCCTCAGCACGAATTGACAAAATACACCACAGATTATTAATAATTTATATCTATTTTGATGAAACAGTTTAGTAAAAATTTTGATGAGAAACGGTACAAAAGAGAATGTATCAGCAAATTGTATCAGTAAAATGGTACATATGTACTTTTATGTGCCATGTTTGAGTGATTTATTTTTAAAGAACTATTTGATTGTATTTTATTTTTAATTGTTATCCATACTGAAATGCAAACATCCAAGTGCTATTCAACCAAGAACTAACTGTTGCCATTTATCAGTGTTTATGACATTTTCAAAGTAAATAACTTTGGTCTTATAGGGTTATCTATATATTCTAGCACTGTAACACTGTGTAAGGGTTAAATTTTCAAATGTATCTACTTCTGGTACCACTGTGAATGTATGTATATCAAGGGAGTGATTTTATCGGAATAATTTAAACCCTCTAGTCCCTAGATAAACCTTCTCTCCTCTAGTCCTTAAAGGGTTCTGACTTGTTATTATAAATAGTTATGGTATTAACATGATTAAAGAGGAATCTGTAATAATTACAATATATAAAATATGTTTTTTTCATATCAGCTTGGCTTGATTTGTATAACATTTTCCTTGGAGGGGGGGGGGGGGAGGTATCGTTTGTGGTCTGAATGAAAGAATTGATTATGACATGTATAAGGATACGATGCATTGATTTTCAATGATTAATTAATTTATATTTTATTCATTGTGAACATGTTTGTTGTGTGCTTGAAAGATTTGATTACAAGGAGAAGATTCATTAAACTTCAAATGCCACTTGACTTTTTATTCATCACTAACAATAATCTAATAATAATTACCAATATTATTAAAATACAAAAGTAACAATCTACTTTAGTAAAAATTTGCATCTAAGGATCAATTTTCATAATTCATTGTTTGTTGAGCACAGTATACATATTCTGTGTTAACAATACCAGCTACTGATCTCACTGACCACTAAAATTTAGGGGTAATTACTGTGTCATTAACCCTTGTCCTGCTAAGACCATGATTTTTAAACAAATAATTCAATTTGAATGATGTATATTTGCAGTAACTATAAATAATTTTCATCATTTGAAGCTGGATTTGCTAACGCAAATTCCAGCTTCAAATTATAAAGCTTTGTATTGAACTATTCAGCAGCACAATCTGCTGGGCTTGTATATGTGACCTATCTGCACATAATCAGTTGTGTGTGCATTTTTCCCAAAGTGTGGAAATGCCAACATTTTTAAAATATACAATTTTTTTTTTTTTTGAATAAATTGATAATTAATATATATATAATATAGTTGTAGATATCTATATGTACAAATACATATTTGGGGTGGTTTGTTAGAATTTGTTAAAAATTACTTTTAATGATAAATACTTTGAAAAGAATGGGGGGGGGGGTAAATGTTTATTCCAAGGTTTTTTTGTTTTTTTTAAAAATTGTGTTTCAAAATATTTTAAAAAATACATAACTTTTGTTTGAATAAGGTAAATCACCAATAGTTTGAGCTCCTAAATAGTCAGTCTATTTTTTCTCTTTTATAATATTGCATTATTCATATCCCGAAAAAAGTGCAATATGACTGATTTTGTGCAGATGGGTCACATGTCTCAAACAAGTTTCAAACCAAGTAAAATGCCACTAAAATTGATAAAATTATTTTTATTAGATGCTCGATTGATCGAATAATTCTATTTTTTCCCAAATATAATTATTTTTGGAGTTCAAAGTTGTGATTGCAATTTCAGCTTTACATGTTCGAATAAATATTACTATCTGACAACTGACGAAAGGGTCAACTGTCCAGGTGCATAATGTTCTCAAGATTAGTTGTTTGTTTTAAACTCTTCATACAGTTTTTTTAAAAGAGAGTTCGAGATTCAAATTATTTTAATTTGAGTTATTTGAGTTTGATTTTAATTTTACAGTTAGTATTGTTCATGTTTGGCAGCAATGAAATGTTTATTCTTCTGCTTGATTGCATTTTAAATAAACCTTATCTTGTTAAGGCTTCTAGCAGTTAAAATGTTCTGGCACACTGTAGCCTAATGACAATTTTCAATTAAGAATGTTTAAAGTTTTGATCATTTGTGGTTGTGTTCACTACTAACAGGCAAATGGGTTTAAATTAAGATGTTTAATTAAATCTGAACTTTTCATCGAGTCAGATATGTTACATTTGCATTATAATCTTCACGTTGTATTAAGATTTGAACGGGTGCGTGTTTGTTTTTGTCAGTTAATATTTAGGGGCTGTCATATTGCAAATGGTGGTAATAATAATTGTAACCTATATTCTATGAACTGTGCAAAAATTGTATAGATGCCAATTTAATTAAAGAACAAACGAGCTACAGCAGAATCTGCCAATGAACAACCACCTGTCAAATCCTAAAATAAATCAGTCTAACTCTCAACTAAACACAAAGACCAATGTTGATTTAATGTTGGGACAGCGTTAACGATGCTGGTCCAACATAGGACCATAATGTGTCATTTTGTAACAATGTTTGAAATTATACCACATTGCCAGTTGGCTGTTGCCAAAAATGGCATTATCAGATAATATTAGCTTTAGAAATACCAAATTAGGAGAATAGGTAATTTTGTAATATTGCAAGACATCTAGAAGGTCATGGCTATAGTTCCAACTTACTGAACTAAGTAACCTGTCACTTTGGTATTGAAGAGTCGTATCTGCCACCTTATAAAGTGTCAGATACGATCCTCTGACTCCAAAGTGACTGGAAAAGTTCATTGCAGCCTGAAAGTTTTTTTTGTGTGCTATGATCTTCCACCGGTGGTCCTACATTGCAGAATATGCTGTCCCAGCAAACACAAAACATTTGTATAACATTTGTACAACGTCGGCCTAACGTCTTCGACGTTGGTCCAGCATTGTACAAATGTTATACAAATATTTTGTGTTTGCTGGGGTATTACTTTTTGACACCTAGACATCAAATCGTGCGATTTTGACAACTGGATGAAATGTTATTTACCTTAGTCTTTCTTTTCGATGTTTAAGAGAACATCCGGGTTTAATACTGCCTTGAAACACTGTCAATATACTGATTTTGCCGGTAGGGGCATCCCCGATGGCCTCATTAATGATTATTGACGTCATTCCGGAAGTGTGGCGTCGCTTCGAAACTGTGATGACGTCATACCACGCCTTATCATGTGATCTGCTTGTGATATTGTGTATTTTTGTCACGTCGGTGCTTTCTATTAAATGCAATTATTCATTGACACTCTTGTTTGTTTTTATATTCTTATTGACTTTTATTTAATATCGTTTGATCGCCGTCACTGATAATTCTGTTTATAATCCATTACTTAACCCCTTATCCTGCTGATTACGACTATTGTCGTTTTTAACCCATCTTAATCGTCTATCAAATCACTGATATTGGGAACGAGATGTGCGTCTAAACATAAAGATCAGCATTCGCCCAATACAGATGGTATGCGTCTATCAACGTAAAATCAACTTCTACTTGACCATTACAAAACAGACTGCTGATCCAGCAATCTATGGTCAGTTAGGATGGGACGAGACGGACATGCCATAATAATATAGCTGTTGCCTGTCGTTTTCCAAAAGAACATTTATCTTCTCCCCTCTCAATATTGAAATGGTACATAGATGGGTTCCGTAACGGGAGGGGGGGCGGGGGGCTATACGTTGAACGGTCTTCGAATTCGATATCAAATGAACTCATTACTAGGCAGTGTTCATTACTCATTTATAACTCAAATGAACCTGCGCCTCTTATAATAACCTGGATGGATTCGAATACCAACTGGGTTTGATGTTTGCCACCATCATTGTGGATATATACAGTGCTCCATACTATCAAAAGCATGTTGTGTGCAATGTTGTCTATGGTATTGTATAAAATTAAAAAATGATTTAAGTCATTCGATAGGAGTTGAGCAGTTGTAGGACTCCCGCTTTTTGGTTTTCCGCTATTACCTGATTACCACAATGTGCAGAAGTAGACGTAAAGCAACTCCCAGCAATCTCCTTCACCGGCTCTGACTAAAAATACCCTTTATAATATTTAATTGGGCTGCAGTATGCCTAGTGGCATCACCCACTGATAACCCTTTAAAAATGCACACGCTGCTATGAAAAACCATAGAACTAACGTCAGTCAATAGCCTCGTCAAAGAGAAAAAAATATTTCATTTCACGCAGAACATTTGAATAGAAAAATCAAATAGATTGATAGGTATTGTGATAAATGATACGACATCCGCGATTTAACCATGTAGTCAATTTACTAATATCTCCATGATCTAACCAACTACTCCTATCATAATCCAAGGTAGGCTAGGTGCCCTGTGTCTACTCTTTGATGACATACAGTGGTAAATGGTAATAGCATGTATATTGCCACTTCCGCCGATTGCCAACCATAGAACAATCATTGAAACCACTCATTTCTAGTAGAAATAATAACGAAATAAATTTACAATAAACATTTTGCTTAATTTTACTTCGGCCTCATTTTACGAATAACTAAAAACAGATTACGTTGGTAGGCCTATAATTGAAATGGTTTGGAACCGAATCCACACGATTTGATAATATCTATTCAGATGTGAAAAAAGTGTTTTTAGATTTTAATAAAATAATCGGCAATGTCAGGTATTATAACTGAAATCACCTCAGCGTTACCCTGGAAATTGCCTAAAAGTTATATGTATCCTACATCATGAAGATTTTGATTAAGAATTTACACCGATTGTGCAAGATTAGCGTGAACAATGGCATAGCGTCACCCGGACCTTTTTGACGACAGAGGCTCGCGTAATAATATATGGCATCCCAGCTCTTGACGTTTGCGGTCGTGTTATTTACGGCCTAATTATTGAAAACACGCCACAGCAACTGGTGAACAACCGGACACAGGGGCTCGCAGTGCAAATTTGGATCACATTGAGCGACATCCCAGCAAACACGAGACATTGAGCCATTGTTGGTTAATTGTTGGGCCGCCGTCGTAGACGGCGGGCCAACATTGAACCAACAATGGCTCATTGTATCGTGTTTGCTGGGATGGTGTTCACGATAAGATTTATCACAAGCATCCGGGGTGAGGTGGTGTCACGTGACAAAAAACTGCATGTCACATGATAATTAACTTTCTCAATGCTGGAGAATGCAAAGAATAAACTGGGTAACTTCACCGCAGCCATTAACCCAACGCTGGTTTAATGTTGGGCCAGCCGCGTAGACGGTGGACCTGCATTAAACCAAGGTTGCATGGGTCAAGATCCGTGTTTGTATGATCATGTTGTCCAGCGTGTCACACAAATAAGTGGCTTGATAGAAAACAAAATAAACTGGCGCCGGTGATAGCCTACTGCTAGCTTTAATAGATTTACATATTTTATACTTAGTTAGGCCTGCGTACTAAGTATAAATACCCGGTACTCTTTCAAATGTTCTGGGGTAGATAGTTTCATTCTTAAAATAGAGATAAAGAAATATAATTACCCTTCACTTCAATATCTTAAAAGTTATATATATAGGCCCCACCATCAATTTCAATTTTCTAGTCATTGTTTTAAAACTGTTTAAATAATAATTTACATATTAGGCCTTAAGCATGTTAAAGATATTTAGTGTTAACGATAATTTGTCCAGACTGATTTCATGACGCCCTAGCGAAGCTACATGTATTTTGTTTTTTAACTAACTTGATTGTTGACAACATCATTCAATCATTATGTTATCTAATGTATGTACTGTAGTCATCTATTTTAATCCATCGATTAATATTGGAAAATCTTGACTTTGCAATTGAACACCGCTCGTGTGAAGACCACGCTTTTGTTTTATCAAGTTGAATTAGTAGTCATGTGGATCACAATAAATCGTACTTTATCTCATTTATAGACTTTTGCAAAATAATTTGACTGGGTTGATCTAGAGATTCTATTGTACCAGAGCAAACTGTTAAAGAACAACTAATTGAAAGGGATACCAAGCAATGGAAATTAAGCGTGGCATCTAAACCCAAGTTAATATAATTTGTTTTTTTCAAAGCATATGTTTTTCATTTATTTAAAGCTGGCAATCGCATAAGCAATGGCAACGAGCTTCAAATAAAGCAAACATGTAAATGAGTAATGAACACTAGTAATCAGATAATAGAAGGACGGCAGCTGATGCCCCCCCCCCTCTCGTCTTGAATGTGAATAATTAGTAACGTGATATTTATCTGTAAGAGGGCTTCACAGGGAATGAACACATAAAGTGTGAAAAAGCTGCACTCGTGGTTTCACGAGAATTTCATATACCGGTAGTAGCTTGATAGTAGAATGCATAAAAAAAGTTAAATAATGCGAGTAGGCCTACTTGTCATCAACACGACTAATGTAACCAGGTAACGTCATCATCCAGAAAGGAGACTGTCTAGAATACAAATGAACCCGGTGATCAACGGTATTTATTTCTCGACAGGAAACGAGCACTGTCTGTGAATAATCTCTCCATGGAGTTTTATGTCTTTATTCTTCTCATCAAGAGCGGTTCTCAAATAATTTGCGAACCTGCTCGTGATCGATATGATAAAATTAATGTGAATCACAGTGGGCCGATTATTCCTATCAAGTGTTGGTTTCCTGGGGTAAATCGTGGGGTTCACTCTATTTATTTTGCTGGTTAATGTATACACTCTCACTCGACAAGGTCATGAAGGTCATCACTGGACACGCGGGGCGTGTCTCTGGCTGTTTGAACAGCCAGCGAGCCATCTGTGATCAGGGAGGTGTGTGTGTGGCCGGGCTTTGTCATCTTGTGAACACCTTCCCACTTCCCAAGGCTTTTCCCTTTTCCCCACCCGTCTGAAGTTGATCGTTACTGTAAATCAAGACCCCCTATTTTCAGCTCGCTACCAGTACAGACCTGCATCATTTTCACTCGTTTTCACAGAAAGACCTATTTTCCATCAGAAAAGTTAGGATTGATTCTAACTCTTCTGATGGAATAGAGAGGAAGTTAAGATAAGATCAAAGTCATGTTTAGTAAGATGCACCCCTTGTCCAGCAAGCACGAGACATTCGCCCGACATAGTCCCATAGTTGGTTTGACGTTGGGGTCAACGATTAACCCTTTAACCACCGGTGCCATCTATATTCGTTTCTTGCATTTTTTATTAGCACATTACATATCAACTTTTAAACCTGTTAAAGATAAAACGTGACATTAATCAGCAAGATTTCAAAATCGTGTACCTCCATTTTGTTAAATCTGAATAATTTTCACTCACTTGAAGTTGTGGATCGCGTCAGCGAGATACAACTTCAAGTGGGTGAAAATTTAAATTGAATATTTTGGCGGTTGAAGGGTTAAACGTATAAAATCGTTCACTTTATATTAAAAGAAAATTTAATTATGTGCCAAGTGGCAGATGTGTGTATTACATTCCAAATAGACGACGCTTATCTATTGAAAGTAATGTAATTGTAATGTAAAATGACTAAATGAATGTAAAATGTGGCATGCTATATGTACCCTATGCAGACGGATCAGTGAGATAGAATGAGTGAGATTGTATGAGGGCAGCCGCAGCTTTCCGATAGGACTATAGGGGGAGGGTCAAGAGGTAAAATTTTAAAAAAATATATGGGGGCTCGCCCCCGGAAATCCCCAGAATTTTTTGAAAAACTGCAGCTCATGGGGGGGGGGGGTCAAGACCCCTCTGACCCTTCCCTGTGCATGCCCCTGTATATAGCTTGTGACGATTAAAAATATAATATTACTACTAAAGCTAGTTACTAGTTAAAGCAGATACGTCTTCCTGAGTATGCATGTTTGGTTGTGGGTCCACATGTATGGATAAACATCTATAAAGGGGTCAATATGCGTGTATGATTAATATCGGCAAGCCCCGACAGGGCCCCTGGCCTAGGGGGTTACATGTGGTTATCAATCTATTAATGCTACAGACCCAGAGTTCAAGAGTTCTTATGACTGAGGGTGCGAGTAATACAGCAGCTCTAAGAAATATAATATATCTACACATCCCAGCGAACACAAAACATTTGTATAACATTTGTAGGATGTCGGGCCAACGTCGAAGACGTTGGGTCGGGATCTAGCTGCACGTGTTTGTGTATATTTTAGATGGTTTGTGAGGATCTTATCCTGCTTTGGTGGGGGGGGGGGGGGGTAGTTTATTTAGGAACAGAAAGGTAATTTAAAACCTGTGCAGATAGAAGAGCTCTATACATAACAAAACCTCCTCACCCCATGCTGATACACATCTACATACAATCCATGAGATGTGACTCCATGTTGGTACATTGTTCTGAGCTAAAATGTGTTTAAAACGGGGGGGGGGGGTGATGAAGCAAAGACACATAAAGAGCCACAGCCTTTTTTCTAATTTTTGCGCATAACTGCCCATATAAGCTATTTTAAAGCTGTTGAAAGTCTAGCCCCTTTCAAAAGGCGTATATATATATTAACTATTTGAGCACACTAGGACAAAAAATAAAATTTGACAAAATTGCAGGAACAGAAATATCAATATAAGCTGCAAAGGTAACGTATATATAGAAGGAGAGTTGTACAAAGTTGTTCAATATATATTAATAATATTGAAAATGAATATATTTGTTCACTGCATCAAAATCACAAATAACTGGTATTAAGACATCATGTTCAGCAGCCACTCCGATACTTAATATCCAAAATTGGCATGTCCTCTTATACTTCCTTCAATAGCTGACTATAAACCTATTTGCAAAGCTTGGGAGAGAAACACCACAATGTACAGAACTTTGATATCATTAAAATTGTATGATACTAAGAGTGTACCAATGCCTTATTATATTATATGACCAGTTTTCTGTGTACATTTAGACATGTTAGATGTATGTGTGTATGTTTGTTTACTGTCTGAGGAGCAACATGGGGGCATATGATTTAATACACACGCGAAGAGCTGTACACAAAGGAAAACCTCGTCACACCATAGGGGGCCTATAAATTATGACAATGTTTGCCTTTTTTCAGAATAAACAGTTTTTATTTTAGACACAATGCAGTTAGCTTGTATAAGCAACATAATTTAAGCCAGCATATTTTACTTTGTGATATATAATAACAAGAATCTTAAAATTGCATAACTAAATTCCATCAATAAACGATAGAAATTTAGATAATTATCCATGAGGAATACACTGCGGAGGATGTGCCACTTTGGCGGCTCACAAACATATTCATATTCTTACTTTACATTGAAACATTTTATTCTAAAAATTGCAGCGTTTTCAAACCACGCGTACGAGCGTGTAATAATATCTCCATGGACTTCTTTACTTGTATATTGTTCCAATGCCCAGGGGACAGACGGCTGGCTGTGACATGATTGTGTTTATTGTGTCAATCAGCATCAAGTAATTTAACACTGTGTGAGATTTAAACACATCCATCTGTAGAAACAGCATAAACAGCAGAAGGTAAATGAAAACCACTCTACACTAATCACTCTGGTTTCAACTAACGTGTTGCAAACAACACAGGATATAACATGTTGATATCAAAGAAAGATCAGCATGCTCTTAAAGGGACTGGCCCAGGCTAAAATCATAAAAAATCGGTGATTTTATTTTGGCTTCTTAATATGACCATATGATGTAAACATGTCCATAGACTAGAACTGCAAAAGTTTTTAAATTTTTGTGCTGCGCATTCACCAGTTAGGCTAGATATAGAGACGACATTCCTGATTTCTAATTATTGACAACCATGTCAAAAATAGGAAATACGAGAATTTCGTCTCTATATCTAGTCTAACTGGTGAATGCGCAGCAGAAAAATTAAAAAACTTTTGCAGTTCTAGTCTATGGACATGTTTATATCATATGGTCATATTAAGAAGCCAAAATAAAATCACCGATTTTTTAATGATTTTAGCCTGGGCCAGTCCCTTTAAACAGTTGTTAAAGGGTGATCTTTGGTCCACTCAGTAAAACTAATAAAACATTCAAACATTTAATGTAAAGGGAAAGTGATAAGTGCGTCCGCAGATACAACTTCTTCAAACAGGAGACAATTATTTAACCCTTTAACCGCCGAATTATTCAGTTGAATTTTCACCCACTTGAAGTTGTGTCTCGCTGACGCGATCCACAACTTAAAGTGAGTGAAAATTATTAAAGGGACTGGCCCAGGCTAAAATCATTAAAAAATCGGTGATTTTATTTCGGGTTCTTAATATGACCATATGATGTAAACATGTACATAGACTAGAACTGCAAATTTTGATAATTTTTGTGCTGCGCATTCACCAGTTAGGCTAGATATAGAGACGAAATTCACGCATTTCCTATTTTTGACATGGTTGTCAATAATTAGAAATCGGGAATTTCGTCTCTATATCTAGCCTAACTGGTGAACGCGCAGCACAAAAATTATAAAAAATTGCAGTTCTAGTCTATGTACATGTTTACATCATATGGTCATATTAGGAACCCGAAATAAAATCACCGATTTTTTGATGATTTTAGCCTGGGCCAGTCCCTTTAAGATCTGACAAAATGAAGGTCAATTCTTTTCAAACCTTGCTGATTGATGTCACATTTTATCTTTAACATGTTTAAAATGTGGTACTTACTCTGCTAATAAAACATGAAAAAACGAATATATTCGGCACCGGCGGTTAAAGGGTTAATGTTATTTGAATGACGGGGCAGCGTCGCAGATAATGGACCAGATCTGGGCCAACACCTCAAGTGTACAGTGTGGATTTGCTATCTCGCATTCGATGCGCTCATATTTTTTTACCTGGCACTTTGCGACTGGTATTATACATTATCATGATTGATTATAAAGAAACGTTTTATATAAGCTCGTATAATAATAATTATTTTTATATTCGACGTTTTGCGAAATCGTGCTTAAGTTAGCAATTACATTTGTTATGAGTGTCGTACCAGTCACAAACATTGAAAGGTTACTGGGCTCCCAGGGACTTCAAATGTATATTGTCTTTTAAATATGATCCTTTTAATGTTGATAACCTGATCAAGATATAATAATATAGATATAGTGCAACAGCATATGATCCTTGAAGCCTGTGTGCATTTACAATGAATGTGCAATCAAATAGTGCTTAAATTTGACCACGGCGTTACTTCAGACAGCTCAGAAATGATAAAATCATACATTTTTCATTCAATTAGGCCTTTGCGCACACTTCTTCTAATTTTTTTCTTCTAATATTTAGCATAGCCCATTTTCATTTTAAAGGCATACATATATGTATTATTAATAGACGCTGTATAAAGAGTAGGCCAATGCTCCGGTACGCAAGGGGTTGACAAATTTGTAGGAGATGGCCGGCCACCCCTTGCCCTGCCACATTATAGAGGTCAAAGGTTACCACCCCCGTATCTCGCGGAATAATCAATGTGGAAAGCAGCCCCTCTGAAATAACACTTACAATGGACAGGTGACACTTGTCTGTCCATAACCCTGACAACGCATTTATTTATTATACAAATTTTATCAATCTATCTTGATATTTAAAGCGTTATATTAGGGCCTACTATGTCTAAGGTGTTCAACAAAGACAAATTAAACAATTTAATCCATGGAATGCGAAACAGTACGGCATATTTTTCTATATTTAGGGTGAATATATATTTTCCTGCATAGCGTATTGCGGGGTAGGTTGGCCATATATTTTTAAATGATAGTTTAAACAAATTGCAACTCCTGGTTAATGCAATTACGACGAAGGGTGAGTGGGTAGCCTAACTTCAATTTATTCATTTACCTACATATATTAACCATATGGGCATATGTGCTATGTTACGTGATGTCATATCGAGCAGCTGCATACTGGCCCTACCATCGAGATGTTACCATGGTGATATGAGATAGGATAGAGTACCCGGGGGCACGTGATAAGATAGGCACCTTACGCCTGATATCATATTACCCCTGGTGATCAGAGAGTCAGTGTACAGGCGGCGTCTAGCGAGTGCCACATGAATCATCATCTGACCGGAGGATTATGACATCGAGGCTGTTTCTCATCGTAATGCACACCTCTTGAGACGTCTCAGAGGAGGCGTGCGGGAAGGTGGGGCGAGCTGGGCGGTGCGATAACCATGGTCATCTAGTTAGAAACCGCCAAGGGTCTTTAGGGAAGATACAATCAGGGAGGACTATGTAAAGTTTTCCTCCGTATAAAATCTCGCACGAATTTCGACGAGTCTTGTTAAATCCCAGCGAGCACGAGGCGTTCATCCAATGTTGTTTTAATGTTGGCCTGCCGTCTTCGACGTCGGCCCAACATTAAAACAACATTGGGTCAACGCCTCGTGTTTGCTGGGATAGATATGTCACTTCACCAGCTTCACGATTTAAAAACTAACTTGTCACGTCCGTTTAATGTAACAGGGGGATTACTAAAAGTCTTACTAAGCCTTTCCCACACATCCCATGTATCTTGACCGCACGCGGTGCCCGATCTGCTGTCCGTCATCCATCACAATGTTCTCAATATACAAGGCCTTACTCCATCACGTCATGTGCGGTCACAAGAAACGAAAATTTATATCATTATTCCCAGTAGAAGAAACGTGGACGAGGTATAAACTCAACTCCCTAGAATCGGCGCATTTATTCACATGAGCGTTCCATCTGACGTTTCGTTGTTATTTAAATAAGTGCGGGGACTAAATATGTTCACTTGGTGAAGTCAAATGCGCTTACGGTATTTAGAGAAGACACTTTCCAAGGGATCGAGAATAACACAGGACTTGTTTAACCCGTGGAGAGGACACAGTCGCCTGGCCAGTTTTGTTCCCGAGCTTATAATGATACGCCATGCAAAATCTCTTTTCTGTATATGTTTTTGGCGGGAATGCATTAATTAGTCCTTGCACGCTACACATTTTCCGCAGTGTTTGTTTATCGGAGATGATAT
The DNA here is from genome assembly GCA_964017125.1 of Flabesymbios commensalis. Lineage (NCBI taxonomy): Eukaryota > Metazoa > Annelida > Polychaeta > Terebellida > Flabelligeridae > Flabesymbios > Flabesymbios commensalis. The sequence goes on along the minus strand of OZ024909.1, from coordinate 57,084,770 downwards.
TGCGTATTTATAGGTTACTAAATACGCATACGTGTATATTGTGGTCCACTATTTGCTGTAAAAAGTGTTTATTTTAACAAACATTTTATACAATCGACAATAATCAATGATGTTAAAATGTGTTTATCCTACTTTATTACAATACTACTTATGAAAATATGATGTCAAAGCATGTTATTGTAATAAAAAAAACCCAGACTAGTCCCAGCAAATACAAAATATTTGTATAACATTTGTACAATGTCGGGCCAACTTGTCCGAAGTTGGTCCAACATTGTACAAATGTTATACAAATGTTCTATGTTTAGGCCTACTGGGATCCCATTTCTCTGTAAACAAAATGTATCTCATAAAGTGAAAAATATGTTATTAATTTAAATTTAACATTCAAGTCTTAGCTTGACCACACTTCTCTCTTCGTGGGTGATTTAATGAGGTTAGAATGTGTAATCAGACGGCGTCAGACACATTAATCAAGACAGACTGATTATTTCCAGTCGTCAGATACGATCTCGCCCGCTTTTATCCTGTCCGATGATTCACGTGGGAAATAGAGGCTGCTCGGTTGTTAAAGGGCAGATCACCACACTGACTACTAATTTAGAGATTTTGGTCATCCGTACCAAGAATGTAGACGGATTATTCTCGTCGGTGCCAATTAAATCTGTTTGTCATAGAGGGCTGTCTCTTCCAAGCCAAGTCAAAACGTTGACCCGATGCTGGATAAATATTGGATCCGTGTCGTAGACGCTTGACCCACATTGGGTCAAGATTGGGTCGACAGAAATTGGGTCATCGTCCTGTGTTTGACAGGGAGCCTATACTGGCGTGCAAAGCCAAAAGGAAGTATCAGCTTACTTCACAAGTAAGCAGATACAGCCTTTTGGCTTTGCAGAGCAATATGCCTATGCTACATACACCTATCAAATGAACCTGTAACTCGCTGAAGTATGTTTTTTTTATTTCACTAAATGAGACGTGCTAACATAAATCATATTATGTTAATAGGGATGACATGTTAATGCATTTTATTTAGGCCAAATACTCAAGGTGTTTCTGATATCACGTAAATAGTAAATCAAGGGTACTAGTAATAGGCCTAAGTACATACACAAGTCATGTGAAATATGTAGCAATGACGAAATTATCGTAATATTGTTCATTTTTTCGTCACAATCTCGTAGTTTCTTAGAATCGTTTGTTAAGTTTCAATTCGCAAAATATTAAATTCGCTATATAATATATATATATCATGTATATAGATTTACAGTAATTATTGAGTCAGGGCTGATGGGTCGTGTGTCACATCCCTGTGGTTACTACTAATTTAGGGATTAAACCGGCTCACATGAGAAGCGCAAAGCAACAAAAGCCCCGCTTATGACCCCCTGTGCGCTACGGGTGTCAGATAATATCAAGTTCATCGGATTATTTACATTTGTGTACGTTTATTTGGTCATTGTTTTAATTGCCTTCCTCGTCAATTTTAAAGTTTCATTTGTTATAATTGTGTCGCTGTGAATAACACAGAATAATACGTGTATTCGTATCAAAGATAATTAATATCCCCATTTGAATAATAAACCCGATTCTGAGCAATCCCTAGGCCAACTCATTTCCAGAGCGCAATTCACATCTGGTGGAAACAAATAAAAAAAATTACAGGACAATATGTAAGCCTACCCGGAATTTTCATACAGAAGTAAAAAATGATATACAGGCTAATTGTTTCTTCGTGGTCATAATTAATTTTGCGTGGAAAATAATTATTTACTAAAGTTATTACATTTTACATTGAGGACGTAGATTTGAATCTTCCATATGCCGCAAGATAATCTACAGCTTAAGCTTATAACAGCTTAATTATTATATTAATTATTTTTCTCAATAACGCTTGTTTTCGTTCAGACAAAGCGTATTTAAATTTATTTTCTCCCATGCCAAGTCTTCAATCTCTAAAGCGATTCAAGGCTTGTGATTTTAGAAAAATTGAATTTGAAATAATATCCCAGTGTGTAGTTGGTTGAACGGTGCATCTGTGATTAATAAAATGCTCAGAACGATAGGGGTATTACTATGCAGTAATTTCACTGTCACAAAAGACTCTGCGAGACACCTATCGATTTTGCATAAATTATGCAAACGAGTTCTTTATTCGCGGGTGTGAAGGGCAGATGACACGCCTTCTGTTTATTGACCTGTGCGGACATCCTTTTACAATGGCATGATTATTTATTCCAGTTCGTTTATATATTCGAGCTTGTTTATTTATCCGAGTTTCAAACAAATTTTATATCCAGCTTCGTGATAATAATATTATTATAAATCGCATTAACCCTTCAACCGCCGGTGCCGTCCATATTTGTTTTTACATTTTTTATTAGCACATTACATATCAGCTTTTAAACATATTAAAGATAAAAAGTGACAAATCAGCAAAATTTGAAATTTGTTGACCTCTATTTTGTCAAATCTGAATAATTTTCACTCACTTGAAGTTGTGGATCGCGTCAGCGAGACACAACTTCAAGCGAGTGAAAATTCTAATTGAATAATCTGGCGGATAAAGGATTAAAGTACGGTGGGATCCATGAATTGAATACATTTAGCTTTGAAGGAGCTGAGACAACAATCACCAGCAGACTCAAAACATTGAGCCAATGCTGGTTTAATGTTAGACTGTTACCTTGATTCTTTGACAATGAGAGACACGTATAATTAAATATTGAAAAAGCAGTTCATCATCATCATAAAAAAATATATCCACACTATTGTATTTAGAGCTAAAAGATAAAATGTTGTGTTTCACAATTATGACTGAGACAGCAAAATGAGTCTGGTTACCCTGAATTGAGGATACAAAATTATTCTTACACTAGATAAAAATGATCGACACATGAATCGACCTCGGCTGTAAGTCTCTTGTTTGCTGGGTATCTTTTAGGATCTTAGCCCAGCAAACACGATACATCAACCCAAAGTTGGTTCAATGTTGGGCCAGCGTCGAAGACGGTGGGCCAACATTGAACCAACATTGGGTTGATGTATCGTGTTTGCTGGGAGGCTATGTTTAATCAATGCCAATTTGCTCAGTAAACTTTATAAATTATCAGTCCGATTTGTCCCAAGCTGTACAGTGAGTGTCCATATTACTAGGCGCGTCAATAAAAATAGACAGTTTGAAAACCCAATATAATGTTCTTGAATAGTTTTTATTAGCACTTTATTATTAGCACTTTAAAAAAACAGTTTTTAAACATAGATAAAACATGACATCAATCAGGAAATATTTCAAAATCGTTGACCTCCATTTAGTCAAATCTGAAATAATTTTCACTCGCTTGAATTTGTGAATCGCGTGAGCGAGGCACAACGTGAAATGAGTGAAAATTCACATTAAATAACTTGGCGGTTAAAGGGCTAAGGAGGTTTTATATTTAAACACAAACCAGACTTTACTTCATATGTGGAGTCGAAATTACATCATCACCCGAAGTGAATTTTAAGTTTCAGCTCTCTGGATTGATTGATTTTATTTGCAGTTACGATTGCCGACTAGAGATAAAACACCCACGTATGGTATTCTACCACCATAATTTAACCGAGAACCGTCTTTATACGTCAGAATCTGACGTATAAAGACGGTCTCCGCGCTGAAAGAATTAAACATTTATAATGGCCGTAGACTCATAACATAGGTATTCAAATGAAGTGGAAAGAGCTTACTAAGACATTTATGATGATTTCAAATTGAAAAAAACCCTTTGCTCTCCATGATTAACACAGATATATTTCAGTGTTGTAATTCTCTGTGAAAGTTGATCACCGGAATACCAAGTTGAACATATGAATGAGAGTCCAGATGCAAAATCACCCTACCTGTTAATAAAGGGTGTACACCTGGGTTGTATGTCACTGAATGATAGATCAATTCAGACGCAAAAGCGCATATCATACAAATAACCCTTTGAGCGCCAATCTGTTTTTGTAGAAGATTTGATCACAGCTTTGGGAATGAGCAGAGTGTCCAAGATTTGCAAATATTTTGTCTTAAATTATGCAAATATGAGTAAGTTTCTCTCACTCTAATTTGTAGGTCGCGGTAGCGAGACACAACTCCAAAATAAATTATGAGAAAAAATAAATTATGTAACTTAGCGGATAAAGGGTTAAGATCAGATCAACTTTTCATAGTTCTATCATTGAACAAATTTTAAATAATAGTAGAGCAGTAGAATCAGCACGTCGTTTTAGAAATCCTATTCCTCCATTGAGGAGTGTTTTCCTCCAGGGCCCATGTGATTTATACCTGGACTGTCAGGTAACATTATAAAATCTAATTTGACAGACCATTATGGCAAGACGTCATGGTAATTAACTGTTCGCGCTTGTTATTTTAAATTGAGGTGTTTTTATTTTTTTTCGGGCACATCGTGACTCTAAATCTTTTTTTATTATTATGCATGCATATAAGCCAAATGCCCCCCTCTCCCATTGGAAATTGTGTCTCGCTGATGCAATCCCCAGCTAAAAATCGTTTCGCCGTTATTAAATACCATTATTATAAAATTTAAAATTAAAATTGAAAACCAATTATAGTTAAGCGCAAAATAGGCGAACGCGAAAAATAGGCCTACACTATTTTATCATACGCGAAGGCGAAGGCGAAGGCCAACGCGAATATCTTAAAATCTTTGATCTCAATTTTGTCAAATCTGAATAACTTTCACTCACTCGAAGTTGTGGATCGCGTCAACTGGGTGACAATTCCAATTAAATATTCTGGCGGTTAATGGTTACCGGTATTTTTTCATATAAACAAATATACATTATTAGAATTAGTAGTATTAGGCCTAGTAGTATTAAAAGTATTAGAGTATTCTCTGCCGTCGTTAGATTAAAAAATAATTTTAAAATAATTTAAATAAATATTTAGGAGATCGGAAAATCACAAGTAATGTTTTTTTCATCATCTCCATTTGAGTTTATATGAAGTGGCATTGTTGTAGTGTACATTGTTCACATTGAATGTGAAAGTCAGCTTAGTATAGTGACCGCAGGTGAACTGGAGAAAATGACGACTGTTTAAAAAGCCTTCATCTTTTGTAAACAAGAAAAGATGGTGTTTCTCGAATTTGAAACACCATGGTTCGGGTTTAGTATGGCATATAATGCTCTGCAATGCCAAAAGACAATGTCCGCTTACTTGAAAAGTAACTAGTTACTGCTTTTTTAAAACGCAGTATAGGTTAATTTATTGCGTTAGTTATTTGCGCCATGTTAGTCAAAGGCCAGTTATTAATTAATCAATGCACAGACAATTGCAAATGCCGCTCACTCCATTGAATCCGAGCGTATAAAATAATAACGCAACCTCTGGCAATTAAACCGATTCTCATTATCGTTATCATGTTCAGCTCTGCATTTATCTCAATATTTTTGTTAATTAAATTCGAGCTTAAAATTTCAGTTTCAAACAATACGAGAATAATAAAAAAATAATTACCCGTCTCCAAAATCGAAGTGATCTCACAATCTATGTGTAGACAACCAACGGCTTTTATCAATTTCAACGGATTTTTAATATGGCTTCACCTTTGTCTGAGAACTTATATATACCATCCCTCTCGTATGCCAAGAGTTAATTAAATCAGCTGAATTAAAGTAAACTAATTAATCATTGGAGTGTAATTAATCACTTGCTTCTGCTACGTCACTGTATTAGCATAGTATTTCAAGATCATCCTCAGGAGGTTCTCCTGGCCTAATTTAGCTATATTTGCACAAAGGTGGCCTAAAACCCAATTCATTTCATTTCAAGATTCATGTCACACGATAGAACGATCACACTCAGGGCTCACCCAGCAAACACGAGACATTGAACCAATGCTGGGCCGATGTCGTAGTGTTTGCAGGGTTGACTTCATTTAAATGACGCTTACGTCTGCATATAGACTTCCCGTCGTCAATAAATATAAATCTATCTAATATCTAGTTTAATGTCGTCTAGCAGCCTGACAAAATTTCAAGTAGATAAACACTTGGTAAACAATATATTCAAGAATACAATACAATCATTTGCAATAGTTTGTATTGCGATAAAATAGAGTAGAAACTAATTCTGAAAGCATACGTGTGACTTTCAGAACACGTGTATAAAATATATTTTAAAACCCAAATAAAAATTATGAAACGTCACGTTTTAAACCATATTTATCTACGCTAAAAATGAGTATTATTGACAAACAGTTTTTCTAAATCGTGAAAAGCAATTTTACTTCTATAAATAATGGCAAAAGGCGATTAATTACATGGGGAAGTCGACCAAGAGCTAGAAATGAGCTGGACGTTTAATTCACATGTTATAGGTCAGGTAAATTGCGATTACCTGGTATTTCACAAAGCTTTGCGTGGAAAAAACCCGATATGTTTTGTACCGGAGAGGTGAAGGTCATGTTAAATGCGGCTTATATAACGCGCTAAATCAAATAATCTAAAACTTCATGTGGTTGAAAATTACCCATATTTGTTTAATTTGAGACCAAATATTTGACAATCTTGATATTTAACCCTTTAAAACAAATTATTCAATCTGAATTTTCACCCACTTGAAGTTGTGTCTCGCTGACGCGATCCACAACTTCAAGTGAGTGAAAATTATTCAGATTTGACAAAATGGAGGTCAACTGTTTTCAAATATTGCTGATTGATGTCACATTTTATCTTTAACATGTTTAAAAGGTGGTACTTAATGTGCTAATAAAAATGAAAACACGAATATATGCGACACCGGTGGTTAAAGGGATAACAGTCATTTCGTTCGCAATAACACAGTTTTAATCGGCTAATAAAACAAATTAAAAACGATTATAGTCGTGTTTAGCGCCTAAAGGGTAAAAATGAGCCTGAATCAGCCAGTAAACACAAGGCGTTGAACCAATGTTGTTTCAATGTTGGCCCAGCGTCGTAGACGGTGGGCCAACATTGAAACAGCATCGGTTCAACGCCTTGTGTTTACTGGACAGCACAATAGACGTTGATTTCCAACCCTTGTTGCACCGGATCAGTGTTATTTTGTCTATTCTCTTAGTTCTCTATCAATTGTCAATGTAAACTAAATTTTGCTAACTGATAGAACTATGATAAAGATCTAATTAAAAATGTCATGCTCGTGAAATCTGGCTTAAAATAAAAGTATGTGTTGTATGATTTAGCAATTCTAATTTTAAGTCAGGGACAAGAACTTCTGAAAACGTGAGGGTTTCTCATATAACTTCCGTGCACACCACCCAGCTACGATCTGTGAATGGAAAATATATAGACGTCAGGGGAATATTAGAAATGCCTGAGTGAAATTACTTTTTTTCTCAGAAAGAGGAAGATATGTAAATATCTCTTTCAATATTGTTTTGTTTTAAATTTTGATCACCACGTTATTGTTTTGCAAAGTGAGAAGGAAACCTCGATGAATTTATTATTATGCTTATGTAAGAAAAGAATTATTTATAAAATATAAGTAAATTGTAATAGAAACTCACTATTTCTTCTTTTTGAAGATAATATATTTGCTTGTAAATTCATATATGTTGTATTTTGATTTGCAGGGGTCGATATAATCTGAAATGATGAAATTTGTAATGCATAGTTTTGACATTGCAAAATGATTGTTCACTAATATAAATCTAAAAGTACGTGTGTCAGCCGTACCAACAGATGGGTTTATCGACGTTCAGACGATGTTCAGATATTTTGAGAGGATTTACACTGTCTGTCTAATCACGACAATAGTCGTTTTCAGTCCATTTTATTTGTCGATGTTATCGAGAATAAAATGTGTGTTCAAACATCAACATTAGTAAATGTTTGGTCCTAAATTAAATAAATACGAGTAATTTTCATCCACTTGAGGTTGTGGGTCGCGGTAGCGAGACACAACCTCAAGTGGTTGAAAATTCAAACAAATTTACTCAGCAGGATAGGAGGTAAATTCCGGAGACGCTTAAAATAAAATAAATATAAGTATGAAAAGAGTATGTTTTGTAATTCAGACACAAATATGGACAGAAATTAGACGGGCATAAAGCAATGTTGTCCGCGTCCAAGATAATCACAATAATTTAATTTGTCAGGAAAAAATGAATACAATTATGTACGGAAAACATCTGGGCATGGGATTGGAGAATTATTCCCCTAGTGGCAATTAGCTATTTCACAAACAAGCAATCTGGACCCTTTAATGCTAAGGTGACGATTTGTAAGTAGAAACACACTCAACTTCTGTCGCGGTACTGTTATTTCAGATTTGTGTGAAATCAGAATTAATAGCAAATCTTCGTTTTAAAAATGTGAGAAATTCAGCCACATAAGTGACCCAATCTTTACGTACTTTTTTTATTTCATATGATTACTTTCAAATCCTAAAAGGGTGTGGCATAGAAATATGTGTACATGATGTAAAAAAATATTTTGAATCTATGTGTTATTTCACTTTTAGTTCTATTTTTACTTGAATCCGGGATATTTGTTTCTATTCACATGTTGCCAAGGTAACATTTGCCAATGCGTAGTAAATAGTCATTCTGCTTATCAAAACACCAGGGATATACTGTTACAGTTCACAAAATGTTAAAATCATGCGTTTATTATAGAAAAATTGAGATCTAAATGAAATTTTTTTTTGTTTATTTAATTTTGATCCGTTTGTTTTTTCCCCGTAAAATGTACAAATTCCCTTTTTGAACTTTAAAGGACATGTTCACAAAATCATGCAATTTCAGACTTCACATCACGTTTGCAAAACAATATTTTTGGCACTATAAAACACGCTAGAAAGTTGTGAATATACCGTTTTAAAGTAAATTTTGTGCAGATTCAGGATCTGTTCGTAACTCCAATATTTAGATCTCGACTCCTATCTCGACTCCTAGACACTATAGATCGGGTTTTATTGAAACGAAATGAATGGGGTTTTAGGCAACCTTTGTGCACTTCTATATGCTAAACTGGGTCAGGAGAACCTCCTGAGGATGGTGAGATCAAGGAATTTAGAATCTTTTTTATATTCCTTGGTGAGAGGAATGAGATGACACCGCCCTCCAGACACAGGAATCGAAATCGGGCTTTACAAAGTTGTCAATAGCGATATAAATTAAAATGAATTTCAATAATTTAAAAATGTTATTTTAAAAAGAAGCAAACCATGTTTTAAACTGTCCATGGATAAATCTATTGGTCCAAAGAGCAACTTAGTTTTTCTTCATGACATTAAATTGATATTATAGGAAAATTAAACAGAAGGCCAAATCCAAAATGCGATTCAGTTCTTATGACCTTTTGTGATGAAAATTGAAGATAATTACATGTACCTAGAGCACGTTTATCTCCACTCACTCACTCACTCACTCACTCACTCACTCACTCACTCACTCACTCACTCACTCACTCACTCACTCACTCACTCACTCACTCACTCACTCACTCACTCACTCACTCACTCACTCACTCACTCACTCACTCACTCACTCACTCACTCACTCACTCACTCACTCACTCACTCACTCACTCACTCACTCACTCACTCACTCACTCACTCACTCACTCACTCACTCACTCACTCACTCACTCACTCACTCACTCACTCACTCACTCACTCACTCACTCACTCACTCACTCACTCACTCACTCACTCACTCACTCACTCACTCACTCACTCACTCACTCACTCACTCACTCACTCACTCACTCACTCACTCACTCACTCACTCACTCACTCACTCACTCACTCACTCACTCACTCACTCACTCACTCACTCACTCACTCACTCACTCACTCACTCACTCACTCACTCACTCACTCACTCACTCACTCACTCACTCACTCACTCACTCACTCACTCACTCATTCACTCACTCACTCACTCACTCACTCACTCACTCACTCACTCACTCACTCACTCATCCACCCACCAACCCACCCACCCACTCACTCACTCACTCACTCACTCACTCACTCACTCACTCACTCACTCACTCACTCACTCACTCACTCACTCACTCACTCACTCACTCACTCACTCACTCACTCACTCACTCACTCACTCACTCACTCACTCACTCACTCACTCACTCACTCACTCACTCACTCACTCACTCACTCACTCACTCACTCACTCACTCACTCACTCACTCACTCACTCACTCACTCACTCACTCACTCACTCACTCACTCACTCACTCACTCACTCACTCACTCACTCACTCACTCACTCACTCACTCACTCACTCACTCACTCACTCACTCACTCACTCACTCACTCACTCACTCACTCACTCACTCACTCACTCACTCACTCACTCACTCACTCACTCACTCACTCACTCACTCACTCACTCACTCACTCACTCACTCACTCACTCACTCACTCACTCACTCACTCACTCACTCACTCACTCACTCACTCACTCACTCACTCACTCACTCACTCACTCACTCACTCACTCACTCACTCACTCACTCACTCACTCACTCACTCACTCACTCACTCACTCACTCACTCACTCACTCACTCACTCACTCACTCACTCACTCACTCACTCACTCACTCACTCACTCACTCACTCACTCACTCACTCACTCACTCACTACACTCTGCGACTCTTATATTTCCATTCTTTCATTCGGCGGGGGCCCTAGGGTAGTGGTTAGCACCGCTGCCTTTCACGCCAGAGTTCGGGGTTCGGTTCCCGGACTCGGCGGTTTGAAAGAAACAAAAATGTTTTTTCCCCATCCACGTGTGAAAGTCAGTATTGTGGGGAGCCTCCGTGACCGAGAGGTAGCGTGCTCGGCCTCAGACCGCCGGGCTCGAATTTCGAATCCTGTGTCTGGAGGACAGTGTCATCTCAATCATCTCACCATCCTCAGGAGGTTCTCCTGGCCCAGTTTAGCCTATATGTGCACAAAGGTGGCCTAAAGCCCGATTCATTTCATTTCATTTTTTTCATTCGGCTTGTTGTAATTATTGACATTACTTCCACGGCAAAAAATAATCATGACGTGATTATGCCAAAAACGACGCGACAAATTTTCCATATTAATAAATAACATTGTTTCTCGGCCGAATAATATTTATTTCATGATTCTTTTCTTTAATATTACATAGTTGTTTTTATCCAGCCAGCATGTGAGCAAATATATTTGGCAGCGGAATAAAAAAGAGCTAGTTTTTGCACACAATCCCATTTGTTTCTAATCGTAATTTATTTATTGAACTTTTGTTATAAAACTGAAGATTAATGATCCCGTCTGAGTGTTTTATATTTCGAGTGTCGGTATCAATATAGCTTTTAGTTTAAGCAGATTTTAAATAAAACCAAATGTATGTTTTCGCATAGTGAATTATTCTTTTCTTTTTAGTTCATTTGAAGCTGGAATTGCTGACGAATTGTTCACCTCAGAGGAACGAATCTGTTCTTTTAAATTGGGTTAATCGTCCCGAGCAGATTTTCTAAAACAAAAAAACAAGACAGTGCTATGGCAGGATAAACTGTGTGCAGTATATCGGTCATACCAAGGAATATAGAACTTGGTCATACGTTAGTAGCCTTACAGTACGCCAAAAAATACGAGACATCAATCCATAGCTGATTTAATGCTGGGCCATCTTTTAGGACGCTGGCCCAGCATTAAGCCAGCACTGGGTCAATGACTCATGTTTGCTGGATGTACGTGATTCTCTCTGTGTGGTGTGGTCCACCGCGGTACATGCGCAGCCACGACGACTCACCTAATTTAACTCTGTGAGATCCCTTTCCCAGCAAACACAGGATGTTGAATCAATGCTGGGTCAATGTTGGGCCAGCATCATAGACGGTGGATTAATATTGACATTGAGTGAAAGTAACGCCCCGCTTGCTGGGTTGTGCAGTTATGCGCCACATGACATATTTTGTATATTAATCGATTTAAAAACTTACCACAGAATGGACGACGTTTTATTCTATTTTATATAACATCAGAAATACATAATTGTGTATTATGTATTTGATTATATGAATAACAGTTGGGTATTTTCGAAATGAAATGAAATGAATCGGGCTTTAGGCCACTTTTGTGCACATACAGGCTAAATTGGGCCAGGAGAACTTCCTGAGTATATTTTCGAAAATCAGTGCGCAAGTTCCGACCCACTCCTTTTGTATAACTTTTGTATAATAACCCTAACATGGCAAAATAGTACCCGCAGATCACAGCGCCTGAGTGGGACAATTAGCTCCTAAGATATATATATTCGGTAAGAATATAGAGGGACGAGCTCAGAGGCGCATCCAAAGCGACATTCATGCGTTTATTTCCCAGGAAACACGAGACTTTGACCCAGTGTTGGTTGGATGTTGGTCCAGCGTCAATATATCGTATTTGGTACAAGGATAGCATTCCGTCATCCATCATGCGCGCCACGTCTGCCAGATTGCGCCCATTTCTCGCCGTGACCAGAGACGTGAGAATTAGGTTTACGGCTGCCCCGTGACGGACACTGAATGACCATTATCTTAATGAAGGGTCTCGTCACAAACTGTGCTTTGTTCTCGTGGAAACGCTTTGTCTTGCGTGACCATGCCAAGTAAGGACAGCCAGTCACTTGTAATTAAGCATGTAGGTCTACCGTTAAGTTAGTCCCATTTCTCTGCACCATTGCCCTGAAGCCAAGGCATGTTGTATTGTCATAGTAAGAAACATCTAGGTTTCTCAGTTATAACAAGGGAATTAATCAGTTGATGTATTTAGTAATTATATCATGAAGTTAACCTTTGTAATGAGAGGCCATGCATGTGTATACGTTTTGGAAGTTTCAGACTAAATAATCTGACACTGGAAATGATTAAATGTTTTGTGGTAGATACTCATTTTTTTAAATAAATAATTATAGAATGTGCCTATTTGAAATATATATATATTTCATGATTTGAAGCTGCAAATTGAGTCATCAATTATAGGTTTTTAAAGGGTTGTGTCTGCTATTTTGCAGCAGCAGTTACAACCCTTTTACAAATGTGACCATAAACATGATAAACTTTTTCTCACAAAAAACTTTTGGCCACACAATAACATAATCTCCATAGTGAACTTTGCAGTACATTTAAGGCTCAGTAATAATGTCTTTTAATCTCATTTAATATAGCTGTAGGCCTGTATAATGTAAGTTTATCATTATTACAATTTGCAACTGTGTCATTATTACTAGAACTTATGTATCGCTCCTGGCTTTTTCAGAACTATTGTATGTCACTTATTTTGCTCATTATCCCATTAACCCTTTAACCGCCGGTGCCGCATATATTCGGGTTTTTATTTTTCATTAGCACATTATGTACCACCATTTGAACATGTTAAAGATAAAATGTGACATCAATCAGCAACATTTGAAAACAGATGACCTCCATTTTGTCCAATCTGAATAATTTTCACTCACTTGAAGTTGTGGATCGCGTCAGCGAGACACAACTTCAAGTGGGTAAAAATTCAGATTGAATTATTTGGCGGTTAAAGGGTTAAGATGTCAGGTAATACGTGGAGAGTGCTCTCAGATTTGTTTTCATGAAAAAGTTGTTTTGGGAAATCTCAGTAAAACAAATTTTAGTCAGAAAAAATCATACCCCCTCTCCACATGCAGTCTGTTTCACGCCTAACATCGGTAACATTGTTACAAATAATAGTCAACATATGAGACATACAGAGCAGGTAAGCGTAATGACATCAGAAGACCAATTAGTGTCATTTATAATGGATAAAGTAGAGACCTAGTGACATGTCTGAACTGTGAATAAACCACCCCTCTGTTTTGTACGTTTCATAGCTCCATGCACGCGAGTGAAATATTTCAACCCTAAATTCCATTTAGCTTAATGGGAAATGTGCATGTAGGCCAGCCTGTATGCATGCGGTCTATATATCACGACAGGAAAAAATAAGTAGTCTTGCAACGGCATGAACCGGAATAAATAATTAGCTCATTATAACAATGACATTTAAACTAGGCCTAGTTGGTTCATCACTTGTGACGTTGGCACTCCACATCAGCAACGAAAGTGTGAGATATATTGACCCTAATTATGTCAATCAAATGCAAAGTTTTGTGCCCATTTCATCTATCTGTAGGCCTATATGGATTACCATTAGACATTTACCTTTTCACCAAATGAATGAATGATGAAAGAATAAATGAATGAATGAATGAATGAATGAATGAATGAATGAATGAATGAATGAATGAATTAATGAATGAATGAATGAATGAATGAATGAATGAATGAATGATTGAATGAATGGTGCATCAGGTCGCGTTGTGCATACAGTCCAAACTAGGTCAGGATATCCTCCTGAGGATGGTGAAGATGGTTAGATCATAGAGTTTATTAACTCTATGGTTAGATGAATCAGATGACACTGCTCTAAATTGGAGGCCTGGTGGTCTGAGGCCGAGCACGTTATATGTAGCTCCTATCTCTCAGTCTTAGAGGTTCAATACAATTTTGTTTCTTTGAATTCTGAATATGACTAGCACATCTTCAACTATCATTATTCTGAGCTATGCTCTGCGTAATGCGTAATGGTCTAAACTCTGCAGATTTTGCTGAACAAGATGGAATACCAGAGTGGGTGACGACCCGCGAGCTCCGGTGTGACAGACAGACAGCGCTAACTACTACATCACTGCCCTCGTCTGTTCTCTACCCCTTTAAGGCCTCACGATGCATTAAAGCATGATTTTATATCCCTAAAAACAGACTCGATTTTCCTACAACCAAAGGTTTTAGAACGAAAATTTCCATGAAACTGGTTTACCAATTCATGGCAATTTTTTTTATTTTTTAAACCACCTCAAATCATCTTCATCCACTACAAGTCGAGAATTGCGACAGCAATGCGCGGCTTGTGGTGGATGAAGATGACAATAATATATTCAGACTTGAACGGGTTAAATATGACAGACAGACAGACAGATTCTTTTCAATGGTAGACTAATACTAAAAAGACAGTCCAAGTTTTATCTATATTCATGAATGTTCAAACTATTATGTGGTCTATCTCATATGAACATATCTTATTTCATTTTCGATATCTAACGTTGCAGCATTAGATACTATTCCACTATTGTTAATAGTTGTCATGTATATAGCATTTTGGCAGAAGCAGAGTGAAACGATGACCTTCAATAAGATCATAGGTCATGCCCAGCTGGGCTGAATGATCACCTGGGGACAACCAATCTCCTGTTACCATGGCAGCCAGAATATGACACGTCCTGCTAGGAAGTTGAATGGCAAGATGTTCACTAAAAAAGCGCCTGTGTAGCTACATTAAAACTAAAACAGTATCCATGGCCCGGAAGGACATTATCTCCTATTATCACCCAAAGAAATCTGTCTTGGAAACGTAGGCCAAACAAACACAATACATGATTCTATGGTGGTTCAATGTTGGGCCACCGTCTTCGACGCTGTCCCAACATTGAACCACCATAGAATCAATGTATCATGTTTGCTGGGGGGGGGGGGGGCTACGCAGCTCACTACTTCAAGTTAGTGACGATTCGACAAAGTTTTCATATTTTAAGTATTTGACAAACTTGCCAATTTAATGACGTTTTCCTTCCTCAAAATCTATTCTTGAAAGTATTAATAAAACGTAATGAACTACTATTATGTGACAGTGATTGAAACGGGCATGATTACCACAGATATGGCCTATATAATTATACTGAATCTGAAATAATTTTCACTCGCTTGAATTTGTGAAGCGCGTCAGCGAGGCCCAACGTGAAATGAGTGAAAATTCACATTAAATAACTTGGCGGTTAAAGGGCTAAGGAGGTTTTATATTTAAACACAAACCAGACTTCACTTCATATGTGGAGTCGAAATTACATCATCACCCGAAGTGAATTTTTAGTTTCAGCTCTTTGGATTGATTGATTTTATTTGAAGTTACGATTGCCGACTAGAGATAAAACACCCACGTATGGTATTCTACCACCGTAATTTAACCCTTTCAGTGCGGGGACCGTCTTTATACGTCAGAATCTGACGTCTGTAGACGTCAGATTCTGAGATAAAGATAAAGATAAAGACGGTCTTCGCGTTGAAAGAATCAAACATTTCTAATGGTTGTAGACCCATAACATAGGTATTCAAATGAAGCGCAAAGAGCTAACTAAGACATTTATGATGATTTCAAATAGAAAAAACCCCTTTGCTCTTCATGATTAACACAGACATATTTCAGTGTTGTAAGAGTTAAATGACTGAATGACTGCGGTGATTATGGCTGATCTCATCAAATCACATGCTGAACTACCCTTTCATTGATATGGTCGTGTATGGGCAGACTACTTTGGCTGTTCAGTTTTCAAACTCTCTGTGAAATTTGATCACCAGAATACCAATTTGAACATATGAGTGAGAGTCCAGATGCAAAATCACCCTCCCTGTTAATAAAGGGAGATGTGTACACCTGGGTTATATGTCACTGAATGATATATCAATTTAGATATAAAAGCGCATCTCATACAAATAACCCTTTGAGTGCCAATCTGTTTTAGTATGAGGTTAGATCACGGCTTGGGAATGAAATGAGTGTCTAAACACCAAGATTTGTAAATATTTTGTCTCAAATTAAGCAAATATGAGTAAGTTTCTCTCACTTGAAGCTGTGGATCGCGGTAGCGAGACACAGCTTCAAGTTGGTGAAAAATAAATTATATAACCTAGCAGATAAAGGATTGAGATCAGATCAATTTTTCATAGTTCTATCATTGAACAAATTTGAAATAATAGTAGAGCAGTAAAATCAGCACGTCGTTTTAGAAATCATATTCCTCCATTGAGGAGTGTTTTCCTCCAGGGCCCATGTTATTTATACCTGGACTGCCAGGTAACATTATAAAATCTAATTTGACAGACCATTATGGCAAGACGTCATGGTAATCAACTGTTCGCACATGTTATTTTAAATGGAAGTGTTTTTATTTTTTTGCGGGCACATCGTGACTCTAAATCTTGTTTCATTATTATGCATGCATATAAGCCAAATGCCCCCCCCCCCCAAATACGCCCCCCCCCCCCTATTGGAAATTGTGTCTCGCTGATGCGATCCCCAGCTAAAAAACGTTTCGCTGTTATTAAATATCATTATTATAAAATTTAAAAATAAAATTGAAAACCAATTATAATTAAGCGCAAAATAAGCGAACGCGAAAAATACACTATTTTATCATACGCGAAGGCGAAGGCCAACGCGAAAAGTTATTAAAATCTTAAAATCTTTGATCTCTATTTGGTCAAATCTGAATAATTTTCACTCACTAGAAGTTGAGGATCGCGTCAAGTGGGTGACAATTCCAATTAGATTATTTGGCGGTTAATGGTTACCGGTATTTTTTCATTTAAACAAATATACATTATTAGTATTAGTAGCATTAGGCCTAATAGTATTAGTAGTATCAAGGAATCTCCCTACAGATTCCTTGGTAGTATTAGAAGTATTAGAGTATTCTCTGCCGTCGTTAGATTAAAATTAATTTTAAAATAATTAAAAAAAATATTTAAGAGATCGGAAAATCAGAAGTGATGTTTTTTTCGTCATCTCCATTTGAGTTTATATGAAGTGGCATTGTTGTTGTGTACATGCACATTGAATTTGACAGTCAGCTTAGTATAGTGACCGCAGGCAAACTGGAGAAAATGACGACTGTTTAAATAGCCGTAATCTTTTGTAAACAAGAAAAGATGGCGTTTCTCGAATTTGAAACACGATGATTCGGGTTTAGTATGGTATATACTGCTCTGCAATGCCAAAAGACAATAACCGCTTACTTGAAAAGTAAGTAGTTACTGCTTTTTTTAAACGCAGTACAGGTTAATTTATTGCGTTAGTTTCATTTGCGCCATGTTAGTCAAAGGCCAGTTATTAATTAATCAATGCACAGACAATTGCAAATGTTGTTCACTCCATTGAATCCGAGCGCATAAAATAATAACGCAACTTATGGCAATTAAACTGATTCTCATTATCGTTATCATGTTGAGCTCTGCATTTATCTCAATATTTTTGTTAATTAAACTCGAGCTTAAAATTCCAAAACAAAATTCAAACAATGCGAGAATAATAAAACCATTGACTAAAATTATTACCCGTCTCCAAAATCGAAGTGATCTCACAATCTATTCGTAGACAACCAACGGCTTTTATCAATTTCAACGGATTTTTAATATGGCTTCACCTTTGTCTGAGAACTTATATACACCATCCCTCTCGTATGCCAAGAGTTAATTAAATCAGGTGAATTAAACTAATTAATCATTGGGGTGTAATTAATTACTTGTTACACCGACTCGCTGCTACGTCAGTGTATTAGCATAGTATTTCAAGATCATCCTCAGGAGGTTCTCATGGCCTAGTTCAGCTATATTTGCACAAAGGTGGCCTAAAACCCGATTCATTTCATTTCAAGATTCATGTCACACATAGAACGATCACACTCAGGGCTCACCCAGCAAACACGACACATTAAACCAATGTTGGGTCAATGTTGGGCCGTCGTCGTAGTGTTTGCAGGGTTGACTTCATTTTAATGACGCTTAAGTCTGCATATAGACTTCCCGTTGTCAATAAATATCTATCTATCTAATATATAGTTTAACATGTTTAATGTCGTCTAGCAGCCTGACTAAATTTCAAGTAGATAAACACTTAGTAAATAATAAATTAAGAATACCATACAATCATTTGCAATAGTTTGTATTGCGATAAAATAGCGTAGGAACTAATTCTGAAAGCATGCGTATGAGTTTCAGAACACGTGAATTATATATTTTTAAAACCCAAAGAAAAATTATGAAACGTCACGTTTTAAACCATATTTATCTACGCTAATAATGAATATTATTGACAAACAGTTTTTCTAAATCGTGAAAGCAATTTTACTTCTGAAAATAATGGCAAAAAGCGATTAATTACATGGGGAAATCGACCAGGAGCTAGAAATGAGCTGGACGTTTAATTCCCATGTTATAGGTCAGGTAAATTGCGATTACCTGGTATTTCACAAAGATTTGTGTGGAAAAAACCCGATATGTTTTGTACCGGAGAGGTGAAGGTCATGTTAAATGCGGCTTATATAACGCGCTAAATCAAATAATCTAAAACTTCATGTGGTTGAAAATTACCCATATTTGTTTAATTTGAGACCAAATATTTGACAATCTTGATATTTAACCCTTTGAAACAAATTATTCAATCTGAATTTTCACCCACTTGAAGTTGTGTCTCGCTGACGCGATCCACAACTTCAAGTAAGTGAAAATTATTCAGATTTGACAAAATGGAGGTCAACTGTTTTCAAATATTGCTGATTGATGTCACATTTTATCTTTAACATGTTTAAAAGGTGGTACTTAAAGTGCTAATAAAAATGAAAACACGAATATATGCGACACCGGTGGTTAAAGGGATAACACTCATTTCGTTCGCAATAACACAGTTTTAATCGGCTAATAAAACAAATTAAAAACGATTATAGTCGTGTTTAGCGCCTAAAGGGTAAAAATGAGCCTGAATCAGCCAGTAAACACAAGGCGTTGAATCAATGTTGTTTCAATGTTGGCCCAGCGGCGATGGGCCAACATTGAAACAGCATCGGTTCAACGCCTTGTGTTTACTGGACAGCACAATAGACGTTGATTTCCAACCCTTGTTGCACCGGATCAGTGTTATTTTGTCTATTCGCTTAGTTCTCTATCAATTGTCAATGTAAACTAAATTTTGCTAACTGATAGAACTATGATAAAGATCTAATTGAAAATGTCATGCTCGTGGAATCTGGCTTAAAATAAAAGTATGTGTTGTATGATTTAGCAATTCTAGTTCTAAGTCAGGGACAAGAACTTCTGAAAACGTGAGGGTTTCTCATATAACTTCCGTGCACACCACCCAGCTACGATCTGTGAATGGAAAATATATAGACGTCAGGGGAATATTAGAAATGCCTGAGTGAAATTACTTTTTTTTCTCAGAAAGAGGAAGATATGTAAATATCTCTTTCAATATTGTTTTGTTTTAAATTTTGATCACCACGTTATTGTTTTGCAAAGTGAGAAGGAAACCTCGATGAATTTATTATTATGCTTATGTAAGAAGAGAATTATTTATAAAATATAAGTAAATTGTAATAGAAACTCACTATTTCTTCTTTTTGAAGATAATATATTTGCTTGTAAATTCATATATGTTGTATTTTGATTTGCAGGGGTCGATATAATCTGAAATGATGAAATTTGTAATGCATAGTTTTGACATTGCAAAATGATTGTCCACTAATATAAATCTAAAAGTACGTGTGTCAGCCGTACCAACAGATGGGTTTATCGACGTTCAGACGATGTTCAGATATTTTGGGAGGATTTACACTTTGTCTGCTAATCACGACAATAGTCGTTTTCAGTCCATTTTATTTGTCGATGTTATCGAGAATAAAATGTGTGTTCAAACATCAACATTAGTAAATGTTTGGTCCTAAATTAAATAAATACGAGTAATTTTCATCCACTTGAGGCTGTGGGTCGCGGTAGCAAGACACAACCTCAAGTGGTCGAAAATTAAAACAAATTTACTTAGCAGGATAGGAGTTAAATGCCGGAGACGCTTAAAATAAAATAAATATAAGTATGAAAAGAATATGTTTTGTAATTCAAACACAAATATGGACAGAAATTAGACGGGCATAAAGCAATGTTGTCCGCGTCCAAGATAATCACAATAATTTAATTTGTCAGGAAAAAATGAATACAATTATGTACGGAAAACATCTGGGCATGGGATTGAAGAATTATTCCCCTAGTGGCAATTAGCTATTTCACAAACAATCAATTTGGACCCTTTAATGCTAAGGTGACGATTTGTAAGTAGAAACACATTCAACTTCTATCGCGGTACTGTTATTTCAGATTTGTGTGGAATCAGAATTAATAGCAAATCTTCGTTTTAAAAATGTGAGAAATTCAGCCACATAAGTGACCCGATCGGTACGTACTTTTTTATTTTATATGATTACTTTCAAATCCTCAAATGGTGTGGCATAGAAATATGTGTACATGGTGTAAAAAATATTTTAAATGTGTTATTTCACTTTTAGTTCTACTTTCACTTGAATCCGGGATATTTGTTTATATTCAGATGTTGCCGTGGTAACATTTGCCAATGAGTAGTAAATAGTCATGCAATGTAAACATCAAAACACCAGGGATGTACTGTTAAAGTTCACAAAATGTTAGAATCATACGATTATTATTGAAAAAATTAACATCTGAATGACAAATTATTCTGTTTCTTTAATTTTAATCCGATTGTTTTTTTTCCCGTAAAATGTACAAATTCCCTTTTTGAACTTTAAAGGACATGCTCACAAAATCATGCAATTTCAGACCTCACATTTCTCTGAGTTTGCAAAACCATATTTTTGTCACTATAAAACACGCAAGAAAGTTGTGAATATAGCGTTTTAAAGGTAATTTTGTGTAGATTCAGGATCTGTTCGTAAGCCCAATTTTTAGATCTGCGACTCATATTTTGCCAGATCGGGCTTTATTGAAATGAAATGAATGGGGTTTTAGGCAACCTTTGTGCACTTCTAGGCTAAACTGGGTCAGGAGAACCTCCTGAGGATGGTGAGATGAATGAGATGACACGACCCTCCAGACACACTGCAGGATTTGAAATTGGGCTTTAATAAAGCTGTCAATAGCGATATAAATGAAAAGTAAATTCAATAAATTAAAAATGTTATTTTAAAAAGAAGCAAAACATGTTTTAAACTGTCCATGGATAAATCCATTGGTCCAAAGAGCAGCTTAGTTTTTCTTAATGACATTAAATTGATATTATAGAAAAATTAAAAAAATTATGTTACATGTAACTGTAACAGGAGGCCAAATACAAAATGCGATTCAGTTCTTATGACCTTTTGTGATGAAAATTGAAGATAATTACACTCACTCACTCACTCACTCACTCACTCACTCACTCACTCACTCACTCACTCACTCACTCACTCACTCACTCACTCACTCACTCTCTCACTCACTCACTCACTCACTCACTCACTCACTCACTCACTCACTCACTCACTCACTCACTCACTCACTCACTCACTCACTCACTCACTCACTCACTCACTCACTCACTCACTCACTCACTCACTCACTCACTCACTCACTCACTCACTCACTCACTCACTCACTCACTCACTCACTCACTCACTCACTCACTCACTCACTTACTAGGCCGTTCTTACATTTCCATTATTTCATTCGGCTTGTTTTAATGACATTACCTCCACGGCAAAAAAAAAATCATGACGTGATTATGCCAAAAAACGATGCGACAAATTTATTTTCCAGATTAATAAATAACATTGTTTCTCGGCCGAATGATATTTATTTCATGATTCTTTTCTTTAATATTACATAGTTGTTTATATCCAGCCTGCAGGCCAGCAAATATCGTTGGAAGCGGAATAAAAAAAGAGCTGGTTTTTTGCACACAATCCCATTTGCTGCTAATCATAATTTATTTATTGAACTTTTGTTATACAACTGAAGATTAATGATTCCATCGGAGTGTTTTACATTTTGATTGTCGGTATCAATATAGCTTTTGGTTTGAGCAGATTTTAATAAACCAAATGTATGTTTTTGTATACTGAATTATTCTCTTCCTTTTCGTTCATTTGAAACAAGAACGAATCTGTTCTTTTGACTTCGGTTAATCGTCCCGAGCAGATTTGCTAAAAAAAACAAGACAGTGCCATGGCAGGATAATCTGTATGCAGTATATCGGTCATACGTTTAAGTAGCCTTACAGTACGCCAAAAAACACCAATCCAATGCTGATTTAATGTTGGACCATCGTCTACGACGCTGGCCCAACATTAGGCCAGCACTGGGTCAATGTCTCATGTTTGCTGGATGTACGTGATTCTCTCTGTGTGGTGTGGTCCACCGCGGTACATGCTCACCCACTGGGTACCGTCTCGCGGCCGAAGTGAATCGGCAGCACTCGGAGTGTGTGTGTATATAAAGACATGGGTATCAACTCCTCAGCCATGCGCGTCCAAAATATCGGCAGTCCCTTCACAATACATCGCCTAGCTGAGTAATAATAAATCCTAACAAATTAAATCAAGTGTAAAGTCATTGAATAATAATTATTCTTTGCATATGTTACAAAATAACACCTCCGGGAAGGCGAAAAACGCCATAATTCTTTATAAATCCGGGCACATTTTGTTTGCCGTCATTTCTCGACACGAACCCATCACACTTTCGGTACCTCCCACTTTTCAAGGCAATCTGAGAAAACAACATATTTTACAACACAGCTCACGAATTATAACATGCCGTGTGGCATATTACAATCTCTTTTTGTCCTGGAAACATCACAAATGAAAGAAAACGGAAAAAAATCATTCGTTGTTTCACTTTATCGACAAATGGTCAGTTAATTTACTCACTGGCAGACTTAATTATGCAACAGGTGTCCACTTGCTACCGGCATACACGATGCGTTCAATCAATGTTGGCGCGTTGTTATACCATCACCGGCAGCGTTAGCCAGACACGAAAACAGCATCGGGTGAACGTTGTGTAGGTACCAGCAGAGATTGTTCATGAAAAATTTCTGGTACCAGCATTATAAGAACAGTCTCTCTATCATACAAATTCGTTGAAAGAAAACGAGAATTAAACACATGCACTGCACTGCTTTCGTGATTGTGCAGTATTAACGTGACGTCAAAGATGATCGTTGAATGGTAAGATAAAATAAATCGTATCTTTATTTTCGATGACAAATATACATGATACATGAAAATAATAACAATAATATACCTAATTACATGGTCCATCGGGTACCGACGTTTAATAACACAGTACCAGAAATAACCAGCAGATGAAGAAGGGTCTAGATTTATGGTGGTGATCACCAATAATATAGGCTATTGAACTAAAAAATCAAAATTGCACGATGAACAATTAGACAGAGAAGGTAGTATTATCAGCTATGTCAGCTTGGTAAAGACAATAGAGACAGCCATAGTGTTACTACCTAAAATGGCCTTACATAGTTTGTTGCTTATGATTTTTTTCTCGAGTCCACGCTTTCATAGCATATGCTTCACAATGCGTTCTAATGTCTTTGTTTGTAAGTCTGTGGCACTTTATTACAAAAAATTGTTCTGTCATATACTGTCACGTTTAGGAATTGAAAGAGATGTAATTTTATTTGGTGTTTAATCACATAATATTATATCGCAAAACAAAACAGAATATTTCATATTGTCCAAAGTAGCAGAAGTATCTACATTTACTAATATTAATAACCTGGTGGCAGAATCTTTACTGTGCTCTAGAAAAAAGTTCAGTGGTAAAACTTTGTTACCATGTGGAAATCATTTTTATGTCTCTGTTCGCCTGCGGCCGAAGGCATTATGTTGTCGGGCTGTCCGTCCGTCCGTCCGTCCGTCCGTCCGTTCGTTCGTTCGTTCGTTCGTTCGTCCGTCTGTCCGTCCGTCCGTCCGTCCGTCCGTCCGTCCGTCCGTCCGTCCGTCCGTCCGTCCGTATATTAACAAATATTTATTCAGGATCAGGTCGGGGGTGGGGGGTCAAGGCCAACTTGATTTTTGTTTGCCAGGGGGGCAGGCGGGGGGTCAAAACAAATTTGAACAAAAAAGTAGGGGGTCCAGGCAAATTATTATTTTTTTCAGTAGCCTCTTCAGGATTATTTTTTCGGGTGAGGGGAAGGTGGGTCAAACAAATATATTATTTTACTTTTATTATTTTAATTGTTTCGCAAAAAGCATCTTCTGATTTAATTAATTTTGGTGGGGTGGGGGGGGGGGGCAGGTAGGTCAAAAGGATATTCACCTTTTTTAGTTTTATTATGTTTATTGTCTATTAGGGTGTCAGGCTTAAGAAAACGTGGTTTCCGTTGCCGCATCATGCGTTTTTCATATAATAAATATGCTTATTTGGTGTACCCCCAAACCTATCTATATTTTAAGGGGTAGGGTTACGTAAGCGTCTGTCGTTGCTGTTATGATTTACATATCAAAACATGTACTACATCTGATAACATAATTATACCTAAATTCATGTTCTAATGATGTGCTGCACGTTGTCGTGGAGTGAAGAGCCTTATCTTTACAGACGTTGAACCATAATTATTATTAAAAAATAATTAGAATCAACAACAAAACACACTATTGAAATTGTAACACGCCATTCCAGTGGTGCAAGTGAATAGAACATTTTTTTGTAACTCAATCAGCTTACGCGCAATATTTGTCAACAAAAAAGTTTTTCCTGTGCCGGCCTGTCCACATATGACTAGATTGTGGTCCTGACACACAAACTTGAACGCCCTATCCTGACTGTTTGTTAATAACTGATTTGCTTTTTAAAATCATTTATTTGATAAAGATCAATGAATGCCTGTGCTGTCATCGTAATGGCAATAATGGAAGTCGAATTTGTATGATCGTGGCCCCATTGCTTTATGCTGGTAGCTGCACAGCAGATACGGGACGTTGACCCGATGCTGTTTTTGTGCTGGGCTGACGTTGCATGTGATGGAATAACATCTCGCCAACATTGATTCAGCGTATGGTGTATGCTGCTGGCTAGTGGACACCTGTTGCATAACTTATTCTGGCTAGTGTGTCAAATAACTGACGATTTGTTGATAAAATAAGACAAATGATGTTTTTTTTCGTTTTCTTTAATTTTTGAAGTCTTCAGAACAAAGCGAGATGGTGATATGCCACACGGCAAGTTATAATTAGTGAGATTTGTTGTATAATACGTTGTTTTATCAGATTGCCTTGAAAAGTGGGCGGTATCGAAAGTGTGATGGGTTCGTGTCGAGAAATGACGGCAAACAAAATGTGCCCGGATTTATGGAGAAGTGTGGTGTTATTCGCCTTCCTGGAGGTATTATTTTGTAACATATGCAAAGAATAATTATCATTCGATGACTTTACACCTGATTTGGTTTGTTAGAATTTAATATTACTCAGTTAGGCGATGTATTGTGAATGGACTGCCGATATTTTGGACGAGAATGAATGTCGAGCTGCTACCCATGTCTTTATATACACACACACTCCGAGTGCTGCCGATTCACTTCGGCCGCGAGACGGTACCCAGTGTGCTCACCTGTTTTAACTCAGACCCTTTTCCAGCAAACACAGGATGTTGACTCAATGCTGGGTCAATGTTGGGCCAGCGTCATAGACGGTTGACCAACATTGACCCTACATTGAGTAAACGCCCCGTTTGCTGGGTTGTGAAGCTATAAGCCACATGGCATATTTTGTATATTGATTGATTAAAAAATGTACCACAGAAAGGACGACGTTTTATATTATTCTATTTTATATATAACATGAAAAACAGTTAGGTATTTTCGAAAATCACAGTGGACAATCCATCACTGCGCAAGTTTTGTTCCACTCCATATGTATGTATAACACTTGTACAATGTTGGACCAGCGTCGAAGACGTCGGGCCGGCGTTGTACAAACTTAACGTGATCCTGATTTAGTTAGCCCTTTTAGTTTTGTGAACCCTAACATGGCAAAATAGTATCCGCAGATCACAGCGCGTAAGTGGGACAAGAAGCTTTTAAAATATATATATCCGGAAATAATATAGAGGGACGAGCTCAGAGGCGCATTTAAAAAAACATGCATGCGTCTATTCCCCAGCAAACACGAGACTTTGACCCACGCTGGACCAACACCAAACCAACACTGCGTGAATATATCGTATTTGGTACAAGGATAGCATTCCGTCATCCATCATGCGCGCCACGTCTGCCAGATTGCGCCCATTTCTCGCCGTGACCAGAGTCGTGAGAATTAGGTTTACGGCTGTCCCGTGACGGACACTGAATGACCATTATCTTAATGAAGGGTCTCGTCACAAACTGTGCTTTGTTCTCGTGGAAACGCTTTGTCTTGCGTGACCATGCCAAGTAAGGACAGCCAGTCACTTGTAATTAAGGTTGTAGGTCTACCGTTAAAGTTAGTCCCATATCTTTGCACCATTGCCCTGAAGCCAAGGCATGTTGTATTGTCATAGTAAGAAACATCTAGGTTTCTCAGTTATAACAAGGGAATTAAACAGTTGATTTATTTAGTAATTATATCATGAAGTTAACCTTTGTAATGAGAGGCCATGCATGTGTATACGTTTTGGAAGTTTCAGACTAAATAATCTGACACTGGAAATGATTAAATGTTTTGTGGTAGATACTCATTTTTTTAAATAAATAATTATAGAATGTGCCTATTTGAAATATATATATATTTCATGATTTGAAGCTGCAAATTGAGTCATCAATTATAGGTTTTTAAAGGGTTGTGTCTGCTATTTTGCAGCAGCAGTTACAACCCTTTTACAAATGTGACCATAAACATGATAAACTTTTTCTCACAAAAAACTTTTGGCCACACAATAACATAATCTCCATAGTGAACTTTGCAGTACATTTAAGGCTCAGTAATAATGTCTTTTAATCTCATTTAATATAGCTGTAGGCCTGTATAATGTAAGTTTATCATTATTACAATTTGCAACTGTGTCATTATTACTAGAACTTATGTATCGCTCCTGGCTTTTTCAGAACTATTGTATGTCACTTATTTTGCTCATTATCCCATTAACCCTTTAACCGCCGGTGCCGCATATATTCGGGTTTTTATTTTTCATTAGCACATTATGTACCACCATTTGAACATGTTAAAGATAAAATGTGACATCAATCAGCAACATTTGAAAACAGATGACCTCCATTTTGTCCAATCTGAATAATTTTCACTCACTTGAAGTTGTGGATCGCGTCAGCGAGACACAACTTCAAGTGGGTAAAAATTCAGATTGAATTATTCGGCGGTTAAAGGGTTAAGATGTCAGGTAATACGTGGAGAGTGCTCTCAGATTTGTTTTCATGAAAAAGTTGTTTTGGGAAATCTCAGTAAAACAAATTTTAGTCAGAAAAAATCATACCCCCTCTCCACATGCAGTCTGTTTCACGCCTAACATCGGTAACATTGTTACAAATAATAGTCAACATATGAGACATACAGAGCAGGTAAGCGTAATGACATCAGAAGACCAATTAGTGTCATTTATAATGGATAAAGTAGAGACCTAGTGACATGTCTGAACTGTGAATAAACCACCCCTCTGTTTTGTACGTTTCATAGCTCCATGCACGCGAGTGAAATATTTCAACCCTAAATTCCATTTAGCTTAATGGGAAATGTGCATGTAGGCCAGCCTGTATGCATGCGGTCTATATATCACGACAGGAAAAAATAAGTAGTCTTGCAACGGCATGAACCGGAATAAATAATTAGCTCATTATAACAATGACATTTAAACTAGGCCTAGTTGGTTCATCACTTGTGACGTTGGCACTCCACATCAGCAACGAAAGTGTGAGATATATTGACCCTAATTATGTCAATCAAATGCAAAGTTTTGTGCCCATTTCATCTATCTGTAGGCCTATATGGATTACCATTAGACATTTACCTTTTCACCAAATGAATGAATGATGAAAGAATAAATGAATGAATGAATGAATGAATGAATGAATGAATGAATGAATGAATTAATGAATGAATGAATGAATGAATGAATGAATGAATGAATGATTGAATGAATGGTGCATCAGGTCGCGTTGTGCATACAGTCCAAACTAGGTCAGGATATCCTCCTGAGGATGGTGAAGATGGTTAGATCATAGAGTTTATTAACTCTATGGTTAGATGAATCAGATGACACTGCTCTAAATTGGAGGCCTGGTGGTCTGAGGCCGAGCACGTTATATGTAGCTCCTATCTCTCAGTCTTAGAGGTTCAATACAATTTTGTTTCTTTGAATTCTGAATATGACTAGCACATCTTCAACTATCATTATTCTGAGCTATGCTCTGCGTAATGCGTAATGGTCTAAACTCTGCAGATTTTGCTGAACAAGATGGAATACCAGAGTGGGTGACGACCCGCGAGCTCCGGTGTGACAGACAGACAGCGCTAACTACTACATCACTGCCCTCGTCTGTTCTCTACCCCTTTAAGGCCTCACGATGCATTAAAGCATGATTTTATATCCCTAAAAACAGACTCGATTTTCCTACAACCAAAGGTTTTAGAACGAAAATTTCCATGAAACTGGTTTACCAATTCATGGCAATTTTTTTTATTTTTTAAACCACCTCAAATCATTTTCATCCACTACAAGTCGAGAATTGCGACAGCAATGCGCGGCTTGTGGTGGATGAAGATGACAATAATATATTCAGACTTGAACGGGTTAAATATGACAGACAGACAGACAGATTCTTTTCAATGGTAGACTAATACTAAAAAGACAGTCCAAGTTTTATCTATATTCATGAATGTTCAAACTATTATGTGGTCTATCTCATATGAACATATCTTATTTCATTTTCGATATCTAACGTTGCAGCATTAGATACTATTCCACTATTGTTAATAGTTGTCATGTATATAGCATTTTGGCAGAAGCAGAGTGAAACGATGACCTTCAATAAGATCATAGGTCATGCCCAGCTGGGCTGAATGATCACCTGGGGACAACCAATCTCCTGTTACCATGGCAGCCAGAATATGACACGTCCTGCTAGGAAGTTGAATGGCAAGATGTTCACTAAAAAAGCGCCTGTGTAGCTACATTAAAACTAAAACAGTATCCATGGCCCGGAAGGACATTATCTCCTATTATCACCCAAAGAAATCTGTCTTGGAAACGTAGGCCAAACAAACACAATACATGATTCTATGGTGGTTCAATGTTGGGCCACCGTCTTCGACGCTGTCCCAACATTGAACCACCATAGAATCAATGTATCATGTTTGCTGGGGGGGGGGGGGGGGCTACGCAGCTCACTACTTCAAGTTAGTGACGATTCGACAAAGTTTTCGTATTTTAAGTATTTGACAAACTTGCCAATTTAATGACGTTTTCCTTCCTCAAAATCTATTCTTGAAAGTATTATTAAAACGTAATGAACTACTATTATGTGACAGTGATTGAAACGGGCATGATTACCACAGATATGGCCTATATAATTATACATCCTCTGGCGGTAGAAACGCGACGCCACAAAGAAACAGGAGCGACAGGTAAGTGCCTGACTGGCATTGGAAGTATCTAAACGTATCGCCGCCTTGATATTAAAGAAGCGTATCTCAGGCATTGCAAAGTGGAATATACGACCCTTTGATAAGGAAGTGACGGTATGTGACTGATCCACAAATGAGGCTGATTACGCCTCTCACACAATGATTTTCTATTTCGCCCCTTGACTGGATCTGGAGTGCCACACACAGGTATGATTGTGAGCGATAATGGGGAATCAAATCTGTTGTTGACGCTTCTCGTCTTCGCACGGGTGCACCGATGGGCGTGTTGACCAATAAAATCACGGATCCGGCAGGGCCGGTGGATATGGAAGGACCGATGTATGGTCATGTATTGGCTCACGCTTGATTTTCTTCTTAGCTCCTCTGGTCCTTTGTCTCCATACGGATCCAGGTGGTGTTTCAGAAAAAAAACGAAGCATTGTCATTTGATGTTGTTTCAATCTCTCAGTCCTGAGATATTATACGAATGTTCTGTGTTTACTGGGACGTCTTGGCTTTTTTCAGAGGCAATTGCCAGCTTCATTCAAATGACTGAGAAATACCCTCAGGTTTAAAAATCTAGCATGCCATAATTCCTAATTGGTGTTTTGTCCAAGATCTGCTCTTGCACCTTTAAGATTTGAAAAAAAATTGTGTCTTTAAAAAGCAGTTTGATAGGCCGACATTTCTAAATCACAGACTGATGCATAAAACTGACGTGAAGCGCCATTCATCCATGACTCATTCAATCCACCTTGTTTTCAATCACATCTTGTCAGGTGATTTGTGGATCAATGTAAATGGGAAAAAAGCGTCAAACATTTTGAAGCAAATCTACATGCGTGTATGATTAAGCAGTCTCGCCAAAAAACTGCCCCCAGGCGCGATCGATCGACGGGTCGTTTTTCGGTCGATTTGCACAAAAGGTAATTTCGGCTACAGCTCGTTTGTCAGAGAGAAGGGCGTGAAAAATCAACAGAGAATCTAGTTCTTCAAATGCTGAATCAAATGTTTGTTTTTCGTTTATCCGCTGCAATTCGAGCTTCAACTAACATTAAAAATCCGACCAGAAACAAGATAGGCTCTATCTCACAAAGTTTACCATTAGGTTCTGATTGTAAAAATCTGCCGTTATTGGGGCATATTGTATCGATGTTTAGGGAGTTGTGTAGTAATGTAACCCTTACTGAAAAGTATGTTGCGCTCTGCACATAATTTTGTTTTGTTATCAAATTACCGTGTGAAAACCCCTCAGAAATAGTATACTGCGAAACAAGTCTATAATTTCAGGCGCATTGCTCAAGAAAGGTTCGAGATAATTGTTTCAGAACTGGTATTAGTAATAGTTCAATACAAAAAATGCAATAATGGATAAATAACCCGTGTTCAAATTTTTGCAGTGGTTATTAAAAAGAATAATAAAGATAATAATTTATCAAAATACCTCAAGAATGGAAAAAAAAAATATCCAAATAGTGTGAATTACAAATACAATATTGAACCTACATCACTGAATAAGCGACAGAGTATTAGAATAGAATACATGATATTTATTTGCACTTTATCATATATTCCTCTGTTTACTAATATTGATTTTACCCCTCGAGCCGTAAGAGCGTTAACCACCTATTATCGCCCGTCTTGTTCTGTCACAGGTGCGGCCATCCGGTCCTTGTCGGCCGAGACACAATCGATCAGGTCCTCTTATTTGCCCGTCGCCTGTCGCGCGTGTCGAATACGACCCAGCTGCGCCCTGGATAATGACCGACCCCGGAGCATTATTGCGAAACGACTCAATTCCGCCAAATGAGATCGTAAACGTTTTGCGCACAAGAGCAAGACTATATTCCCTGACAGCACCTGATTGAGGAAAATTAAACCCTACCTCCTTCAATTTATATTATATTGAATTATCATAACAATGAGTGATTTCATACGCAATTATGATAATTATGGTGAGTATATCTATAGACTAGGCATACTAGGCAAAACAAGAAAAAAATAATTATGATTGTTGGGGTTTCAAGCGAGACTAACATGTCATTTTCAATACGCCATAAGATAAGAGTGTTGTGTCCCGCCTGTAGGCAATTTTGTATCTGGCGTCAGACTGGAGGCTGAATAAAGCCATCTGCGAAAATAATGAGGTCAAACGGGAAAACAATGCAACAACTTCATATCAAGGATCCTTGTTCATATCAAAAACAAAACATTTGTATATCATTTGTACCATGTTGGGCCAACGTCGAATATGTTGGGCCAACGTCGAAGACGTTGTACAAATGTTATACAAATGTTTTCTGTTTGCTGGGTTCAAATAAAAACATTCATATAATATAGGCTATATGTCTCCTATGCCAAATTTGATTCCAAAGAAACCTGGTAGAATTGAAGGTGGTCTACATGCATGCAATAACTGGTTAAGCGCCGTAAACAGGTTCTTGCCGATAACGACAGATTTGAGCAGCTGATGTAGGGAAGGTTATTGTGTAAAAAAATCTTATAAAGCACTTTTCTCAGAAGCAAGTACATGTTTATGGCTGTTCGTGAAACATATTTCACTATAAAAAACTGTCAAGTGCGCTTACCAGTAAATATTACTAAATAACAGTTAATGTTAAGTACACATAACATGTAGCAAAGCGTAATGGTAAGTTCACTTAACATGTTCTTACAAAAAAAATCACAAACCAAAAATGGTAAGCACCCTTATCATGATTTTAAATGTGCAAAAGTATTCAGGAAAATGAATATGAAGTCACTGTTTCACAGATATGTAATCCATATCGATGAATTCCTGAAAAAATCACATAAAGGAATTAGATGGTAATATCATTTACCATGATGATATATCGGGATATTCAACTTGAACACTATTTGCAAATACTAGTTACCAAACATGTTAACTAGTTAACAAACATGGTTATTAGTAGTATGCTGGGAGTCCTACATATGATCACTAAACTTACTTTTCCAACATTATTGATAAACAAACTTATTTTACTCGAAAGCTCTTAGTGGGAAAAAATTGAACTTAAATTTTGAACTCGTTTTTCTCAAAACTATGAAACATGCACTTAACAGGTTATTGCTCGGAGCCATTCAATTGTCAATGTAGGCCTAAGAGGTTTCGGAAAACTGTGTAAGGCTGTGCACGGCTGCACGTGCATTGTATCGCCAGGGAACTGTTATTGTTGCCCTCAACGCGCCACATAACAGTTTACCGAACATTTACCGTCAAATTGGATTGTTCAAAGGATTAAAATAATTTAAACACACATAATCGCGGCTCACATATAAACGTTTGACATCATCATGATGTTTTGGGCAACATGGTAACATTGGGTGAGCGTCTAGTGTTGCCTGAGATATTCGTCATTCTTACATTGTATTATGGAGGTTATTATCAGATCCTTAACCCTTTATTCAATCTAAATTTTCACCCACTTGAAGTTGTGTCTCGCTGACGCGATCCACAACTTCAAGTGAGTGAAAATTATTCATATTTGACAAAATGAATGTCAACTGTTTTCAAATATTGCTGATTGATGTCGCATTTTATCTTTAACATGTTTAAAAGGTGGTAGGCCTACTTAAAGCAGCTCCTTGGGATGACATTAATTTTCGTTTTTAATTCCGTACTGAAGTAGTGTATCCCACGGATCATGTTTTTATTTTTTTCAGAATTTTCATATTTTTACAAATATTTTTAATCAACATTTCTATGAAACCAGAAGTAGCCCATAAAACACTATTTGTATACCTGAAGGACGATTAAATGTTTTCACAGCATTGGGCCACATGCTGATGGCATCGGCCCAGCGTTGGGTAGACAATCAGTGCTGCAGGTGTGTCCTCCCGTGTCCTGACTATAAGACACCAATTAGCGGCGACTGCTCTGATCTTACCGTCTGATAAGTAGGAATATGTGATGTAAAGTGCTGAATATTGCTGACTTGTTTTGTTTACATGGCAATATACGACCTGGAAATACAACTATTTCACTCTTTTTCGGTACTTGAAAATTGTTTTTTTTTTTTACTTTTTTGTATTTTCAGTTAAGATCAGTAGGCTATATAGCTTCATATAAAAGGGACTGGAGAAGGGGACGTGGCGCTTTGGTAGAACGCCTGACTACCTCGTCAGTGATGCATGCGTCCCGGGTTCCAACCCCGCTGATCCTACGTGGGGTTTTCAGAAGAATATCCTTGTTTCTCAATTCTTAATGTGACTAGGCGATCACGTTAATGGCGGCCTCGTCGAGTTAAGGTTGAAACCAGTGTATCTACGTTGATTTCGTGCAGGGCCACGCGCTGCGCGCTACTTGGCGAGACTGGAGCCTCCAAGCAAGGAGTTTATATAATCTCTTTCCTGCAAATAAATAAAACAGCACCTGGAAGCCTATAAGCACTAATTACGGGCAAGGTGGTTTTAAATTGAACTTCAAATTGTCGGATTCTCATAGAAAATGTTTTTTAATAATTGTGAATGATTTAACAAATTTACGACGATTAATTGCTCGGTTTCAACTCGCCTTATATAATCATGATATTGAGATCAAATATAAATTAGAGTGCATAGAAGCAACATTATTATCTGAAATTATACACTTCTCGAGGCCTGCAGTGTGTATGGTTAAGCCTATAAGCGATTTTGATTTCGCGACTGACAAATATTATGAGGCTATTTAGTGATTGAATTCTCTTCTCTTTTCAATAAATTGAAGGGATCCTTTTTGTACACATTACCACATGACGACTTAAGCCCTTCAGTCCATAGTCACATAAATATATGCAGCATGCGGGCAATATTTGAATAATAATTTTATGGTATTAAAATCTCCATTCAATGAGAGGAGGAAATTATAAAATCCACAATTCCAGGACAAATACTACAGTCAGTATCACATACACCTACATTCAGTATGTTACCCACACCGGGACGGGATGGGAATCCTGACGTTGTCCTATGATAAGACGTTGAAGTCTCAGAAATACATGAAGTAACTGTCTATTGAATTGTTTAGTTCTGCGTTAAACGAGTAAAATTATTAATTTATTGAAATAATATTAGAATCATGATTCCAAAGTAAGTAATTTTACGCCAAACTCTAATCACTCAACAGATTCAGCATTAGACATACTTTTTTTAAATTGCGGACTGAGACCTATAACCATATTTTGTGGGGCGTTTCAATGCGAATTAAATAACATTTACTATATGTTCTTGACGTCACAACTGAAAATGAGTTATTCAGAAATTTTACGTATTTTTTTCAGGTAACACTATCATCCGATCGTTTTAAACTTTTAACCATGCAGATATAAAAAATGATGCGAGTGGAAATCATAATGATTTTAATTTCCAAAAATATCCCCTCAATATAAATTATATGATAACTGGTTTAGAAATGTATTTATACTCGAATATACACTTCTTACATCACAGGTTCACATTTGTTTTCATGCGATGCTGGCATTGCTGACGCAATTGCCAGCATCGTGCGATAAAAATACACAGACGTTTAAAAAATGAGGCACTTTGTGTTTTATTTGAGATAAACATTTGATAAATTTCGTTCCATGTTTTTTATGTTAAAAAACTATTCCAAAAAGCCCGGAAATATTCATATATTAACCAAGAGACCAACGGGTTTTTTTCGATTTGAAATCATTATAAATGTTTTAGTTAGCTCTTTCTGCTAACTTTTTGACTGAAGAGGTTAAAGCGTCACCCGCACTAAAAACGCTATACATACACAGCGTGGTATCATTATAAATACGTAAACTTATTCGTTGTGATGTACATAATGTCATAAATAGTTTACAATGAGTTACGTAATTATTATAGTCCAGTTGCCGTCCATATAACCTGGAAATTGTGAGAAGTGTAAGGTTTTTTGATTGATTCATGTTCCCAATGGGTCAATGAACAAATTCAGCTTTGTTGCCCAGACGGCAACTTTGGGCAACTTTTTTAATTAGCATAATTAACATAATTAGCATAATTAGCAATGGGGACTAATGCCAAATGTTAATTTTAAACCAATGGACGTACACAAATCTCCAATACCACATTTCCATATAATTCAGACATAAGGAATTTATTTCTGAAGTTAATGGTAATAAAGAGATTCAGGTCAAAGGTCATGATTATGGTGCAAACCAAACTAAACTGACCAATAATATGAAATGGGCAGTGCCCGGGAAGCCCACGACCTAATCAGTGTAAAAGAGTAACGTTAGACATAAATAAATTGCAATTTAATCTGAAGTTAGACTCAAGAGAATTGAGTGTATGCCTAAATATATACATATCAATAGGAGTTTTTCTTTTAGGGGGTACCTGGGTAGGTTTAGTAGTTACGTTATATATTGTTATAGATTATAAAATGTAATTATTGTGTTAGCAACCACGAGAATGACATTTATATTTTTCTTGCAGCTCATTATTTAGAGGCTATGTAGGCATAGGCTGACAATTGTTGTACTTCACACATTAAAACAGTTGGGTTCTTTTGTTTCAATATTGCAATAAGTGTGTGCAGTCTGGATGATCAAACCCTTGGACCTATACAGCTGTACCCAAAAACACACCCTTGAATACCCCAACACACACCATGTTATAGTCTAATTTTGTCTACAGTAAGCCTGGGCCTCAATGCATGGTAGGCCAAAGTGGGTTCTTCTGTGAGTATCAATTCTAGGGTGATTAGCCATATGCCTGCCGCTGAGTCATTCACAGCTACACTCGGGCTACCATGGCTACAGTAGGCCTACATACGTAAATAAACAGCGCATAATACTTGCTGGCAAAACACAGGGGTTCGTGTCGTGGTCCACACAAATTAAAGGCTGATGGAGGTTCACATAATTATCTATACATGACAACGGCCCTGTTTCAATAAAAGTAATGAAATAATCATTTTGCCAAAAAAAGTTCTCCATGCAATTAACACAGTCTACCTGTGTGTCATTGGCAAGATGTGAAGATATAACAAACCATTGAAACATACTCTAACATCCTGAAACTGCATGTACGATAAGTTTATTATGTACAAAAAATCTAACAGTTCATTGTTTTTTCCCCCCGATTTCGTCCTCCTCCTCTTCCTCCTCAACACGAATTTTCTCTGATTTTTTCCTAGTCAGTGAATTGCAACAATCATCTGAAACTGAAATGAAATATATGAGTTTTAGGCCACCTTTGTGCACATATAGGCTAAACTGAGCCAGGGAAACTTCCTGAGAATGGTGAGATGAATGAAATGACGCTGCTCTCCAGACACAGGATTCTAAACAATAGCCCTGGCGGTCTGGGGCCAAGCACGATACCACTCGTTTGTTGAGGCTCTCCACAATATCTCAGACTGGTGACACCAAGAAGCTTATGAAGTAAATTTCATCACTTGCGAGCCTCCTGCAATCTGCCAGCCAATATCTTGAGTTGCTTCTGATCTGTGACACTTTGGAGCGACAGTCTTCAACAACAGCATTTGTAGACGAGCGCGACTGGGTCCTTGCCCTTTCCACATGGGAAAGAAAATGTGTCGCACTGTGACAGACCTTGGTATTTCACTCTCAGCGCAATGACAGCATGGTGTTAATATCAAGCACTGATCTTTCCCACTTCTCCATAAGCACATGTGCCTCACCCTTTTCAAAAAATTTCATCGTGTAGCTTACCAAGGTTATTCCAGCCTCATTGCGATGTACAAGACAGTTTTCTCTGCCCACCATGTTGATGTTGTGTACATGACTGAAACTGCAGATAAATTGATTCAGCAGCTCTTGCTGGCTGGGTTTTATGGCATCGCGAGGTGGAAGTGGAGAAGTAAGTGTCAGCACTATTGCAGCACCCTCACCAGCTCTTCTCTGACGCTCATGATCTTTGGCACTTAATCCTTCATAGGCTTATTGAGCAAATATGATAAAGATAGTTGCACCTTGGTACTTTTCACCACTTGTGAGGCATGCCTTGCAACTCTCCGCAATGTCAGCCACTGTTCCTGATGTTCGTTATACGATGTGATCAACGAGCAACACATTTGGGACACTTTCGCTATCATTTCCCAAACGTTTCATCAGTACAGACTTGTCTCCCTTTAGCAGATAGCCAAATTCATCGACCAGAGAATGTGGTACAGAGGAGAGTTTGTACTGAAACACTGAGAGGAGTTGAATGTTTGGCTGGTGCCCAATGATGAGAAAACGTGCAGACAAAGCCTCATACACAATTGAAAAAGTAACTTGTTTTGTGTGCCTGTATCAACTATACATACAGTTACATCACGTGATATCTGACGACCTTGACATATTTTGCTTAAACTTATACATTCGCGTAAAAATTCTGGATTCAATATTACACCTGACGATATAATGTCATAATATTGGGAGCTAGATAAACACTCTCATCACCTGTAATTTATACAATATGATTCAAAAAGGTGTGTTAAACACCTTCCATAATAAACGTCACCCGTTTTATTAATGGTATATTTATAGCTGGCCGATTTTTTTAATAATCGTTTACATGACCTACTATCGTCCACCTTTTACCAATCCTATTTATGGATTTACAGGCCTATCAGCAGGACAGATTTATTTATTCTAAGTGGTGTTGATCTAGAATATACTAAAAAAAATACTTTTAAAATTTGATGGTAAATGATACTGTATTAGAGTATATATTTTAAAAATAAAAGAAATTAAATACAAAATTCAAAATAAGTCATCAAAAATACAGTCAGCTAGAGTATCAGATAAAACTAATTTTTGAATATCATGTATTCAAATTTTTATTCATGTTTATCTATTTTTCAGGTGTAAAACTTTTTTAAATTTAATGTTCTTCACAATCCATCTGGCTCCCACCATTATGATAGGTCTCACTATAACTTAAGGTGTATTATTGAATACAAACATTTTACGCGATAATATACCTTTAATCATGACCTGTAACTAAAATAATAAGTTAATTTTGAAGCCCTGAAACACTGGACCGACTGGACCACAATACAGCAGACTCGCATTTGTTGTTTAAATATCAATTTGATAAAATCATATAGCATTGACCTTGACTTTTAGTCGTCACCTATTGTCATAGAAATATGTAAAAATCGCCTGTATCTCAACTTGATCGCGATATTCAGCAGATACACTGAAACTCGAACGGTTTATATATCGATAGAAAATAAGGCAAGCGTGACCTGTACGATTTGCAAAAAAAGGTCAAGGTCGCCCATGTTAGAATTTCAACGTTATATTCGTCAGCTACAAATGCAGCTGATACACTGTAGCTGGAACAGTTATTGATATATCGATTAGCCAAGGCTAGTGATGAATGGACGGCACGACGGACGGATGGCCAGACGGACGGAGGAAATACTTTTACTGGCGAGGCAGAGGATAAATATAAGATCAGAAGTGATTTTTTTTAATCTGACCTAAACACAAGTTTGATATTGGCCATTCTTCTGCAGCCACTGGTTCAAAAGTAACATTTTACCTTGAATCATAATGCAGATGGAGCCGATTATGCTAATTATTTTAATTATGCTAATAAAAAAAGTTGCCCAAAGTTGCCACTTGGGCAACAAACCTAATTTTGTTCAGTGACATCATAATAATATGAATCAGTCGAAACATCTTACACTTCTCATAATTTCTAGGTCCCCATTGAACATATAAGAGCAGCAACTGGACTATTAGAGACAATAAAACATGTGGTGGCGTACTATGCGATTCAGCATGCAGTGATGTGCTGTTTGTTTTATATAACAAAATCAACACAGGGCGTATATAAAAAATAGCCTGACTGCTGATAAAGTCCAGCCTGTATAAATATGTCACAATAAAAAAATAAAAAATACAAATTAAAAAAATCTACACAGTATCGATAAACTGCGGCGCTAGTCGACATAAAACTAGTATTAGATGATAATGCATACATTTTAATGACACGTGAAATGTCGTATTCGTTAGAAATGTTTTTTATGTTTCCATTATGTCTATATTAATAGTCACGAAAAGTTTCCATTCAATAGAACCAGAGACCCCCCAGAAATAATCACATGACTGAATCCGGACCATCTGTCGCTCGCGCATTTAGGATCGCGCAGCCCCGGAAGTCAGGTTTTGTAGGCGGAGTAGAACCTTGCACCGCGAGGGGTGGGGGCAGTCAAATACAAATTAAATCATATACTATGTAGGATGTAATGCTCTCTAGGAGTAGCGAACTTAATTTGAAAATGCCCATTTCATAACAAAAATATTTATCAAGATGCAGAATGTCATTTCGATGAAAAGAGAAAATGAAAAATCGTCATGGGACATTAACCCCTTCAGCGCACGGACCGCCTTTAGTCGTCAAAATCCGACGTCTTAAGACGTCAGATTCTGTCAGTCCCCGCACTGAAATAATTAACAAATTGATAATGGCCCCAGACCAATAACATAGTTATTCAAATGAAGCGGAAAGAGCTAACTAAGACATTTAGGATGATTTAAAATTGAAAAAAAAACCATTTGGTTCCCATAGTTTATAGAAACATATTTCAGCGTTGTAAGGGTTAATCGTGTTAATTACTATACTTGATAATTTCAACTCGTTTGAAACTGATACAAATGCCAGTTTCAAATGACTGAACAAATACCCTACATTCAAAAACTAAACCTCTTATAATTATGTAAAATGTGAGAAATAAATCTCATGATGTTCTAGGAGAAAACATACTTTTCATCATTTTGAAATCTTTTCGATTGATGTCACGCTGCTGGTATGGTACTACTAAAAAAATAAAAACCCGAATCTAATCGGGAGCGGTGGTTAACCCTTTAACCGCCAAATTATTCAATTTGAATTGTCACCCACTTGAAGTTGTGTCTCGCTGACGCGATCCACAACTTCAAGTGAGCGAAAATTATTCAAATTTGACAAAATGGAGATCAACTGTTTTCAAATATTGCTGATGGATGTCACATTTTATCTTTAACTTGTTTAAAAGGTGGTACTTATTGTGCTAATAAGAAATAAAAACCCGAAGATATGCGGCTCCGGCGGTTAAAGGGTTAACCCTTTCAAGCCTCTGTTTACCATTGTCATCTTCATCCACTACAAGCCGCGAATTGCTGGTGCAATTCTCGATTTGTAGTGGATGAGGATGATTTGATGTGGGTAAAAAAGTAAAGAAAATTGCCATGTTTTGGTAAACCAGTTTCATGAAAATATATATTCTAAAACCCTTGGTTGTGGAAAATTTAAGTCTGTTTTCAGGGGAAATGATGCTTTGATGCATCGTGAGGGCTTAAAGGGTTAATGGACATCTCGGGGTAGATTAGGTGGCTTAACAGAGCGTGATGGGATGCTTCTGTGAACTGCAGGCTAGGATCAGTGATGACGACACAGGAGGGCATATCCTGTGTCAAAGTTGGAATTCTGCCCAGGCTG
This sequence comes from Flabesymbios commensalis, assembly GCA_964017125.1. Classification (NCBI taxonomy): domain Eukaryota; kingdom Metazoa; phylum Annelida; class Polychaeta; order Terebellida; family Flabelligeridae; genus Flabesymbios; species Flabesymbios commensalis. The sequence continues at coordinate 57,043,056 of OZ024909.1, read as the reverse complement.
CCCACCGGTGCCGTCCCTATCACGAAACAAGACACAAACAAAAAGTAGTAACTGCTAACTTTTAAAGTGAATAGTTACAGCTATTAGTATACAGCATGATGAGAGAAAGCTAATGTATATATGTACACACTGCCGCTGAGTCAGAAATGTATATTTCTATTAAGTTTAAAATAATAATCTCTGAGATGATTAGTATGAACAAGGAATCTATAGATTTCTTGGTATGAACCTAACAAAATGGATAGACCTATCCGAAACTATGTGTATACGTCACCTTTTTTGGAGATTAGACATAATTATTTATCAAAAACACGATCTCGAAGAAATAGAATATAGATTCATTTTTAATTCTGTGAAAAATGCCTAATATTCCATATCATATGGTTTAAAAAAATTTGAAATGTAGGTTCATCTTATGTACTACAAAATAAACACCAATTTTGGTGTCTATACATATATGTTCAGGGTCAACATATCGAATGGAGTCACTTACACCTATTATATAAACATAGAAGAACATTCATATAAGGCAAATAGAACAGAATCCAAGATGGCCACAGACAAATTTTTTTGACACATAAGCCATATCATACGTATCGTTGAAAAAGAAATTCTACATTTCAATGAAAATATATAATAAGGATTTTATTGACCGATTTCAATGTCAATTTAGACATATTGGTCTTTTTATTTGTTCAGTTTTTATACGTTTTTTTTTAATGCGGCGTTAAATCTGTTGTATTTCCGGTTGTCTTTGTCACATGAATTTAAACAGTTAGGATCATCACTGTATGTGTGTGTACCAAGGAATGATGACGGCTGCAGCGGGATTCAAACGGGGTACCCCCAGGCTCAAAGTCAACCACGCTATACCAATGAGCTATATTTGTTATGGTACTGTACTGAGGAGATGCATGGTTAGAAAACATTCATTTGCGTCTCTTAACTTTAATATATTGCAGTTACCAGCCTGTAAGACAATCAATTGTTTTATTAAAAAAATATAAGTGCACTCTATTCTCTGTTTCATAGAAACTTGGTGCTGCGCGATGATTAGATGGTTCCGCAATATGTGCCATGTTTTCATAGTGTGTTATATCAATTCAAATTATTATTTTCATTTGACTAGGCCCACATGCTGTTTTTGAAATTATTATTCTACAAGTTTCCATACACGACAGCTGACACCGAGGAGATTTTTTTATCTGGCACCTCCACAAGATAGGTTAATGGAAATCTGCCACTGGATTAAGGGATTTACCAGTGCACGAAAGTGCACCGGGATGTCTGCAGCCAAGGTCAGGCTCAGGTCACAGTCACTACCCCTAACTAGCACGAGTCATAGGTCACGGAATCAGTACGGTGGAAGGGGTCACGCACTGGCTCTCATGCTGAATCATAATGACAGGGTGACCAACTCATTCTGAGCCACAGATTAAAGGCATAGAAAACACGCTAAACCAAAGTTGTTTTAATGTTGGGCAAGCGTGGTGCGGGGAAGTGTGCAGTGACATTGATTTTTAAATTATTATCGTGATTTTACTTATCGGAAAAATAGATCTGGCCTAATATTGTAGAGACACAGAGAAAAATAAATCATCAAACCAAGACCAATATGGCCTATTTTGTTTGGACGAATTTAGAGATCATCAAGTTAAGTGTCTTGGTTTGATCCTGCGTTAGGGGAGCTATTACTGTATGTCGTAATATCCAATTTATATTGACCAGAGAACAATACGAAGGAGCGTAGAAGTTCATTGATTATATCGTATAAACAAAAACATTCATGTAGAAACATTTTTTCTTCAGAGGGTATGGGCCCCTATATATCGGGTCAATATACATGTATCTTTATGGCTTCACTTCATGCTGACTTGAATGTTTTTTTATATGGAAAGTACGTTCCATATCACATTATAATTATATATATTTCTATATTATACAGTACATCAGCCACAGTTCCAATATTAGTTGACTTTTTTCTGTGTGATATAGGCCTATATACATGTGCAACCGTTCACTATTATACAATGGCATAGCTATACAATAAAAAAACATTATGTAAGATTCGACTACAAAAAGGTGTCATATACATGTCGAATCTTTCACTATCTGTATAATGAGGGAAAAATAGAATTATTTTCTTTGGTATAATCATACATAATATAGGGCCTACTAGAAGGTTCGGCATACATGTGGGACCTTTTATCATCTGTATACACATGATACTAGAAGGTTTCGGCTTGATTTTATGTTTCACATAGTCTACAGTAGGCCTACATGCAGAACCTTTCTCTATTATACCATCCATAATATATCATAATAATATTTTAAAACCCGTTCTTTAGGACTTGAATGCATCCTGTTCAGATTAGGTTGGATTCCTCATACATATTGATAAATTATCTATAATGGACAAGATAATTGCTGTTCGGCACACAGAGGGTCAATGTGTCACTGGATTCTGGACCTCAGCTGTTCTGGAGCACGACACGCGACCTCTGGCGAAACAGGAGGAAACACACGCAACTGGCGAGTGAAGAGCGCATTTACAGAAAATGAGAGCGCCACGGGCGGGATGTGGGCGGAAATAAATAATCTTCACGACACCTGTGTTTTTCTCATCGATCGGAATATGAGTCAATTTTAATATTAATGGTGGTAAAGTAGGAGCGGTAGGAATTAAAAACGCAATTCTTCATTTTTGTTATCTCAATTATCTTAGCTATTATCTTTCTTACGTACCGGATGAGAGATGACCTTTCGTGGTAACACACACGACAATCCACACTAATAGTCACACACAATCAACTGAAGTATCTATTATCACAATATACAGGACAATGTCCTTTATTCACACAAATGAGCATGGCGTAACCCAGCACACACGAGACGTTGAACCGATGCTGGGTTAATGTTGGGCCAGCGTCGCAGACGATGGACCAACATTAACCCATCATTGGTTTAACGTCTCGTGTCTGCTGGGAAATATTTTTGATGATTTTAGCCTGATTGTGTCGCTTTAAGTGTACTTGTATTGGTAAACCTTACACTGTGTGTGATATGTTTTGTTCATCAATTATGATTCAATTTTAAGTCCATAGCATTTAAATTCACAATATAACATATTATTTTCACATTGTAATTGATTCACCATAGAATGTGCGAAAAAAATTGCTGACAGTCATAGAGCTGTGAGTTTACATAATTGACAAAAATGATACTAAACTGTAGCGTGGAAAACCAACAGAATGCATCGTAAAATTGTTATATAAGTGAGCACGAAAATAAAGTAATAGAGAGGCATAATGAAGGTCCAATTACTGTGACATTTAGAAAATCACGTTCGCTGCCACGTCTCTCAATACTAAACAAGTCACATCTGCCTCATTTAATCAAGGTTAAAAATAATAATTGATTAAAATCAACCATGTTCTTGGCACAACACGACTGAATAATCCATATTCCAGAAGGATTTTATAATATTCAATATAATATTCCTATTATATGGATATTACTGTTAATGTATTGCATTGCATTCAAGCATTGCATAGTATACATACTCTCGTATGTGTAATTTTATTGCTTCCTTGATATTAATTCACATGAAAAAAATTCACGATGTTACAGTATACAAAAAAATAGTATATAAATAGTAGTATTTTAGTGCATATATATTTTTATCGCCCGCAATATAATAATGTATGTGAGATAATAATCCATGTTCTGGTTTATTTCAATGGATGAATACGCGCTAATGATCCACATGTTCAAAGAAATAATTTTACAATGTGATAAAGTTTAAGATTTATTATTAAGTGACGTGTGACATATTCCCTTGTGAATAATATACGGCGTGAGCCCACGCTGAGTGCGATCGCCCCCTAATGAGCAAATAGAGTTTCGTACCGCCTTTATTCACGGGTATTTTAAATTAAGCCGCGAGAAACTCTTGAGGAAGATGATGCGATAAAATGAGTGCTTGAAGGCTTGCTATCTAATGATATGTTTGTAGTATGCTCAATAACACTTTGTTTGCTTGTCATGGTGTTACATTTCATGGCGTCGTCCAGTCAGAAAAAAACAAGAATTCACCCCGTCTCAGTGTGATTCAGAGATACAAATTGGTTCCCGATAAATCGGCTCCAACTTAACCCATACAGCGCTGAAATATATGTGTATAAACCATGGAGACGAAAGGGTTTTTTTCAATTTGAAGTCACCATAAATGTCTTAGTTAGATCTTTCCGCTTCATTTGAATACGTTACGGCTATTATTAATTGTTGATTCTTTCAATGCGGGGATCGACTTTAGCCGCTTGAATATGTATGGAGACGTCAGATTCTGACGTCTAAAGTCGATCCCTACACTGAAAGGGTTAAAGCGGTAATTAAATTAAATAATTTAGCTTTTACCCAGTTGAAGTTGTGTCTCGCTACCGCGACCCACAACTTCAGCTGGGTGAAATTACGCACGTCTGCACATATATATTACATATAATATTACATATATTATTACATATAATATTACAAATGAGACCAAACATTTCCAAATCTTGATGGAATTCACATAATTCCATCACATTTAATTCCATTAACCCGTGATTTGATTAGCTAAAAAGACGAATTAAAAACGACTTTAGTCGTGCTTGAAAGTTAAGATACGATCATATCTATGTGATCGGTGAAGTCCTTAACCCTTTCAGCGCGGGGACCGTCTTTATACGTCAGAATCTGACGTCTGTAGACGTCATATTCTGACGTATAAAAACGGTCCCCGCACTGAAAGAATTAAAATAGTTCTAATGGCAGTAGACCCATAAGATAGTATTCAAATGAAGCGGAAAGAACAACTACATTTATGATGATTTCAAATTGAAAAAACCCTTTGGTCCCCATGGTTTATACAAACATATTTCAGTGCTGAAATCCTTAAGATTACCTGTACTAATGCCAAGTCAAAAAACTGTTTGCCTTTGCGTGGTAGAACTGATAAACAAACTCGATGTTGGACACACATCTGACTCATGTTGTTTTTAGACTTGCATTATTGCAATTGTCCAGATGTGACTGGAAGTGGCATGTTATCAGGTTATGGATAGGGCCTACTAATCTCACAGTATACTGCTGGACCGGCGCTAGAAAGATTTCTTCAGCATTGCAAATAGATGCAATGCATGAAAACGTCGACATTCCCCCCCCCCCCCTCCCCCCCACACTGGAAGTTGCGGGTTGCAGAAGCAAAACACAAATTTATGTGAGAGAAAATATACGCTTCACAACTAGCTTGAAATCCAATTTCAATAATTTAATTCTTGATATACTGCATTACTCCTTGATATTATATTAATTTATTTACCATTTTCTAATTACTGACACAACAAACTGGCTTGAACGAATGAAGAATATCCATACCATTACCAACTAACTAACCAACTTGTTACAGGACTAATTTAATTAATTGGTTTCTTATTTCAGATATTACTTGCACATTTTGATTACATTAAGTCAAGACTTCATTGTGAACTTTAGTTTGAATGTGCTTAAATATTTGTCCACAGTGTGCGAACATTGGGACATATCTGTACCCAGAAAACACCACGCTGATTGCAGAGATAGAGGCAACTTGGGTACAACTAAAACCAAAAACATACATAGAGTGGTCTATGGCTTCAAAATTGTCCACCGCGAAATGGTTAATACACCGTCAAATAAACGTTTTTTTATGTAGGCCTCCCACTAAATAAGGAAAATAACGCCAGCCAAATCGGTTAATCGTGTCACGTAGTTGCATTTGGTGACTCACATTGAATATTTTGAGGGGTCACAAAGTCAACAACCTGGTGAGAGAATATTGATATAAGAACCTGACACGTTCGCTGCGAGATAAACTGCGAAAAGCTTTACACCGCCCTGGTAGCCACCTGGGGTCGAACCCGGCACCCCGTGGAGTGGTGCGGTGAATCAGACGTATAGAATGAGCCCTGGGGGTCACCGGGCATGCGCAAACCGTGGAGAAGATAATTACAGAGGGTATAAAGGTAAGATGGCCGGAAAGCTCACACCCTGCCCTAATTAAGATAAAATGAAATCACCTGGTGACGACACCCGTGACGTCACGGGAAATCTCCCGCCATTGGGGAGAGCAGAGGGCGTGGTAATCCCCGGTATCTGATTGTAACCTGATTGACACTCTGAATACAAGCTCACCCAGCTATTGTGTTATCCTTTAATTTTAAATTTATTTAAATTTTCACCTACTTGAAATTGTGTCTCGCTACCGAGACCCAGAACTTCAAGTACGTGAAAATTTGGCATATTAGTTAAAATTGAGACGGAACATTCGCAAATCTTGATGTTTAAGCACTTATTTCAGTCCCAATATCAGTGATTTGATCGCCAAATAAAGCGGAATAAAACGACAATAGTCGCGATCAGCCCGCAAAGGGTTACCATTAACCCTTCAGTGAGCAAAGAGGTCAATATAACCTTTTCCTTGGTGTGACTGAGCTCAACTAAGATTTTCACATCGTATTCATACGATTGGTTCAAATCGTTTGCGGACAACCATTTGATGGAAAAATCGGGCAAAATGTACTCTTTACCAGGAGGCGCTTACATCAAATTGACATACATTTTTTTAAATCAAAACAGGCAGTTTGGTTTAGAATATTTGTTTATTTTCATAAAAAAACAGCAGGGTTGAGTTACATAACTGTTTTTTTGTACAACACGATTATGAAAATCAGGTGAAGACAGAAGAAGCACAATGCTTATCTAGGTCACCACCTGTTGAGTACTGTATAGACGACCTATACTTTAAATATAAAATATTCAAATACATGATCTTTAAGAAAACTAAAACAGATTTGGTCTATTTCAATTATCGTTAAAATTGGAAATTTTACACATAAAAAAGAAATACACTGGAAATTGCACTTGATGATGACTACAATAATTATAACAAAACAAGCTTTTACTTGTTTAAACACAGAATTAGACTAAACTGGGTAATCATAAAAAGTTGAGAGTAATAAAATAAAAAATACATGATATATGCAAAACGTTGCCATGGCGGGCGAAACGTGTCTCGAGATCAGGGCCCGTATTCTCGTACAAGTCACGATATATCGTAGGCTTCTGATTGGTCGAGATGGCCATCTCGACCAATCAGAAGCCTACGATATATCGTAACTTGTACGAGAATACGGGCCCAGGCAAATCGTAACTAGGACGGGCGAATAGTGGCCAGAGCGCGTTTATCAAACTGGAGAATCCATTGTGACTTTATAACGCCTGATGAATACTCTACTGCAATCAAGGAGAATAGAACCAAGTGATTATATTTCCCTTGCTGCGTTGGACGACCCACTTGCTTTAAGCGAATACTCTTGTGTGGAATAAAATTAGTGTGGAATAAAACTGGCCATGAATGAACGGATCTATTTGACTTTGAAATGCTATGCACATTTAAAGCTGAGCTTTTATATAATCATCTGAGCAAGGAATATAGAAGTCTTCTATATTCCTTGCTCAGATTATATAAAATATATATAAAATATGAAATCTTCTCAAGCTATCGCGATACGAATGTTCAAGTCGTTAAAAATATTTAGATTTGTTATAATATTTCATCCGCTTTATTAAAGAGATTCAAAAATGGCTTAGTCGTTATTGGCCCTTAACCCTTCTTTGCCCAAGTCCAATTCGCAAGAAATATTGAAGAAATTGCATCGACCTGGGGTGGAAATTGGTCATAGGTATCCACTAACCCACTGGGCACACGACGTTGTGGCGACGTTGAATCAACGTCAATGACGCTTATATTGATAACACAATTTATTTATAGAGGGTGAACCATTTAGTACATCGTACTAATTTGCAATGGGCCCTCTTTATACATATATGCATTAGTACAATGATTAAAATATGTACACAACTAATTGTAAAATATAATACACGATACAATACAAATAAAAAAATGTACTATTATGCAATATTTAAAATTGTATACATGAATTTACCGTGCAAAAACATCATGGCTATTTAAGGATATGTACATGACAAATGTAATATTTTTTAATTTTAATTTATTATTCAGTTATTACTAGACATGGTACATAATAATTAGAGATACTTGTAAAGATAGAACAAGAAATTATTGTTGTGTAAATATTTTTCCCGCACCAAAACCAGAGATAAAATAACTAACGTTACATAACTTACTATACAATGTTTCATTGTAGTAAAAAAAGACAAAGTCGTAACAACGTCGTGTGCCCAGCGGGAAGACAAAAGATGTCTATTATCCCAAACCACTTTTGCCCGTGGCACATATAGTAATTCGCTTCTTCAAATTAAACTGTATTAACCCTTTAACCGCCGGTGCCGCATATATTCGGGTTTTCATTTTTTATTAGCACATTAAGTACCACATTTTAAACATGTTAAAGATAAAATGTGACATTAATCAGCAATATTTGAAAACAGTTGACTTACATTTTGTCAAATCTGAATAATTTTCACTCACCCAAAGTTGTGGATCGCCTCAGCGAAACACAAATTCAAGTGGGTGGAAATTCAAATTGAATAATTTGGCGGTTAAAGAACCTTAAATACTTGAAATTACCACTTCATAACGCGACAATTAACACTTTTTAATTCTAAGAGACAAACTAATCCCCTGATGTTTACATAATTTTGAACAAAAGTACTTTGTTGATAAGCAGCTGTCTGTATTTGGACATTTAATGATTCTACATTCAAGTCGGCACGGCACGTCGGTGGTAATTCCGTCACCGTAACAAATCATTTAATTATACATGGTTACGTCATTAGATATAACACCCCCCCCCCCCGGCCTGGAAAATACCGTCATTTCTAGCCCCAGGTTATTACACAATAAACACAATAGAGGCCAATAGAGCCAATGTGACTGGAATATGACGTCACCACAACATGACGTCATCACGGTCACCTGACCTCATTTATCATGGTGTTAAATTTCTAGTAAGAATACGTAAACACACGAAAGGCATTCTGTTTTAAGTAATATTTTGCGTATTATTAAATCGATTTCAAGAAGTACTTGATTCAATGGAAATAGGCTAAATTTTTAATGTTATTACTCATTTATCTTAATGTAATGTTAATGTAGAACGATTTGTTTCCCTTTGATGCTATTACAACGTTATATAGACGGTTGACTAATATTAAACCAGCAGAGGTGAAGTGCTTTGTTGTGAGTTTTTACCTGTCAACATTGATATACTGGTGACTTCTCAATACATTTTTCTTATGATTTTAATAATTATCTTTTTCTCCCATCCCATACATTCGAACAGTCAGCGAAGCAGCAATCTTGGCCGCTTGAAAATTGGAGACGTTTACTCTTTTACAGAGTATTTTCCACTATTATGATATGTGATTAGTTTGCCTGTATTTATTTATAGTGCAGACAACAATTTGTGATTCATTTAATATCTGTATTACCAGAAATGACTTTTTAAACAATGAAAATAAAACATCGGTCGGTCTGCATCAGTTAACCCTTTAACCGCCAAATTATTCAATTTGAATTTTCACCCACTTGAAGTTGTGTCTCGCTGACGCGATCCACAACTTCAAGTGAGGGGATTAGTTTGTCTCTTAGAAATAAAAGGTGTTAACTGTCGCGTTTTGAAGTGGTAATTTCAAATATTTAAGGTAGGCTACTTTAACCCTTTACCTGCCAAATTATTCCATCTGAATTTTCACCCACTTGAAGTTGTGGATCGCGTCACAGCTGCAGGTATTGACCAGATATATATCTGCCGTTTGGATATTAGTTTATATAATCAGATAATCCTCCCATAACAGCCAGAACGACATTCATTTGAGCGGCGGGGTCGATATAATATCCCAGTACGAAAAACACGAAAACACAAAAAAAAAACACGAAACGTCCCACCTATATTGTATTAATGTTGGGCCACCGTCTGCGACGCTGGCCCAACATTAATACAGTATTGGGTAAAGATGTCGTGCTTGTTGAGATAATTGCTGTCAAATTCTCAGTGATCATCTGATAGTATCTCAGTCTTTTGTCAGTATGACCCTCTTCGCCTGGACACGCTTAGCGGGACAACTGAGGAGTGGCACTTATCACGTTCTGGTTGCTGGGGTCATCCCCTTGGAATAAAGGATCGTATCTGCGCCTTTAAAGAGTGGCAGATACGGCCCTTTTAATACCAACAACAGGCTGCATTCATGGTAACAGTTGGCTCAGATGTATTTATGATATTACCGTTGTCAACACGTACGTTTCAAACCAGTGACTGTGAACTTAATTAAAGGTACTTTTCAACTCAATTCAATTCATTTCAATTCAGCTTATTCAGGGTGCTGCATACAATATTAAAAACATTTTGATAACATATAGCAAATAACATAGAATTATATACATGAGGTACATAATGTAAGTATTAATATCACTGCAATATTAAGAAAAAAGTAAATGTACACCTGGGAGAGAAGGTATTAAACAGGATTCATTGGAGCCTTTGCTAGTAGTCCCCATCTCAGCAAATACGAGACATATAATATATATGTGGCTAAAATTAAAGGTACATTCATATATACACGAGTATGGGCACGAATACAAAGACGACAAAAATCCCTCTTATTTTATTTTGGTGTGGGTGTTAACATATACACAAACCACGAATACGACATCCACCAAAATAACACAAGGAAAAGAAAATACCGTGTTCGTTTTCTTATTCGTGTGCATGACATATGCTGGTTCATCGTCTGCGATACCGGCCCGACAATAAAGCAAACGTTGGACAACGCAGCATGCTGGCTGGGATTTAACTAATAAAAGTGCTGTGAAACACACCTCATTGCGTTGGGTTTTCATGTTCAGGAGCAAGTATTCTTACATTACATAGGCCCTGCTTTTCTGGCCCAATCTATTACTTTAATTAATCTATGTCGGTATAATGGCCTCGCGAAGGTTGTTTCAGCCTCTCCATGTCACGTGTTTATATCCCCAGAAAACACAGGGCATGCACCCAATGATGTTTCAATGTTGGGCCAGCGTCGAAGACGGTGGGCCAACATTGAAACATCATTGGGTGAATGTCCCATGTTTGCGGGATAGACAAGGGACAAGGTGAGTGAATAATGTACGGTTTTCCTTTCAATGGAAGACCAATACACAAACACGAATACACACTTGATATTTTGCTATTTGATATATGTTATCGAAGACGTTAGGCCGACGTTATATGAATGTTATACAAATATTTTCTGTTAACTGGGATAAGACCATTAGGAGTAGGTGATTCGTGAAAATTAACGAAAACACATTTTTTTCCAGGGTATATGTCACCCTTCTGTCGTACCGATACACTGATAAATAAATACACATAATTGACTTGAATTAAAGTTTCAAAATAATCCGGTTTTGAGATTGGTCGCCGTTGGCTTGCCATGACTACGGTTGCCATGACGATGATATCCCGTGCGATGATCACGGTAACGCCTATTTATCACATCTGGCTTGCCTCAGCAACAAAGGGTCCCGGAATAATTGCCGGGTGATAAATTCCACATGGCCGAATAATGACAAATTCCACGGACGTGTAAAAATCAATACGAGCAAATGAGTATTTGAAACATCTATCATGCGAATTTGCGGACTGCGATCGGGAGCTTCCAGCTATATATGTGTTCTTTTTTTCATTCATCTTGAATGAATGAAAATTACTTTTTTGTGTGTCAGATACATAGTATATTACTACAAACGAGAGCTCGGAACGACGGATTTTTTATTAATATGATCCACGGTGCATAAATACGACACGCGTGTTCAAAGGGTTAATCCCATTATCGCTTCGCGTTCTTTCCTCTTACTATTCATCCAAGACTGGCATTGTGGATGAGAATTTCATCTTTAAATTATAAATAACAGCTTGCTTAAAATCGGTCATGTGTATGATATAACGAATTATTACATATACATAATTATATTTTAAAAGACAGTAGGCATGATATGTTTTTTTTAATTTTTTTTACTCAGGCTACACAAAGCGTATATATGATGTGAATCAAACTGTGCGCGTTCAGCTGTGTCTTATCGATTTTTCTTGAAAATATGGATTATTTTCATACAGATAACTGAAAATTGCACAAAATTTGATTAATTGGATTGACGCAGGAAATTTAGCAATGAAAACCATGTGCCGTTCAATACGCGTACGTGTTGGAGTGTTTTAGGGATCTATTGGTCATTGCGACTTTGTCGAAGACCCTCCACAATACAGCTATGCTTATTAGCATGGTGATAGTAAATCATTTACTATCTCTATGCTATTAGGTATCCCTAAAGGCGGATTCCTAAATTGAATACGCCTCTGCGGTATCTGTGAATGATCGTTCTCTCATCGATCGTGAAAATGTTCTGTTTCTTAAAAGGATAGGCCACTATGTTTTTTTTCTCTGTTTTAGATGAGCGCGCGCATTAGATTTAGACCGCGCATTACCAAAAAAACACGTGTTTTTTTTCTGCCTAGTGCGCGCATTAAATTGTTGCCGATTTTCTAACAAAAAACATTTGATTTGGTGGCCATTTTAAATTTCAGCGAAATCTCGAACAAATTGCCTGTACATCTCCATATCGTCACATTCGTGGGGAATGTGATTGTAAGATTTGGATAATTTCTGATTGAGGTTTTGAGTTTTTGCGCCCACAACAAATTACGAAGTTGAACTCTGGCAGATATTTTGTATTTTGGTAGCATGTTTAAAAACTCACTTGCACATCCCCATGTTGTAGAGAATGTGATTTAAAAATTCAAAAAAAAATGACCACTAGATTTTTAGTCAGTTCACCCCCACAAATTAAGTACCGCCTGATGCCTAGCGCTTGATAGATCCCAGCATGCCTAAAACCCCCTTCCCCTGCGGAATAGGAATAAAAACCTGCTCGCCACTTCTATTAGGATATTAGGGTCACGAATAGAAGAATATAAGAATATATATATAACAATTCAATGTTCTAATCGAGCAGTTATAATCAGTATAAATGATCCTCATTTCCTCTAAATTTATGTGATCTTCTAACAACTCCCAGCTCCCTGGAAAATTAGACTAGCAGGGACGGATCTAGCTTTTCACTGAGGGGGGGGGGGGGGGGGGTTAACATTTAAAAAAAAAATTAACTGTCAGGGCGACGAAGGGCCCGCCCCCAGGGAAATTTATTATTTCCAAAAGCTTTATCATGCAATCTAAGGCATATTGAGCACTGACCGAACTTATTGAAGGAGACATGATTGCTACACGAAGACTAGTAAATGTATAACCAATAGGCCTAAGACCAATTACATTAATGGAAGTCACCATAAGAAAACTGAGCTGTCTTTAAATTATCAGATATGGCTCACCTGCATAAAGTTAGGTTGATGTAGATAGATGTGATTCAAGAAAAATTGTATACATGCCACCAGACTGAAGCTCAGGCTCCTTTAAATGAAGACACGTTTGAAAAAGATATTGGAACAGCTCTGAAGAAGACACGTGATCATGGTAACAGTTTTTGCCAGCTTGACCTTGAAATGACCTTGACATGACCTTCAAATTGCTTTTGGATGGTACGCCAGTAAAACAAAACCACACCCCATGTCAAACTTCATAACCCAATTATTTATCAATATTATGGGAGTCCAAGCTAATGTCTTACAATGCAGCATAATTGTAATTTGGCCCGTTCAACTAAATATTGAAGAAGGATCGTAATAAGTGGAATACCTAGAATACCTAGCCTCCTTCCCAAGGTTAATACTGCCCTTAATATCCTAAAATGTGTGTGGGAAATACATAGGACGAAGAGTATGTCAAAACCAGTCCTTTGTGATAAATGACTGCACAACAACAGCGTGGAAATTGATAAAAAGTGGACATTTTAACTATTGGCTTGCAGTTTGACCTTTAAATGACCTTGGTGTGACCTTGATATGACCTTGGTGTTTTGTTTATGATTTAAAGCAGTCTCTTCGAGGATTTGACATACTTTTGGGACACAGAAACAAATCATAGACATCGTAATATACAATTTTTACTACTTTTTGGTTTTGCAAGTGCATATTTTGACCTTTGGAGGTCAATGACCTCTAGAGGTCATCAGAGGTCAAATCCAGTTTACCTCCACATCTTAAAATGACCCTTAGGATATGTTCCACAAGTGGTAGAAATTTCATGCTTTAATCATAAAATGCACAATAGGTTACCTTATCTACTAAACTATTATGAATTCCTACATAATTGTACAAACATTCGATCAAATAAAATTTGATTTTTTTCACGTCATTTATTTGCCCAAATAGCCAATTAAAGTTAAGGTGCTCATAATACCCCTTTTTACCCAATAGTCGGGATTGGCGATTAAAGGGTTAATGCATGTGACATCTAAAACGAAAGCTAGGAAGGTTTATAATGAGTCTATTTTGTTCAAATGTATAGTGCATCAAGGGGGCGAGGAAAACTTAAAGAGTTAGAGCTGATTTTTGCGTGGTTGTAAGATTCATGCTGATGTGAAAGAAACACGGAAATCTATTCTGTAAAATTATATCAGAAAGATTTAATTTGACGGCTATAATGGAGTATTTCTAGGAAACTAAAAGCCTCCTCCATTAGTCATTCAAGAGAGATTATTATTGCTAGTTCTAACGTTACTCGCTAGGTGGCTACACAACACAAAGCATGGCTCTGGTCGGAAAAGGTTGTAAAAGCTTCATTGACTCCATAAGGAATATCAACATTATATATATTTATAAAATATAAAATTAAGTGTGAAAATAAGCTGAATGAACACAGGTGCGAACCCCTATAGCCTATAACAATATACTCAGATTTTTGGTCCAAGTATGAATACGATTGTATAATACACAATTTATTTTCTATGGACTAGAATCAAACGTACATTGATTTCATATAATTAACACGAGATATCCAAACTTGAAAGTGATCATTTTTTACACAATGAATAATTCAATCAGTTGTAAAACGAAGAACGCTACGTTACAAACCCATCATACAGTTCCATCTGGCGTAAAGCTATATAAAATAACCATTTTTCTATTTTTGATAACCGACTGTGATTATTATTAACTGGTCGTTTATTCCATCAGAGAACGGGGGGGGGGGGAGCTTGCTGGAATTGTGAAGATGGTAAACATGGTAAACAGGACAACGGAAAGAACTAGGTGGTGGGGTAATCATTTTAGCGTGTGCTATTAAAATGCAAAACAAATTGGCTAATGCGAATAGATTTTAAAATAGATTTGAATATGTCGTTATAAATATAGTTGCCACTCGGAGGACAATATATCATCCAAATCTATGTGAGTCACATACAGTTTTTGAAGGGGCTTTATTGAGATTGCAAAGAGTTCTTGTTGTCTTGACATATCAGTAAACCTCACATTTGGTACGCCTCCCCCCCCCCTCCACAGGCTCCGCGTCCTCGCAGATTTAACGTTTGGACCCCAACCACTATAATGACACTATTTGTCGTCTCATGGTTGTTTACTTGGCATGCACGCGCTTTCCTGGTATTTGTGATATGACAGATAATTCCATAGTTAAAGTAGGTCAGTTGTTTCCCTTCACTGATTCATAATATTTACTTCCGTCAGACCCATGCACTCGCATTTGGGTGGGCCTGCAGCCTATATGCCCAACGAATTGTGACGATTCACCCACTTTAAATCTGTTGATAACTCTGTTGATATGTCTGCTTCTGCTTTTAGTTGTATCCCAATTGCCTCTATCTCTGTAATGTGCGTGCTGCTTTGTGGGTACACATTTGCCCCACTGTTCGTACACAGTGGAATTCTTTTAATATAGGCTTAACATTGATGAAGACTGATCAACTGGTATTAGATGTATTTCACGTACTGCATCTTGTAGCATGACATGTCTCATGACAGTCTATATGCGTCCATATTACGTTCTCACGTAATTCGTTTTGTCGTGAGAATTTTGTCATTGATTGAATATATGTCGTCTTAGGTGTGGACGGCCATGAAACGTCTGTTTATATAGATCTAAGATGGTATATTTTTCCCTATGTCATTATACATAATTTAATGTAGCGTAGGCTTAGTAACTGCCGCACATAGGCAGTAACTGCTCACCAGTCTTGTAAAAAATTACTGCTGTTTGCCTAAATTACATTCTAGTATAATATAGATCTACGCTTTCGGTATCTTGATAAAAATAATATATTTCCATTCGCAGCACGATCATCTTGCCAATCTCTCCAGGGACTGCCTTCGCAAGTAAATCGTGCAGTGGCGGGACTGACAGTGGCTGCTTGAGTCGCCCTGTCACCCTGTGTGTGTCTTAAATTATCAAGTGTTGCACTAGACCTATAGGTCCCTTTGATGACACAACTGCCAGCTTCAACTAAAAAAATACGAGTACGTTTACAAAAATAGACCTGTTATAATTTACAAAATGCTGTCTTATTGCAGACATTCACCCGCACAATTCATAAAATTCACGGAATATATTATTGCTATAATAAAAATGTCGCTATAAGCGATACAGACACGGAAGAGTTCAGGAAGATGTATTATAATCCTTATAATCAGATAATCCTTTCCCAGCAAACACAAGGCGTTGAGCCAATGTTGGTTTAATGGACTGTGGGCCAACATTAAACGAGCATTGGTTCATTATCTTGTGTTTGTTGGGTATGTGCATAAAGGGCGACGATTTTCTTGGAAGTATTACAGACACATCAGCAAAATATTGACAATAATCGCGTTCTGAGGCTTACACCGTGTCAAGGAGAGTAGGGTATCTATTATTCAGCCACATCAGCATTGTGTCATGCTAACTCCCATCTCGGATGCCATCCCTGTCACACACAAAACATTTGTATAACATTTATACAATGTTGGACCAACGTCGAAGACGTTGGGCCGACGTTGTATAAATGTTATACAAATGTTTTGTGCACCGTCACATTATTTACATCTCTCAATCTGAATGCTACCATCGTCGCCCAAGGCGCAATGGGATATTTTTCTAGGATTATGGAATCCGATAATATTGATGTTTACACAGACATCTCATCCCCAGTAACAGTGACTTAATCTGCTAATAAAAACGATTATAATCGTGGTATTAAAGGGTTTGAGTTGATGGACCACGTATATAATGGTCCTATGCATGCTGCAAGCGAATCTAATCCAGAGTATTAATTAATACCATCTTACACAGCGCTAGATTATTGTACAATGGGCCAGTACAATGTTATGATCGTATTTTTGGAACCTTGTCATCTGATGCTGCTGTTTCTAAGGCGCCCTGCTTCACATTCGTATGAGATGCTCATTATTATAGTTTGGGGCAAGTCTAGCAAAAGGTTGAGCGGGTCAGAAACAGTCATGTCTTGAATCAGTGATATTTAAAAAGGTTTGCCCTCACTTTGAAAAATCCGAATTTTTTTCACCAGCTTCATGTTATAAATCGCGTCAGCTAGACACAATTTACAAGTGGGTGAATATTCAAATGAATTAACTTAGTGATTCAAGGGTTGAATATAATCCAGTATTGAGAGGGCTAATATTGAAGGCCCTCTGACTTTACATGTATAAGCCTGCGCGGAAATTGACAACATTATGGGCGCACAGCCGGACAAGGACATGTACACTTAACACAGGCAGCGGGAAGCCAGAGGCACAACCATTGAGTGTTTTTTTAACGTATTTTATTGTGTATAAACAGCTGACGTGTGACATACACATGGGGCCGTAGCAGAAATAACACCCGGTTGGCGTCATAACAGAAACAAACACCAGTGTTGTGATAAACAAAGTCATGGGTATTCGCAGGTATTGGTAAAGAACGAAGTTCTTTAATCAACCTCAGTAATGTGAAAAAGCTTACTTAATTATTTTTAGTTCACCTTCAATCAACAATATGTTTCTATAATACCGAAGAGAAAAATCAGATAGATTATTTACATATCTTTGAGTACAAATTGCCAGCTATATAGTCAGTATTTTTTGGCCATAATTATTTTCTTAAACATCGAAAACACGTTGCATAGGCATATTCATTATGAAGACGGCAAAACAGACGACGAAAAAAACTGTATATCTTGCGATCTTAATGGACTGCGAATGTCAAATGCAGCAAAAAAGAAAAATGCCTTGGTACAGCAATACACTGGTACTTCAAGTAAGCAGTTACTGCTGCTTGACTTTGAATGACAGAATAAATTCAATACAATGGGGATTCATTATTACAAAATTATTAGATAGAGAGAGTGATAGATATTTTATTCCCATAATTCAAAGTCACTACTGACCTAATTGTCATAAACCATATTGTATATACAACATATACAACAGGGTTAGCTCAGTAAAATAACATGTAAATGGACATCCTAATATATGTACATTTAAAATCAGGCTAGCCATTTATATATTTGAAGAAACACAGGGTATTTACAATATGCATCATTACTATGCTTAACCCTTGTCCTGCTGAATTGTTTCAATTGTATTTTTCGTCATTTGAAGCTGGAATTGCTAACGCAATTTCCAGCTTCAAATGACGAAAAATATTACTATTTATGAAAAATAGACATGTCTAAAATTAAATTATTGGATCAACTAAGCATCTACTAAAAACTATTTCCTCAAAATTAAGTGATATTTTTATTGATCTAAAACATCCTTAATCCCGTATATAACCGGGCGTAGCAGGACAAGGGTTAAAAATAAAGTTAAACAGCAAACAGCATTATCATGATAATGTAGAGAGGGGCAATTATGTTTCCCACACCACAACCAGATATAAAATAGCTACTACATGCTATTCTACATGGTAGCATACGAAGATTCTGGATTACACATTGTAAGTCATGTGTACCTCCAAGGATATTAAACTGACATTATTAGTTTTTTCTCGTGCAACCAAACTTCATCGGTACTATCCACCATAGAACTGTAACGTTAGCTCTATGAATCCACGAAATGCACACATTAAAAACAACACTGGTAGTACAACCAAGAAGAGTTAATGTGCTTATCATTGTCTTCTTACAAACACTAAAGCTTAGCTACCACAGTCGATACAATGTTGGTGCAATATTGTTTCATATAAAACGAATGGCGAGTATTTGAGAACCAATTAGTGACGTCTAAGTCCCACCCGAAAGAGCGTGGTACTTTATGGGCATTGTCCACAAAATAGATTTTTGATTAGTTCCATCCCTCCAATAAAATTCCACCGGCTATTGTACTATGCTGACAAAGGCATTGTGGTGGACATTGGCCCAATGTTGCTTGAATGCTGATCAGCCACCATTCACAGATACTGGAGCATTAATTATCTATTTAGCTGCTGCAATGCTCCTCTCGTATGCTTCATTCATTCGACATCAATGACAGGAATTATTCCTTACCTGAAACATACACCTTCTAATATACCCCTTTAATCAATCAATACAACTTCTATAGCGCCTATATTCTCAACGGACCGAGCTCAGAGGCGCATAAATCCTTAGCGTGATCATGTGTCATAGTCGAGGCCGAAGCAGGTTCGTCAACAGGGAGACGGACTACAGAGGAGCTAGGGTGGGAAAGCCAGATCAAATAGGTCAGATTCAAGTAGTTTCCTGAATGGTAAAATTGTTTCAGCATTACGTAATATACCTGTTGTAATATACCCGTTGTAATACAACCCAGGTAATATACCCCATGTAATATACCCCATCTAATATAGACCTTGTAATATACCAGTTGTAATATATCCCATGTTATATACCCCATTTAATATACACCATGTAATATACCCCATGTAATATACCCCTTGTAATATACCCCTTGTAATATATCTCATGTAATATACCCCTTATAATATATCCCGTGCAATATACCCCATATAATACAACCTTTGTAATATACCTCATGTAGCATACCCCTTGTAATATATCTCATGTAATATAACCCTTGCAATATATCCCATGTAATATACGCCATGTAATATAACCTTTGTAATATTATACCTCATGTAGCATACCCCTTGTAATATATCTCATATAATATACCCCTTGTAATATAGGCCCTATACCCCATGTAATATATCCTATGTTATATACCCCCATGTGATATACCAATTTAATAATACCCCATGTAATATACCCCATGTAATATACCCATGTAATATACCCCATGTATTATAAATATGTGAATTTTTTCTTGGATCTTATTTTCGTCTTCCCCCAACATCGCAGTATTTTGTAAGTTAGACCATATGACATGTAATATAATTCTTGTTTCACGGTAATGGTGAAATGAGAGCTGTCATTTTGAAATTTTATACATGACAAAATGGTCTAGCTTCGATAATACTCAGCAAAATTTAACAAAATTTTCAGGGATGTTGGGGGGGGGGGGGAGAGATGAAAAATGGTCTGAGAAAAATTGTGTTTAAAAAAGTAAACAGCGACCGATCAAATTGAAAAAAGGCTACTCACAGGATCTGGTGAAACACACTGTAGTGAAAATTGATGTTCATCACTTTTAGTTTCATGTTTAACTTTTAAATGAAGGACATACTTCTACATTTAAAAAAAGGCCAGTTATAAAGTAAATGGGCGCTTCACTTAGGCTCTGTATATGTACTTTGATTCATTTCAGGAATAAAAATATTGTTCCGAAAAATCAGTTGGCCAGCTGCACTGAAAAGGTTACCACAACGGCTTGCACTTGTTTGGTCCTAAATCATGTTACCCCCAGCCAGACAATCACAAGTGACCTTTGACCCCCGCCGTGTGAAGTCAGCACACCAGGTGAAGGGTGCATCCTCAGGGTATAAACAAGATCTTGAAAACAGCAGGTGACCATTACAGGATCGCCCATTGACCAGACAAAAAAATCTGGAGATTTTTTTTCAACTTTGATGGCACACGATTTCAAACATAATTCCGACACTATCATGAAGCACGCATGCGGAGAATTGAACACGATATTATTATTTTTTTATGGTTTAATTAGACATAACTATATAAAACCTATATTTCACGGCGGTTTAAAAAATTATAATTGAAAAATACGTAGTAATGACAAAATATATAACCGCTCTTAGATTTTATACCATAAAACATTTGTAGAAACGTTTAAATCTGTAGAGTCGTCTAGCCTGCCATTTTATTTCGAAGGTGAGCTTCGCAGCGAGCTCAGATTCAACACATGATATCAGCATGCCAGATGTACACAATCCATCTGCCCTGCTGTTTGCCTTTGCATGGAGGCGTTAGGAGAATTGTAGAACCACTGGTACAAAGTGAAAGCTAATGACGAAAGACCCCAAGACCAATTTAAAGAAACCAGATTTCTCAGGCTCTTTATTTAACCTTTGACCTCAGAATCGACACGTTCCATCGCGCGAGAGACCTTGAAACCAAAAAGGGTGATGTGAAACAGAAATAAATGAGCTCAAATTATGTAAGATATATGTTAGTACATACCCAGATAACACAACACGTGGGAACAATGATGTTTTATTGTTGGCCCATCGTCTGCGATGCTGGCCCAACATTAAAACATACATCATCGTTTCAACGTGTCGTGTTCGCTGGGTAGCCTACCCGCTAGTTTCAGCCATTTAGCTCAGTTAATGACAGCTGACAAAATATACCTCGTGTTCTCACGTCGAGAACTGTCATCTTCCCCACAGCAAGGCTTGACTCCGCGAGGCCTCGCGGAGTCAAGCCTTGCTGTGGGCAAGGAAAATAGAATGAGAAGGAAGGTGTACTTCGCGATTCTCCCGATCCGATGCGAGTTGCGGCTAATTCGGTTATCGTCTTAATGACCATTAAAACTCTCATTAGCATTTTTATGACCACCCCGAGATCCTGACACTCCCTCTCTCCGAGATCTCGTGAGATCAATACGATCTAAGCCAATGTTGGCCTGATGTGGTTCCGCCGTCTACGGCGCTGGCCCAACATTAAAAAAACATTGAATCACTATGGCGTTTTTGCTGAGAGGCCGACAGCAGTTTGTGGTAGGCCTACCAAAAAAACATCAACTATATACGCACATGTATGTGTTTAATTATTACAACAAAACATTTTAAATTGTCAAATATTCGCAATAATAAATATAGCACTTTATATAATGCAAACAGGAGTATTTACGAAACCCTTACTAGCAGTAAGCTACACTGCCTATATGATCACATGTATAAATACCGATATTAATTATAAAATATAAAAAAATGTATCTTATTTTAAAGGAGTACGATAAGAAAACAAATACAAAGTTACAAACTTATAAAAAAGATATGGTGAGTGTCACGATAAGCTCTCTGAGAATTGCTCTGACTCCACAGTTCGTGGTATGACATTCGACTGATAATATGCTTTGTGGCGGTTTTCTCACCCCCTCCTTTTCATGTTTTCATGTTTTCATGTTATGTCACAGTTATTAATCCATATTGTAACATTATTTGAGATTATTCACCTAATTTGCATTAATTATGAAATGTTTACAATAATATGCCATGTAGTTTTCATTTATGTCAACATAATGGCAGCATATTATATTTATATAAATCAAACATACAATGATATTTAAATATAGTTACTCAAAAAAATCTAGAATATGCCTAAAAAAGATCAGTGACAGCCGGCTCGCTAGTCACCAACATGTAAATAATGGGTACTGGGCGATGGTGAGATGAAACGCTGGATCGAGGAGTGCCGCTGACGATACAGGTGTGCCACTCTAAAAATGGAAAATTTGGTAAGACGACCAGACGGCCATGCTTCAAACTTTACACGATCACTTTCAAGATCCCACACTTTCACATGATAAAACTCCCGATTATGGCCGTCGAGGTTAACATTAATAACTTTGGATGTTTAGATTGTAAATAGTGAAGTCGATACATACCTACATAACTTCAATTTCACATAACTTTGCCTTCAGAGGTCGCACGGAGATGATTCGACTATCACCATGCTGCTTTCTATAAGGGGAATATGGAATTCCTCGTGACGTGTACATTTAGGTTGAGGGATTTCCCTGATAACGTCGCCAAGTGACCCACCCCATACGTACAGGAATAAGTGCCAACTGGGACGCTGAGGGGTGTTGCTAAGCAACCAGCCACAAATCTCGTCACGCTTCGCAACTCGCATCGGATCGGGCGAAGGGGGGTGTGGATCATTAGCATTATATAGCTAGGCGATTAACAAGGGCCGTAGTTGTTTGAATACACAATGCCCATCTTTGAGGGTAGGGAAGGGAGGGATTTTGAAAACTGGCCTTCTCCAAGCAGACTTTCCTTCTGATTCTATTCTCCTTGCTGTGGGGAAGATAATTGGGTCAGGTGAATATAAATTATTGCATTCTGCCACTTTACAAAGTTTACGATAAACTCCACTAACCCTTTACAGAGGCGGATCCAGGATATGTTGAAAGGGAGGGCCGTGGCGGGGGGTTTGGGCGATCTCCCCCAGGATTTTGGGGGGAATTTGGATGCACCAGATGCGTTCTCACGCATTTTAGTCATTTATTTCAGATTAAGTTTATGCTGATTTCCAGTGTGCAAAACAAACAAACTTTTATTTGCCTTTCCATAGTTATTCTTAACTATCATAAACCTACTATTGTGTGGGTCTAGACAATTAATGTAGTGACATGAATCTGTCCACATGGTGGCGAGTCATTTTTAACTGATAATTCACTACATGGGTTAATGAAATTCATTCTTCTGGGGTTACATCGTGCGTATTTATCGACAATGGAACCATAATCCAACGGAATGTCCTTGTGAATGAACATCAGTAGCAAGGCATTCATGCGATCCTCGCCCATGGTGCTGCGATACACAGTTTTTACAAAACGCAGAGCTGAGTTTCCTCATTCCACGGTGGCGCTGGTGACGGGAGTGATCAACAGAAGCTTCATGATCAAGCTAATGTTGGGATAAAGAGTCGGGGAGCGTGATACTAGCACGATAATCGTGGGGATACTGTGCCATAAGACTACATGTACATGATTGATTGTAATTACAATGAACCTACGCAACTACTGCATGAAGTTAGGGCATGCTCGCTGACAATCAATATAAGGGCCTACATTAGATCTGATGGGCCAGAGAAGAAAAGGGGGGCCGGGGCCGGGTCGCCCCCCCCCCTGGATCCGCCCCTGCTTTAAGCTCCTCTGTCACACCACTTTCATTTTTATATGGTCAGCATTGAATTTGTAGAATTAGGACATGTTGACACTTCGAAGTTAACGATAATGTGAATAAACGGCTGGGTGCTATCAGATATACTATACTATAATATCTCTGGTGCTATCAAGGAGGTTTTGTTAAACCTCCTTGGTGCTATTCAGAGAATGATCATGTGAACACTGGTGAAGGTGAAAGACAATACAAAAAACTCTAAGGGGGCCACCATTCAATTGCCAGGGGGGGGGGGGGGGGCTGGAGTTTTTGAACTGGACAAATTATTTATTTCACCTCCTGTCTGCAATATTTTAATTATTTCACACTCTGCCTCAAGCAAAATATTTATTTATTTATTAAACAAAAATTATGTCTACAAAGCTGGATCCCAAACTGGGCTTAGTATTGATATGTGGGGTTTAAGGAGACGAGCGAAGCGAGGCTAAACAAATTGAAGCGTCATTTAAGGTCTCACCACCCTAAATAAGCCGAAATCACGGCAGGTGATGGAATCATCACACAAAATATTTTCAATGCGGCTGTTTCAACCTCTGTTAAATTAAAAACAAATACAAAGAAGTTATATTTCTGTGAATATTTAATAAGTACATGATGTCTCCTTCATCCCGGATATCAGATATGACTGTTTCGTGATAATCTAACAGGGATACAGTGGGTTAAAAGGATGTATGTCTGGTCTGTGAAAGTGGGTATGAATTTAAGCGTAATTTGAACTATAGTGACCTTTTTGCACACTAGGGGGCCTAGCTCAAAATCTGTCTGGGTAGCAACCCCTTATCGGAGCTGTTTTTGAAAATGCACAGTCCAGGCTTCATTATGATATGCGGCACTAGATAGGGGGGAGGGCAAAAAGAAGTAAAATCGGCCCGTGGAATTGAGGCATTTTACATGTATTTCAATGGGACTGGCATTTGGGGTGGTGAGACCTTAATAATGCCGAGCGAAGCTAGGCGAACATTTTTTTGGGGGCCATTAAATATTTATTTACAGCATGTCCTTCAGTCTCAAAATATTTATTTCAAAAAATACCCCCCGCCCCCCTGTAGATTGAATGGTGGCCCACTAACGTGCATATAGTAAAGATGCAATATTTCTACTGATATCCTGATCTCTCCGCCTTTTGAATTAAAGACAAGGAATTCAGTAAAAAATACTGGCAAGAACAAAATTGTTTATTAAGGTATTTTGTCACTGTTTCAGTTAGCATATTCAATTTTCAATAATTTCTGGGGGGGGGGGGGTCTCAATAACATAGGCCAACCCCCATACAATGAAGATTTATTATAGGGCTGACTTCTTAGAAGTCTTATGTTTGCTTATCGCAGGTCCTTGAGGTCGAGCCTGGCATGGGGTTTCAATGTGGAACCATCCAGCAAACACGAGGCGTTGGCCCAATGATGGGCTGACGTTGGCCCAGCGTCGTAGACGATTGGCCAACGTCAGTTCAACATTGGGTCAACGTCTCGTGTTTGCTGGCCATCGTCTGCCTATGATGTTGGCAGATGGCTGATTGTGTGTCATTAGTCTGGGCAAGAATAACCAGTCCTTCTATATTCCCGGTCAGGGTCACATTGCGAGGGGGTCCAGAGGGTTTCTCACGCCCAAATTACAGGTTTTACAGATTGACCGTGATTGACATAGTGTCTGACGCAGGGCAGTCTGGGATAGGCGTGTCACGTGCCGCAGCACAGTCTGGCATGTCACGTGACGTGTGCTGGAGAGTGTCACTCGTGACCCCCAGCGGCGACCTTCAACAACAGACATCGGGGAATGACCTCACCAATGTGTGAATACCTTCAATTAAAGCGACACAATCAGGCCAAAATCATCATTTTTATTTTTATTTTGGCTCATTGATATGTTCGTAAGTTTTCAAAATCTCCATAGCCTAGAATTGAGTAAGCCCTAAAATTCCGATTTTTGCGCATTTACCAGTTAAAAGAGAAATATCGGTGTATATAGGGCCTAAGGCTGATAATATGATCCATAGGTCTACCCATCGTATGTAGCTCACATAAAAAAATAAAGGTACGTTACATGTAGTTTTACAACCAATATTTTTGGAGTTATCACGTTCAACAAACAAGTTTCAGCCACCCTTTACCTTCAGTAGCCAAAACAAAATAATGATAATGATAGCGTGTAATACATCTTTTTTCATACCAAGAACGGTTGTAGTGGGCATACTCTACCAGGCCTGTATACGCCAGTATCGCTCAATCACCAATTAATTATTTCACACTCTGCTTCAAGCAAAATATTTATCTTTACTGGAAACACGTCATTATTAATGATGTTTCTCCAGTAAACACAATACAATGATCCAATTTTGGTTTAAGGTTCGGCGATACTGGCGTATCAAACGTTTCTCATTTTAAAGGGACTGGCCCAGGCTAAAATCATCAAAAAATCAGTGATTTTATTTCGGGTTCTTAATATGACCATATGATGTAAACATGTACATAGACTAGAACTGCAAATTTTGATAATTTTTGTGCTGCGCATTCATCAGTTAGACTAGATATAGAGACGAAATTCCCGCATTTCCTATTTTTGACATGGTTGTCAATAATTACAAATCAGGAATTTCGTCTCTATATCTAGCCTAACTGGTGAATGCGCAGCACAAAAATTATAAAAATTTGCAGTTCTAGTCTATGTATATGCTTACATCATATGGTCATATTAAGAACCCGAAATAAAATCACCGATTTTTTGATGATTTTAGCGTGGGCCAGTCCCTTTAAATTTATATAAAAAATGGATAGTCCTATAAACAACAATTTTTTTTTTAATCCAAGCAATCACGTGCACGCCTAGAAGCGAGCTAGAAACGAGTGAAAAATTGAATCTCTATTGCAGTCATTTTATTCGATTTCCACTTGGAAAACCATATTTTTCTCGTAATTGAGGTCTATGTCCAATATGTATTGAAAGGCGTTTAAAAAGACAGCACATCAATCCAGTAAATCAAAATAATGTGAAATTATTACTCAGTTTTGATCACATCTCATTTTTCGGGGGGCTGCAATGACATAAATAATACAATATTAAATAGTACCTACAAATTGTACAATGTTCAGAGCAACCCAGTTGAGTTACATTTTGTATAATTAAGCCATTTACTGAGACAGTCACCAGGTGTCAGACAATAACGTCCCGGCCAAGGCAATCATTCTGGTATACTCACCAGATGACTCTCACATTCAAACCTGGAAATATTGTCAAAGGCTCTGGTCTGGTCTTGAAATGAAAAACTTATAATGCACCTAAATCCTCGGTGTCCCGAGCTCAGAGGCGCTGCAAAAAGGGTTTAGAATGGAAAAGCTTGGCCGAAATATAAAGTTTCCATTTTTTTCCCGAAATGACTGTGAAGATTTAGATTTTTTAATCTCAAGAGGGATACAATTCCAGAATCGGACGGGGGGGGGGGTGGGCGCAACCGAAAAAGCCCTTTCACCCATCATAGAACTCACTCTGGGAACAACCAGTTGATCATCATTTGAGGAGCGGAGAATATGAGTTCTGTTTAAAGGTTTAAGCAGATTATGTAGACATACTGGCTGACATTTATGTAATATTTTATATGTGAGGGTGCATATTTTGTTTTTTATTCTGTATTAAACAGGGAGCCAGTGTAGGGATTTTAGCAAAGGGGTAACAGAATCGTGGAGAACGGGTCACAACCCTGGCCAAGCAGTTCTGAACGCTTTGAAGCTTGTTTAGTTCGCGATTTGGCTTGTTATAGAGGATAGAATTACAATAGTCTAGCTTGCTCGACACAAGTGAAGTTGCTATTGTCTTAGTCCCTGCTGCTGTTAAACATCTGCGCAAGCGACACAAATCACATATATGATAGTAGCATTATGATAGTAGACAGATGTTTGATATATGTTTCTTAAAATAGAAATCCTTGTCAAATTCTACCCCTAGATTTCGTGTCGAATAAGTTGGTGGTACATCCTGATTTAATTTTGTAGGGGAATATTTCTTTAATTAGTCTCGTTGTGATTTAGTGCCGATAAGTATAAATTCTGTCTTGTCAGGATTCAATTTGAGTTTGCTAGCTATCATCCAGTCGGAAGTTCGAGACGTCTTGCAAGCACTGTTGGACCAGCGACAGTGACATCTCGGGGTCTGTCTTGGAGAGAGAAAGATAAATCAGCGTACAGATGGTGGCAGATGTTATGCCTACTGATCACACTACTCAGGGGCGTTGTATATAGAGTGAATAAGAGTGGTCCCAGGACAGAGCCCTGGGAGACACCATAATCCGTCTTGAACGGTTCCCAAAGTTTATCCAGAAGTTTAACCCTTTGCACTTGATTTGATAGGTAGGAACGGTCCCAATTTAGAGCTGTTCCATAAATACCATATCAGCCGGACAAGAGCTCAATGATGCTGCCATAGTCAAAGGTGTCAAAGGCTGTGAACAGGTCCAGCAAGACCAATATTGTGGTCTTGCCACTGTCCATGTTCATACAGATGTCGTTTTGAATTTTTAGCAAGGCTGTTTCTGTAGAATGAAGAGGTTTATATGCTGATTGATTGGGGTTTGATAGGTTGTTGTTGTCTAGATGGGACCGGATACGATTTGAAATTATTTTTTCAATTATTTTAGAAAGGAAATTTAGGTTAGAAACTGGTCTTCGCATTTAAATTTTCCGTGCACATACAAACTGAATTGGATCAGGAAAACTTCCTGTAGATGTTGAGATGATAAGCAGAAATTTTGAAATGGTGAAAAAGTCAAAATCATTAAACATGAACCTAAAACTGATTGGGTTATTGATGAACCAAGCTATTTGATATTATCCGCGGAATGCCAGCAGTGGTAATAATCCTCCCCAATTACTTGAATCTATATGCAGATATCATGGGCTGTGATGAACTATAATCTCCCCTCTTATATCTTGCGCATCATCGAGAGAT
This sequence comes from Flabesymbios commensalis, assembly GCA_964017125.1. Lineage (NCBI taxonomy): Eukaryota > Metazoa > Annelida > Polychaeta > Terebellida > Flabelligeridae > Flabesymbios > Flabesymbios commensalis. The sequence continues at coordinate 57,013,857 of OZ024909.1, read as the reverse complement.
TTTAAAGAACAAAATTTGAAAATCCAGTAATTTCGGACGACAGTCACCTTCCATGATCGATTCTGATCATTTATTAGGCAGAATTACTTATGAAATATTGCTGAAACGCACAATTTGCGTTTAGTACTTTTTTTTATTTCGAGTAGGATCTCGACCCTTCCACCCACTTCCCAAACGTTTTCGTTTTTTTTTTGTAAAAGACACTACCTTTAATATGTGATTGTTGTAAAATATTTTATTTGCAAATCAATGAAATATATCAAACGTAATTATAAGGTGTTCAGTTTCTACACTATCACTATCGGTTTTGGTGCAATATTTAGGGTCCATCAACGAAACATCCATCATTGAGAAACCATGAACATTGTAGGCTATACTGTTTATCATAATGATTGTTTGACTGAGTTTTTTCGTATTCGCGACAAAAAAATGACCAAAAACACATAAAAAAAATGTGTTTTATAGTTGATTTTAGAATATCTAAGAGACAAACAATGTATATTATTGATGGGCATCATTGGAGGCCTCATAGGCCTACCCCAAAACATGGGTAGACATTAAAATCGTGTTACAGCCCAAATACGTGTTTTGTATGTTTTATTATTGTGCCATAATACGAGGTTGAAGTGCGGGAAAAATTGATGTTCCCCAATATGTCTGGCTTATTTGACCCCTGAACAAACAAGAAAACAATAAAATCAATATTGGCAACATAAATGACCAAAATGACATATCGCATCAGACTAATAACGTGATTTCGTCATCTTGCCATCAAAGGCTAGTAGATATATATTGAATATTTAAAAAAATTGCCATGTAATGAAATTCTGAGTTTAAAATAGAGTTAGTTCAATGGATTTATAGAGGGAAGTCATTAATATAATTACAATTTACTACATGTCGTAAAACTTTTGAAATGCGTTATAAAATTTTACCAACTGAGCCATTCGGCAGCGTTGAGACGACATGAAAAGAATTATTTCTAGCTCGATATAACGACTTGTATCTCGTTAAAACGACTTAGTATAAGTCCATATATATTATTATTTTATTTCGTTAAACATGTTAAATCGTCTCAGTGTAAGTCAATTTAAAAACTTATATCTCGTTAAATCGACTGAGTATAAATTGATATTATACCGACTTAAAGTCGTAAAATCGATCTAGTATAAGTCAATATAACAACTTATATGTCGTTGAATCGACATTGTATATGTCGATATAACTATGTTTCGTTAAAACGACAATAACTCGATATAACTCGATATAGCGGCTTTTATATTCTAGACATCGTCGTCTTTCTCCTTCTATCCATCCTCTTTTTCATCTCCCTACTCCTCCTACCATGTTCCTCCTACTCATGTTCCTCCTCCAACGCTTCATCCTCTTACTCTTCTTAATCGTTCTGCTCCTCTTTTTACCACTTCTCCTCTTCTCCCTCTTCCTCGCCTTTATTGATATCCAGCTCATCTTACTCCTAACCTTCTTCTTCATTCTCCTCTTCCTCTGTTTACTCTTCATTCTCTTCATTTCTCTTAGGAAGAAGAAAAACGAGGGAAGAAGGAGAAGAGAAACAAGAGGCAGAAGAGGATAAGGAATAGAGAATAAGATAATGCGGATAGAGAAGAGGAGGAACAAGACGAAGAAGAGGAGATTGAAGAAGAGGACGGATGGAAGGGGAAGAGGAGGGATGAGAAAGACGAGGAGGACCAAGAGGAGGAGGAAGAATATGATGAGATAATTTTCTATATGCTGGGACTGTACGAAAATGAAGTGATGTCCTCTTCCTCCTCCTCTCCCCGTTCTCTTCATTTTCTCCGATCACCCGGAAGAAGAAGCAGAGGACAAGGAAGACGCGTAGGAGAATGAGTGGGGAAGAAGGAGATACGGAAGATGGGGAGGTGGAGTGGGAGGAATAAGACGAAAAGAAGATTGAAAAAGAGGACGAGTAGAAGGAGGAAGAGGAAGGAAAATGAAAAGAAGAAGGACAAGAAGTAGTAATAAATCGAGAAGGATGAAGAGCAGGATGACAAAGAGGAACAGAAAGACGAGGAAGAAGAGAAAGACGATGAAGTAGAGCAGGATGAAGGAGGGGGGGTTATGTCAAGAGGGAGTAGAAGGAGCAAAAGTAGTGGTAGAAAGAGTAGTAGGACGAAGAGTTAAGAGGAGAAGGAAGTAGAGGAGAAAGAGCACGAAGAGGAAAATATATAAGTCGTTATTTATAAGTCGTTTTACCGAGATACAAGTTTTAACGAGATATAAGTCGTTATATCGACTTATGCTAAGTAAATTCAACGACTTATATGTCGTCATATCGCTTTATCGAGATATAAGTCGTTAAATCGACTAACACAAAGCTCGATATCGTTTTAACATGTTCAACGCTTTCGTAGATTCCGTATAAAATTGTCTGACAAACCATCATTTGGAAATAGGCTACTAAGTCATAAGTATCAAATTATGGCTTAGACCTGGCTACTAAGTCGTTAGTATTAAATTAAGGCTTACACTTGGAAATGAACAAATTTATTCAATATCTATGAACATGGGTAGGGAAGCTCACACGTTACTTTAAGTCAAATGATATTGCTAAATGTTTTTGTATTAGTGGATGGAATGTCAACATGCATATTGAAATCATCGAGAATGAAAGTTTCAAGTGTATGTGATGCCAGGTTTTCCAGTAATTCCAGAAACTCATCGAAAAATCCACAGAGTGAGCTAATTCTACACAGAAAATAAACAGAAAATACCTAATAAATATTTAATTTCACAGCAAATTGCCACACAAGAGTAATATCAAATTATTTTCATAGATATATTGTGTGGGTGCGCGAAATATAATTATATGGCACAGCAACCTCCATCGTCTTTCACTCCACAGCAATGATGACAACCCGTTTTCATGGCTTTCTGAAAAAATGGAATATTTTTATTTAAGATGAAGACGAGTAGTTCCTTATTGACGTCAGTTGATGTAAACTCGTTCATGAATTGTAAGATTATATATATTATGGATGTTCTTAAGCCAATTCGTTTTTCATTAAGTTCTGTAGATCTCCAGTGAAAATTCTGTCAAAAATCGATCGAGCTCAGTCTTGGACTTTATTGGTTCCGTATGCCGCTATGCGTGAGCCAGTCGAATTTTATCATGGCAATGCCACTTAACATGATTTTAATTCTGTATGTGATAACATGTAGGCTATATATTTTAATGTGATTTCACCAAACTAACCACCTTGTATATATACATGTATACATATAGCTCTATGCCAATTAAGCATGTAATGACTTGTATTTATGTCAATAAAATATATGTCTGTCTGTCTGTATGCCACCTCCCGTTCATATTTTGTATCATTATGTCTATGACTGTACACTGACTTATCAGTGAGTGTAACAGTCACGTCTGAAGTAGAGACACTGGTGACACGAGTGAAGTCTATGACATAAATGAAGTATGAAGTTGTTACAGTGCCAAATGTTTTGATGAACCATTACGTTATCATCTTTAGACGTGTTCGCATGTAAACCATGGTCAAAATAACACATTTATATTTTTAGAAGGCTGTAAGTACACTAAGTGGATGATAGGATACCACAATAATGTCCTATTTTGTTTGGTATTTCTTAAAGGTGAAGGGATATAATAATACACTTTCCCACGCTGCATTTCTACATATCTCAGGCATATGTGGTTAGGCCTACTTGTCCAGTAAACGTTGTGTTTTGGCTGTTTAGAGACACTACTTACTGAATGAATGATACCAATCATTTTGTCTAACTATATATAAACATATCTATGTTCTATACAGTCAGTCAAACATGTTGATAAGTATCATTGGAGTTCAAGATCAGTGTAGGCCTATATTGTTTATCTGAAGACCAAAAGGAGACCAGAAATAGTTATACAGATATCCTTTATGGCAGGCGCCCGCATTAGTGTGTATTGGTGTAGGCCTGCAGACGGTCACTCGTTCATGTTTAGTGCAGTACCGAGTTATTATCCCCTTTAAGTCACACTGTTATCTCTACTCATTAAAAGTAACTGTTCACCAGGCTGAACACTTCATGACGTCACATCCTGTATAATTGTATACGTATTCACTGTGTTAACCACTTGATGACGTCACGTCCCGTTAATATGTACTGTGGCTGCTTCTCATGACGTCACGTCCTGTATATGCGCACTGTGTCACGTTTGATTGCGCGACATATGGGGCAGTTGGTCACCATTATGACACATTCTGCACAGCAGCAGAGATGACCACAAGGTAGGATTGCCATACTAGCCTCTCTATCCATACATATTGTACATACGGTGTCATCTGAACGGGGGGTGCTGGCACTGCTACTAGTTCCCATGGCAACCGGTTCCTCGTCTAAAAGAAAAAAAATCACGTAATCATATTTGTTGTAAAGCTTATCATACTTAGAGAGAAATGGTCATACATATAATCTTACCTGTTAGAAAATCTTAACTCATGTCCTGCTTATTAATTTTGTCAGTAAAATATATTAAAGCGACAAGTATGATGACATCAATTTCAGTTTTTAATTTTGTGATGAAGTAGTGTATCTCACAGAGCATGATTTCATTTTTTGCAGCGTTTTTAGATTTAAAAAAATATTTTTTATCAACATTTCTATTACACTCCTTCAGCCATGTGTAGACACTGCTAACCTTCATCTCTTGCTTGAAAATAATTCAGTGGTAAAAAACCAGGCCTCGAGTTGGCAAGCTGCCATTATTCGCAAAAGGCCCCAAGGTATTCAGTCCTTGAGCTGTGTGAAAGGGCTGTCGTTCAGTCTACATTTCTATGAATCCGAAGGAAACCCAAACAAACTATTTGTATACCTAAACTTCTCATAAAGGACAGTTGAATGTTCCTACAGCATTGGGCCTCATATAGATGCCATCGGCCCAGCGTTGAGCAGACAATTGGTGCTGTGTGGAAAACCCCTGATCATACCGTTCCCAGACCAATTAAGAGCGGCAGTTATTGATGTAATCATGTGGTTATTTTGATCATGCCGTCTGAGATGGTTAGTATGTGTTGTCTAATGTCTTGTACATCTTGTTTAAATGACAATAGGGGTCTATACGTCTTGGAAAAGAGGTAGTTTCGTCTTTTTCGGTGCTTTAACATTGCTTTTTTAAGTTTTTGTATTTTATTTAGGATCAGTTATTTTTGCAAAATTGACAAAATTTAAAATTCTCATCCTAAGGAGTTCCTTTAAATTAATTTGAAGCTGTAGTTGGTAGCTTAATTTCCTGTTACAAATGACGCAATTTACATAAAATAACTCTCACAAAACTGAAATTGGTTTATTTGATTAAACATTGACCACAACATACATGTATCTTATCAATGTTCTATCAATGTTTTATCAATGTATCGTTTTGTTTGATTTCACACTGGCTTGAAAACATACCGGTCTCGTGGTAGACGCGTTAAAGCGCTAAGCACGACTATAGTAGTTTTACCCTTTTAGTTTTTCATTAAAAGATAAATAAAAAATTGTACTATTTATACCTTTTTTCTAAAATAATTGTGTTGAATGAATGACTCGTGTTTATTATTTTTGAATATTTATGTTAATAATATTCACATTTAATTAGTTGAAATAGCAATTCTGAAAAAAACAAAAAGTCAGTGTAAACATGCTCGAGTGAGAATACTAGCATGTGGATTTACTGTCGAGAAGGAATATTCCATATCTATTGATATATGTAGATGGATGTTGAATAATTACCATATTTATAATAACAGGTTAACGTATCGATGTTAAAGGCTGAGGCTATATTTTTACACATGTAACATATCAGAATTGATTAGCCATATGTACACTAAACAGATAGCTTTAGCTTGCTTTGTTATTTCGTGTATTTGTAATTCGAGTATATCAACCACATCAAACATCATCATTTTTCTAGGTTGAGCAGAATAAACCAATAAAAATTATGGCTTGATTGTCTGAAAAAAAAAAGAGTAGACAATTGCCGCCTGTAGGCCCCTACCTATGTTAGGTATGTGAGTTTGCCTGCTGCGTGGACGATGAGCGATATTACGTGCAACATCGACTTCGTACATCAGATCATCAAACTGCTGTGTTGTACCTGAAATAAAATCCACACGATTATTTAAAAATTAAATACTCCTAGTATTTGCAACTCAGTATTTCTGATCTACAAATCATGTCATTGAATGGGTATAAGCATGGTCAAGAAGCATTTTAACTGATGCCAAATTAAATTAAAAAACTGATCAAAATAATAAGTTTATAAGCTAATAACATTAGACAACATTTGGAAAGACAAGACAATAAACACGATAAATAAAATAATAGTCGAGAGATTTTTCAATATTTTAAAAGTGGATATCATATACAATCATCCACACAAATATATAGTCATGTAGCCTTACCATGCTTATAATTATAATAAAAAGTTGAAATGTTTGCATTATATATTGGCAAATATTTTAAGGGGATTCACAACTGGCAGCAACTTGTATTATGAGCGGTGAATTAATTTAAACTGAGAGCAGATACATGTTTCTTAAGATCCATTATAAAATACAGTACTACCTCTATATAATGCCAACATTGGGACATTTTTTGGCATTATGGGGGAGGGGGGGGGGGGGTGGCATTATGGCGAGGGAGGTGATTTAGGCCTGTGGAGATATGACAGCTGATTAACATTAATTCTGATACATATTGAATGCTCTCACGCATTCAGTTTATAGTAATACAAAACAATACAATCCACCCTATATAATGTTGTTTTATTAAGATCACTATACCGAGAATGCACGAGAAAAAGACACTAAATATGCATACCTGCCAACCTTACCGAATCTGGCGTTAGGCTACCGATTTCACGGCCTATCCACTGCCTACCGATTTTATAGGCCTATCCTACCGCATTTCAAATTATCAGCTCATAAAAATAAAAACACCTGTAAATCTACCCCAGCTACTATAAATCACTCAAAATAAATGGTGAAACTGTGGCTAGAATGCAGGAAATGGCACATAGAGCACTTGTACTTACAAAAAATTCCCCGGACCCCCAACTAGCAGGCTGACCACGGCTTCGGCGCACCCAGGGGCCGTATTCTGCGCGCCAAAATGCGACCCAGCTTAAAACCTACCGATTTTTTTATATCATAAGGTTGGCAAGTATGAATATGATTGGCATTTAAAGGTGTAGTCAACTGTCAAAATTCGCGGGACAAGGGTCCCCCAGAAAGCAATAGTGTCCGTGGGTAAGCCAAGGCCCTATTCCATAATAATACTAAATATGCGTTTCATACCCAAAGCCTCATTAAGAGCAAGTTCTCAAATCACAGCAAGTTCATATATACTTGAGCGACATCTATGAGGTAATAATTCAAAGCCCTTGTCTTTTGCCCCTACTTGGTCGCCTACTTGCAAACAAACTGACTGTATTACTGCGGGGATTTGGAAACTGCTTGACTCCCAAGTTTGTATTGTCACCCAGTAAACACAAAACATTTGTATGACTTTATGCAATGTTGGACCAACGTCGAAGACGTTGGGCCGACATTGCATAAATGTCATACAAATGTCTTGGGTTTGCTGGGCAGGAGGACTTTCTCTCAAACATTGTACATTTATCTAATGTTGGTTCAATGTTGGCCTAACATTAAAACAGCATCGGATCAATGCCTCGTTTGAGTAGTATCTTGTAATCAGTTCAGTAGCTATATTAATGCCGTCAATCTGTACTCAATAGGCTACTGTTGGCCTACACTTGACCGTCCCAGGCATGCGCGTTTTGAAGCTGAATGATTCTTTAACATTGGCGGAAATCCGTTTAACTACTTTACTTGGCATAAGGCGGGGTTGGCATTAGAACCGGGGGCAATACAGCAGGGGAGCACTGTATGTCGAAAGTGGTCAGCTGTGTCCATCTTTATGATCACAAATAGTAGTCCGTACAAATGATAGATAATTATTATCGTCATTAAGAGATACGAAAAGTAGAGGGTATTCTTTTGCGACACCTCATGTTAATCAGCAACCAACAGGCTGACCATACTCCTTCAACAGAAAATATAGGAGAACATAGGGTTTTAAATTGACAGATTCAAATTATGTGTATGTTTAATTATACAGCAACACACATGAACACATAACGGCGACTACGCCTATGCTTCTGGAGTTTTAAAATTTAAAGGCGATAAAAACTGACCATCCCGCGAGCGTGCAGTCAGACTGATAATTTATAGTATGTTACGAGTACTGAGTAATTGGTTCTAAAGAATTTTTATTCAAGATTCAGAGCAGACGGTCGAAAAAAAAAAAAAAAAAACTTACACAAAAAAACACTTTTTTTTAAGTGTTGACTTATTTTATCTAAAAAATGCATAATTTACATTATTATTTCATTTTATATCGATAAATATCGGGTCAGCGGTATGATAAAATAAAAAAAAGACAAAATTTCAATTTAATTGGTATTGATTTTCCATTATCGTGACTCGGCGGTCTTCAGAACCAATTAATCAACGAACTCGCGCCTCAGAAACTCTGTAAGCAATGGCCGGTACCAATGTGTATAGACGTACTCCGTATCATGTGTACGTGAGCCCTCTCTTTATCCATCAGTATATGCCGCATTTGACTTTCCATACCAAAAGTCGAGTTACTTTAATTGTTATAAATACTGGTGGATATTTAGCACACAATGGAAGGGTATATCAATTTCATGAATATATCTAGTACTTTATAATAGTATAAACATATTTTATTCGCTAATTGGAACAATACAATATTAATAATTGTAATGCAAGGTTCCGCACGGATACTTTATATGAATAATATGTGTAGTTAATTTGAAGGTAGCACGTTAATTTAAAATATTTTATCAGTTTAGATATTCACTGATCTATGTAATTGCAAGTCAAAAGTTTCGAGACATGCTTTAGGGAGCTTGAAGAAGTAATTTAAAATCTAAAAAATACGTTAATTTCTTAAAAGTAAATGGATTTGTCCAAATCCCACTCGGGACTAAAAAAAGGAAACGAGAAAAAAACGTTCCACTTCTCACGCGCAGCCCTGTTTGGCATGCATGGCGTCCTCATACGAATGATCAGAGAACATCGTACTTCAAGTTGCAGAGTCATAAATCTATCTTTTTTAGACATTTTTCGATTTTGTTATGTCGATATGCTCAAAAATCTCAAACTGTTTTGATTTGAAAAAAATCCTATAACCAATAATATATTTTATTAATAAAACATATACCTCGATGATGACTTGAACATATTGAACTGCTTCCTGGTGAAATTGTCTAGCAACACAAAAGCAATATACATTATAGCAGATACACAAGCAGTATATGTATACATGCCATAATTTCAAATTAAAGATTAAAATAATAGTTTTATAACAATATCGTACAGTTTTATATATGCCTATTCCCAGATAAACTTTGGTCAACATGTGAGGAATTAAAATCATTTCGTTATTAATCTGACAATAACAGCGTGATTTCGTCTTCTTGATCTATTGACTTTACAAAGCGGCAGATATCACCGTTCATTACCAATGTCAATAAATATTTATCTATCTATCGAACGTTATAACCTATTTATATAAAACGATAGGGTATATTTTATATCACAAACCTCGATATGTAGTCTTCCTGTGTTAGTTGCTATATTTATAATCGTCTTGTCCTCGTCGCCCAGTGGTAGATTCCCTGTGGCTTCCGGGTCCACTACGAAAGGGCATTCTGGGAAATATTTCCTGTGTTCGGCTTCAGGTTGGTCGCCTTTCGCCCAGAGATGGAGGGTTTTGTGGCAGAAGGCGCACTTGACTCGATCCCCGGGACCTGTGTAGTACAGCCCGGCCCTGGCTAGGTCCTCCACAGACACGGGATTGTCTGGCGACCAGTTACCAGCAAAAGTATCTCTCCTCAAAGCTTCTTGCCACATGTCCTTCTCACACAATGTCATCTGAAAACAAAGAAATAAACTAGTCTAGATGTGATTGTAAAGTGTTTTCAACTTCAACTCGACGAGGCCGCCATTAATAATGTGATCGCATAGTCGCATTCAGGTTTTTTTCCAGGAATTTGTGTTGCGCCCGCTGCCCGTTTCGCCGGCCATCACACACTGATGGAAAATGCGCGAGGGGGTTTACCACATTCAGGCCAGGCAAGTTTTCAAATATGAGACCACTACAAAACTTAAATTGCGGAAACAATGCAAAGCTGTTAGTGAACATGTGAAAAATGAAATAAAACTAGAAGGCCTATAACATACCCCAAATTCAATAATATATGTCCTAATTCACATCGATTTTATTTCGATTGAATTTATCTATGATAGGCCCTATTGGCATCTTAGAAACTTTATTTTTTACTCTTTATATAAAAAATATTTGCATTTCATTTTCCTAAGCATAGGCCTAAATTCTTACTTTTGCAAATAAAAAACGCTTGCGCGTCAGCATATTTTTTTTCTCCATAAAATCCATATGAAAATAACCTTCAAGAACTTTCATTTAATTCACCATAAACCATCATGATGCCTCAATGTTTTATTTTTATTATTAATACATCATAGATCCCAGTGTAGTCCAAATCGTATTAGTCCAGTAGTTTTTTTTTAAGAAGGGGGGTTACATAAACCAAATAACCCCCACCCCTGGATACGGCCCTGCCGAAGACGTTGATCCAACTAATGAGTGAAGGTCTTGGACTTTTACACACATTCACCAAACGTTGGGTGAACAGCTACTGTTTGAGTCATAAGTTAAGTATGACGTCATAATTCAGATTAGCGCGTGATGTCAATGTTCTTATGATAGTTATTAGTTGCAATGATCATTTTATGCACGTGTGTGCACAGGTACACACGAGGCTGTCTGTTACAGCTCTTCCTACAATATACCATTCCCGTAATGTATGATTAATAGGCCTATGATTATAGGATATCATTATAGGTTTAGACCCTATAGGCATGATAGGCCTACTGTTATTATGAACGCGGGAATGGTTTGAACTGATATAGCCAGAAGTTTATAGGCCTTGGCTAGTATTGAGAGCATTAATAAGCCTATCCCAGCAAACACGACACATAGATCCAATGTTTGATCCCAATGTTGGGCCGACGTCGTAGACGGTGGGCCAACATTGGTCCAACATTTGGTCTATGTGTCGTGTTTCACTGTTTGCTGGGATATAATTTCTGGTACATGTATATAGTAGACTAAGTCTAATATATTATATAGCAAATCAACCAAGTAAAATACGACTCTTCTACAGTGTTCTAGTCATTAATGACATTATTAATAATACAATTATTTCATTGTTTTTTATATGTCACACATGACGATAATTTATATTTTATAAACCTTATTATTGGCAATATTGCTATAAATAGATCTACTACTGGCTACATGTCATTATGATTATAAGTCCAGTCACATAACAGACGTTTTCCTCTGCTATGCTACCAGTACCATGCATTATACAAATGTATATGGATTTATCATTTTATCACGATAAATGAATCTAATTCTAAACCTAGGCTATAGTATAGATTGTAAAATTAATTATATAGGGTCTAGGCTCTACCTTGATACATTTCCTGGACCAAGTGCTAGGCCTAATTTCCACAAAAACTAAGGTTGTCAACAGTCGCCTATATATATCAGGAGTTGATTGTTGACACCTGACGCGGATAGCGTGTACAGTGCTATAGGACCTACACAACATCTCCGTACGAGACTACCGTACACAATGCGTACAGACAAGAGTCAATACAGTGCATGCTATACAAGCACGCGCCATTGCATTGCGTTATAACACACACAGGCTCTTGAGTGTTGGTGTTACATTTGTATCACATTTATTATACCATGTAGAATATGGTACATATAGGTGATATAAAGTTATACCACTTATAAGCCCGATATACGGTGGAATAAAATATGGATTGAAAATAGGCCCGCAAGGTGGAAGTAATACCGTTTTGCTCACTTATTATCGACCAGTTGAAAGGAGGTCGACCACTATCACAACAGTGTGATTGACATCACGGCTTTAGACAAATACGTGAGTTGTATTTAATTGAATCTTCTATATTAATGTAGCTTAAGTTATATGCAAACAAGAGAGGTTACGTTGCCTCTTCTCATGTTAGTTTATGGTGAGACAAGATTTTACATTAGACCAACAGGTCAGTGACCGAGTCTATCCCCAGCATTCAGCAAACACGGGGCATTTTAATTTATCCAATGCTGTTTCAATGTTGGACAAGCGTCGAGGACGACAGGCCAGCATTGAAACAGCATTGGCCTAGGGTGAATGCCCCGTGTTTCCTTTATGACGTCATAATCTCACAAGTGTTATGTACATAGACCTACACACCTTTCAAATGAATGAATGAAATAGTTTGAATCTATGACGTCATAATTGATCATCTGACTGCATTAAATTATTACTACCAACTTTATGAATGAATGCAATATTACCACCGTATAGTATATAGGTAAGGCGTGGTGTACAAAAATGGCGTAATGTCACTAAGTGGGAGCCAACCTTCCCTAGGCAGTGCGCCCCAGAGTCTAACAGCGAGAGTGGATGAATGAAAGGGGCTTTAATTATGTTACCGTTATCAGCCTGGTTATGCATACAGCCTAAACTGGGCCAGGGCAAACTCCCAAGGCTGGTGAGATGAATCAGATAACACATCCCTTCAGACACAGGCTTCGAAATTCGAACCCTAGTGGCCTGAGGTCGTGCACGCTACCTCTCGGTTACGGAGGCTCCCCACAATACAGAATCTTTACAGAGAGAGATATTGATGCATTTTGCAACAAAGTCTTTATACATGAACTAGTATAACGAAACTTTATGATTAGAAGGAAAGGCAAAATTGTAACAAACTTGTAACAAACAATTTATAATTATAAATATTCGTTCTCGCTTCTTACATCATTGAGATCATCACTACTGTACTCTCGCTGTTACACACGGTGACACCTTATAATCATAATAGTGGTTGTTCCAGATTTTCCTATTGTTCAAGGGAAGCTGCAGCCACCACATGTCTGGCCATAAACTTTGAGCGGATTACCAGCGGCATACCCTGGTTCTTCCGCTCAACAGCGGTGCCATTGCAGCTCCCGCATCAGTGCTGGTACTGTCAGTGCAATGTCACTATCAGTGCGGGCACTGATGTTGGCCATGATAGCCTTAAACAACCGGCAACAGAGTGTTTGACATTACTAGGTCTTTCACGTGGGATGAATGGAGTTTATACCTCAGCTATTGTTACTCTGTGTGATTATCCGACCTGAGGATATCGAGCCGTGTTTTAAACAAAAAAAAAGAAAGGAAAACACTCTCAACAACCCACCATGCCAAATCACCCCGGGCCCACCCTCACGTCATCATCTGTACATCATTCATCTCATCTGACTGTTTTTATCGTATTGCAATGTTTTTGCTTATTCATTTAATTGAGTCATGAAAATATTATTGTCGCCACTATTATCAGATTATACTTCCCCAAATGTTAGGCATTACGACCATGACGACCGCGTAAGGCAATCCCCATGTAACCTTTTACCATGTTTACTTACAGTCACCTATATTTTGGAGCCACCACTATGACCACAGTGATATTATCAAGGAAATCTGTTCACATATCACCTGATCACGGACATATCAACAACACTTCACACTAATATAATTACATGCATATGTCCAACATGTTCAACCGCAAAGCTCGTCCGCCATTACTGATTTTACACAGCAATGCATTCAGGCCTTCGATGGGTGTGCCTGCTCTCAAATCCTATCTGTTCGGTATCCGAGCAGGGGGGACTCGTGTTCCCTGAAATCTTGACTATAGAAAACTGTTGTATCTTTCCTATAAGTGTTAGTCGAGCACTTTGGCTTAATAGTTATTCTTAATATGTTCGTTTTTGTTGTTGAATATCATAAAAATTGTTCAAGCTATAGACTCTGGACCATTAGCTTGATTAACATAACATGAAATATAATATTTCAGGGACTCATACGCCCTGGAAAACTTGAACGCGGTCAAACTCTAAATGGCTAACTGGCTGTCTTTAATCGTGTTAATTTATAGGCGATTTCTGGTAACCCTTGCAATCTTGTTGTCATTATTTACTTATTATATAGGCCTGATATCTATTAAACCATGTGAGATAGCTAGATCATCACCATGATACGTCAGAGTAAAATGTAATATGTTGGGAAGGAATATGCACACTGAAATTTAAAATGTTCGACTGGCAACATTATTTTACTTATACACTGTTATATGCCCGCTATCTGGCAAACCGCACCAGATAACTAGACGATCAGATTAGTTTAAAACAAAATATTATGTTTCAGAGAGGGAAACACACTGAAATATTAACATGTTTAAAACGACCTACTGACATACATACTTTATTATGCTTTATATATCTCTAGATATATAGCTATATGATTACTATAAACATGATATAACAACATATGATGTTACCATGGTTACAGGAATGAATATACTCCGAAAACTATCTACTCAGTAAAATTAAAAATGGTCAACCAGGGAATAATTTGTCTGGTGTAGCGGTGCAGTTTGCTACACAATTTGGGGCAAATGCTACACAATATTATGTTGGTGTAGCAGTTTTTCGCATGGAGAATATTATCTTGGCACATGCCAGTATGCTAAACTGCTACACAATTTTTCTGAAGCAAATTATTCCCTGTCAACTGCTGATTTCGAAAAAATAGTATACCATGTATACTTGGTGAATATGTGTATGTATACATGGTATATCCATGTGTGGGGCATGTCATTGTCAACCGGACATCGCACAAACGGCAATAACCCCTGATAACCAGTGCCTTACTGCTTTCTAATCATTTATGAAATATATTTTGCGAAAACGACGATGATATTAATAATAATAAAATAAAGATGACAAAATTGATACAAAAATATTATACAGACAATATACAATATGCACCTTTAGTTCTGTTTGGCAGATTTAGGGCATATACATTTTGCTCAAAAAGTCTTGCATGTAGTATTCACAATCATCACCTTTATCTGTTGATCAGTTTTGTATTAGATAGGTGTATCGCCTCAATTTCAACATGTTCAAGGCAAATAAAAATAGTGTTCAACACTTTTGAGGCAAGGGCCAACTGCACATCGATTCCTTTACTATGTTTACAAATACCCCAAAAAGCTTCGAAGCATACCCATGATCATAATGATACATATTATTAGTGGGGAATTTTCGCAATTGACCTTTGCTTGACATCCGGTCAATATTATGTACGCTAAACATGCTAAATGCAGAACGCGATGCACATTCACTTGATGCGCGATAACACATTTTACAGATGTAAAAGGATGATGATGTTCGTATATATGAAAATACATATCAGCTGCGAAGATGGAAGACTTGGATGACCTGGGGCCGTATTCTCGTACGAGTTACGATATATCGCTGGCTTCTGATTGGTCGAGATGGCCATCTCGACCAATCAGAAGCCTACGATATATCGTAACTTGTACGAGAATACGGGCCCTGGGTCAACGTCTCCTGTTTGCTGATCAGTACACACCATACTTTAATCATGTCAGCTTAACATGCTTAAGGTCGGGTCATCGTCTGCGTTATTGTCCCAATATTGAACCATTATAACTGTCAACCCTTTTTAAAGTTTGCTCAGTCTGACTACTTTGATGCTCCTTATATCTCTTGAGCATGTGGAGTGAAACCCATGCAGTAAAATACAAACTTGTGAGGCGAACTGTGGACGTACATCAGTTCGTCGCCTTGATCCGATTGATTTTACCACCAACAGAATAGGCTGTCCAGGTGTCTTGCGCAGCGCGAGTTACACCTCTCATTGCAGTACTTGCCCATCAAATTGAGACCTATTGAGCTCTAGTTTAACCTGTGCATTCAAGCATCATCAAAACTAAACACAAATCAGATCAAATACCCACAAGCTGTTACACCTGGTCTGATTCAAAAGCTCTGAAGAATTTCCCATCTGGACTATGAGGCTGCAGAGTTTACGATGATCATGGTCATAGAAGTAATTTAATTTTAAATTTCCCACAGCAAACACTTATATATTTTAGAATCTCTTTGCTGTTTTAATGTTGCAGACGTCGCAGACATTAAGCTTAATTGCTGAGCTTGAAAGAACAATTTCATATATCATGTATATTGCCCCTATAGCACATGACTGTATGTATAGGCTATGCATTTTGAGATATTAAACGGTTATCTGAAACGTACGGATATTTACTTTCAACAAAAGCGAATAATGTTTTTCATGTATTTTATAGTGTGTTGGCACGTTTTGGCTTGTTCACTTTGTCGTGCGAAGGCAAAATGCTCAGTAACTACCAACTACTAGGCCTATTAACTTTTCAAATAAGGGCGGATCAGATTATGATAAAATTTACGCGTGCGTGTGTGTCGGGGGGAGGGGGGGGGGGTATGACTTTTCCCGAAAGAAGTTTATATCAGCGAGTAAAGTTTGATCCCGGGTCCGGCGGTGAACCACCAAAGCTATCATCTGTTCCGCCCCCCAATAGTTGACGTCGTTTTAGACGCCAGCAGGACAATTAACTTCCATCACAACAGACAATAAACGTTGACCCAATGCCGTTTTAATGTCGAACCAGCATCGTAGACTTTGGTCCAACATTGAAACAACATAGTGTCAATGTTACGAGTTATCCGGGGTATAGGCCTATAGGGTGAGCATTTCCTGTTAGCCCCCCTTAATCTGTTAATGGTGCTGTTAGGTAGACATGGTAGATAAGACTAAAGTCAACGGAAAAATGCCACATACTACGAAATTATGTCATTTAAATACCAAATAGTTTTTATTTGAGCCGTAAATATGCAAAGATGTAAACCACGAGAGTTAAATAGTACCATAGTACGAAATCGTGGTAATCCCAGCAAGAAATAATGACTATTTATTTTATACACCAGGTGGGGCTAGTGTGCGGCGTATTGATCACCAGGTGGCTCTAGTGTCATTGACATGGCCAGTGACATTGTGGTGGTGGTACCTGTCAATGTCAGGAAATGCTGCCGATTCCTGTCCACCCTGATCGAGCTGTCAAAAGTGCGTTCTCAGTCAACGGTGGGCGAAGTGAAGGACCTTGTACAAAAACTGGTGGTGAGTTAGTACACAACACGACCATACTTATTTATAATAGACTATAAAGAGCCCCGATATCATGTATATCATCATGTATATTATTTAACTTAAAGGGTCAGGCCCACGCTAAAATAAAAAAATCGGTGATTTTATTTTGGCTTTTTAATATGACCATATGATGTAAACATGTACATAGACTAGAACTGCTAATTTTTTTATTTTTGTGCTGCGAATTTATTAGTTAGGCTAGATAATTATAGAGACGAAATTCCTGTCAAAAATAGGAAATACGGGAATTTCGTCTCTATATCTAGCCTAACTGGTAAATGCGATGCTGAGAAATTTTTCAGCTCTAGTCTATGGACATGTTTACATCATATGGTCATATTAAGAAGCCAAAATAAAATCACCGATTTTTTTATGATTTTAGCGTGGGCATGTCCCTTTAACTTATTTACTGCTATGACGATTATGATCATGATGATACAATCAACTGGTGTTTTTACCACTAGTGTTTTGTTTCATGTTCATCGGTTTTATGTTTATCATGTTTATTGTTGATGGTAATCAAGATAATATAGTGTTAACTGATTAAGGTTCGATTTTCGATAATTTACAGGCTAATCAAATTAATACATAAGCTGATAAGATTCACAATGACAGTTTTTTATGTTGTCCTTTGTTACAGGATAATGTAGTTTCCGTGGAGACTTTTCTGGACGCGTTGCAGATAGCATTACATTCGTCTCCTCAACCTTACCTCGTGCCTTTTCTTAAGGTATGTATTGTGGACCAATTTTTGCTGCGAGTGAGGATATTATGACACATAATTAACATTATCAGTCTAATTGTCGGCATGTAGAGAGTTCATCATTGAGCACCCTCCCCCTCGCATAGTGGGTACCTATTATGGGTTTGATCTTCCTAAACTTATAACCTGTTTCCCAGGACCAGATGAATGACTGTCCATAATTAAGTAGTGCCGCCATGTGTACGGTGCCCATAGGTAGGCACACAAACAATTGTATTTGCAAAGACTGTGTATTCATTGGGGATTTGGTCTGTTTTATTTCGCTATATCTCTGCATCAACAACCACACGGACATCTTTTCGTCTGGCCACACTGCTGCCGGGGACTGCAGATGTATCTCATTGAAATTTCAATGGTATTGCTTTGTACATAACTTTAATCGGACGTTTGGCAAGCCAGAGCCTCGCGATACGAGTCTATTCAGTTATTGAGTCAACTTGTGTCTACCATTGAACCATTATCATGATTATTAGGCCCGGCCTCGGCCGGTAACCTAGTAAGTTTATTTTGCCTGAGTTTGTGTTCTATTTAGGAGGACGAGGGGTGCTGTGTGTGGGAAACGGTTGACATTTATGTACACCAGTCCTTATCAACATGTGCTATATAACGTTTGAGGTCCCTAGGTTAAATACTTTCGTCTTTAAAAAGTGTTCAGAAAAAATATACCTTCACGATTAAATATTATAGTGATTAGAATTTAAAGGTTTTGGTTGGAATATTGTTGGCCCACCGTCGAAGACAGTGGCCCAGTATTACATCAGCATTGGGCCAATGTATCGTGTTATCTAGTGTTTATGGCGCCGGGATGGAAAGCGTCACCCGCATAGTCACCCCCATGCAGCAGTCCTGTGGGTCAACATTGAAACAGCATCGGGTGAATGCCACGTGTTTGCGCGAAGTATGAAGCTGACCGAATGAATAATTAGTGTTGGGCTGGCGCTGTAGACGATTGACCGGCATTGAACCAGCAATGGGCTACGACGCTGGCCCAACATTGAACCGGTATTTGGTGGGTAGGCCTACATCCCCTGTACGAGGTACATCGTAGGCAAGTATTAAATGAATGTTGCCAGCACCGGCGATGGTGGTGGAAGGAATGTTACACGTTGAAGATATATTTTAACTTGTCTCCTTGGTACTTCCCTTAATTATATCAGAGATTTTATTAATGAACAATCTCTGATTATATCCAGATTCTTCTGGCCCATGAAAAAGACCAATACACAGTTATGTTAATATATTAGGCCGATTTTTTGTCTATATCACTCAAACAGACTAAAGCCAGACATCGGAGTTCGGGAACTACTGTTCTAGTTTACTATTATAATCATTTCACAGTAGCCTGATAACAACACAAGGTAGTTATTGAAAATGCAGATATAAGTATTATACTTAACATGTTATTTTTCCAGAGATCGTTACCAGGCTTAAGGCAGCATTTACTGATGGGTAATTTGGAGATCGAACACATATGTCCACCTCTGCTACTGACACGTGAGGTAAGGAACTGGTCAATCAAAATACATCTGTGAATGACACGTGAGTATTAGTAAAGCAATCAAAACTCCAATACTGACAGGTGAGGCAAGCAATCAATCTAAACTTCTCTAGACCAGACGTGTACATGACATAAGTAAGTAACCAATCAAACTCCACTACTGAATATAGATTTTGTTCTTTGTATTAAAAATTGGGACTGGATCGAGAGTTTTCTCCATAGCTGTCCCAATCCTGTGAAACGTTATGCGTGTGCCCATAAGAAATGCCCAAACGATTTTTAATATTCCGAAAATTACTTAGTCAAGTCGCATATTCCCCGCTCTAGCTCTCTGTTAACAAACTTGAGCACTTTAACTTGGATTATGACACATGATCATGTTGTGAATTTGTGATTGTTTTTATTTGTAGGATCCTCCTCAGTATGAAACGCCAAAGGACAAGAGACATGTATATTCACGTATTTTCGAAGGTAAGGACAAAGGATAGGTGTAATTATGATGTGTAATTTCTATGGTAGTTTAGTGTGTTTTCAACGGGAGCTATATATTCATATGATATTGTAAAATTTAATTACGAACATTTTTATGATGACTTTGTTAGTGGATAATGAAGACTGCTTAATTTTTTTAAGACGATCATAAGTGACTGAGCTGGACATGACATGACCTATCATGGTCTGTATCATCACTTCTACTTCAGTGAGTTTCCCGCTCTGTTGCCTTACTGCTTGAGGAAGTCCCTATGTGCTCTACCTGCTGTGGAGACCCTTTCAAGAGTAATCCCGATCGTTGGAGTTAGTGTGAACACGAAGATTGTGGTCGGGTGATAGTGGAACACATGTATCCTCACGTGGTCACGGTGGTTGAAGAAAAACTACATGTGTCATATATTTTAGAACAAAAAAGCAGCACAAAACATGGTGTAGATACGAGATTTTTTATCAGAGCGATGTCATGGTGGACACGTTATGCTCTTATCCACATCTTATCTTATCTTTGCAAAGTGCACAACTTCCCGCTATATTCCTAGTTGAGGTCGTAGATATTTGTAAAGACAGGTACGACTATTTATTATCATAGCGATGTGTGCATAATTTTATGTCCACGATCCGTTTAAAGTGTGTTGTACTCTATATATTAACAGCCATACCAGGGTCTGCCAGCGTGATCTTGATCCTTATGCTGCCAAATTGTTTCAGATTATTTTTCATTCATTTGAAGCTGGAATTGCTGACGCAATTTCTAGCTCCAAATGACGAAAAATAATTGTATTTATGCATAAATATATGTCTTCAAAATGCCATTATTAGATCAACTAAGCATCTACCACTAAACATTTTAGCATAAGGCTCAAAGATAGACTCTACTGACTACCGTGAACCTCAAGAGGAATGGCTGGACATTCTGCACGTACATGGCAGCAAACACATTGGCACACGATGTTGTTGCTACATTAAATCATAGATAAAGTGGTTAATCTATGAATGAATCAACGTAGCAACGTCGTTTGCCCATCGGAAAACTATGTAAAACACACAACGCCGACTTTCATGCTATACACGCGTCGCCCATAAATTCCCAAGTGACATAAACATACAACTCGCCACTGTAACACGCCACGACATCTTCCCACGCAAGGCTCGCTGCACCCGAGTTTGCAGACCGAGGTCTGCGAGCTCGGGAGCAGCGAGCCTTGCTGTCAGGAAGATGCACCACACTTGCTTTGTGTTTCATCTGTCGAGTGATTTTCGCGTCAATATGCTCGCTGTTGCTAGCGACATGTGTGCTGGACAGTTACACATCAATTAGGCATATTGTTCATGAGCTGCATGATAAACAGATCCCGTACCGTGGTTGAGCCACTAGTTAGATGTTTTCATGCATTCCTAGCAAACCAATGTAGATAATATAATGACCAGATATATCTTTCCCTGGGAATTAAAGTGACATATACGTCTATTTGATCTCCACGGACGATATATTTATAAACGCTGTATAAAAAGATGCCTTCCCACAGTATTTTTGCACAATCGCCACTCCTTTACTCAGAAAGTTGTTCTGTAGTGTTGAACACTCTTGGAAAATGTTGTGTGAAAAAGCATCTTGTACAACAAAAATCATATTTTGCATCATATGCCGAACGCGATGTCCGAATAGCGTATAATGATATAGACCTATGTAATATATATACTTGATAATATAAACACAACAGTTCTTTTGTACTATTGGTGATGCTTATTTGTCACTCGAAGAACGACTGACGTTTTGTTTGAAGTGATTCTGGACGGAGTAGCACGTCAGAACCTATACACTTGTTAACTATTTACTGGAGATAAAGTCGTCCTTTGTGTTTAAGGGGTGTATCTGTCACTTCATAAAGTGACAGATACACCCTTTGATTTCAAAGTCACGAAACGTTGTTATGGTGTGATTTTACCTAATTATAAAAGTGATGCAGGTAACCTGTAAAATGGCGTGTGATACCAAAACACTCATTTACCCTTTCAGCGCGGGGACCGTCTTTATACGTCAGAATCTGACGTCTGTACACGTCAGATACCGACCTATAAAAATTATATTATTTATATATTGGTCTTAGACCCATAACATAGGTATTCAAATGAACCGGAAAGAACCAACTAAGACACTTATGATGATATCAAATTGAACAAAACCCTTTAGTCCCCATGGTTTAAACAGAAATAATTCAGGGTTGTAAGGGTTTAACCTCATAGCAGTGGCCCAGTTCCAACCCAGCAAACACAAACATTTGTATAACATTTATACAATGTTGGACCAACGTCGAAGACGTTGGGCCGACGTTGTATAAATGTTGTACAAATGTTTTGTGTTTGCTGGGAATCAGACGAGCCATTATTATCGATGCGGTGAAAATTATACAAGAACAGATTAGTTTTGTAACAAGAAGATAAAAAATATTACTGGGCCAACTTTCACGCCCACCATACTGTCAACTTGTATAGTTTGTTGGGTGGAATCCCATACCCTTACCAGTGGTAGATCTCTGTTGAAATGAAATGCCAGACACTGGTAAATTATTAATTTTGGTTACATGGAAGTATATGAAATTGGCGAAGCAAGTATATTATTCCATTTAAAACGTGGTGCATGTTTTGATATCACATGTCAGCGTTGTATGTTATTTTACCAGATTTATTTGATGATTTGCCTATTACCAAGTAGGTTATAATGAATTTACAAAGATTATAATTTGTGTTGCTTAGCAGCGTGAGATCTACATATGTTTGAACTTTTATGAAGAGCTATATCTATATCAGATTGTTATCATATACATACATGTTTGACATACTTTAATTTCCCTGAGGTGATCTGTAACAACAATAAAATGAACTTTTGACGTAGTGCAATGCTGTGATGTAATTTGTATAACCTTCTTATTTCGTACGTACATCCGTCTGTTCGTCCGTTTATATATTTGGCATAGCATTCTTTATTAAGTGCATACACAATAAATTAAAATAAAGGTGATATGTGCATTTCTAATTTTCAAAGCGGGTTAAAACATGAATGACTGTTGTAATGTTCTACATATTATATAGGATTTGGTTATGACATTGAACCATTTTCGAATATTTGTATTTCATATCGAACACTCACTTATGTTACAGTATAATTATTTATTATATTCTTAACATAAACATATAAAAATATCTTCGAGCACGAGTTAAATGATGAATTGGATATAAGTTTCTTAGTGAGTTTGTTTCTAAAAGTAGTTCTTTATACCACTGTAAAATCGCGTTTCGTTCATCATTACATGTAAGTTAACAAATGTATCCACCAGCGAGGTGAGGCACATACAAAAAAATGATCATACACACATTATATTTTGATTTGTTTTTACATTACTGTATTTAGTTGTACATATTGATGAAATGTGCTCCTGACAAATAAATGTATATAATGTGTACATATTATAAGCATACCTGCTGTCTTGTGTTGTAGTTTAACATGCTAATATTCTATAAACCAACATGTGTAGGCTTAACCTGTGCAACAGTCCTCTCATGGCTTTTCGCTAAATTTACGCTAGAGACGGATTTTCTGTCTAGTGTAGGCCATGCTATATCTCTATACACTACTTCGACAAAACTGAGAAATATGCGAAGTGCACCAATGTTTCAACCGCACCCCCGGTTGACAAAATATGGTAAGTTGTGCAAGGCTTGTCTGTTTATGGTGAATCCCTTCATGAAATGAAACAAATAGTAATACCTAGCAAACGCAAAACATTTGTACAACACTTGTACAATGTTGGACCAACGTCGTTGACGTTGGTCCAACATTGTACAAATGTTTTACAAATGTTTTGTTTACTGGGTCGATCACGTTGTTTTGTCATGTAGATTGTGGGTGCGAGGGGCTCTATTCATAGGGAAACATCAGTCTTTTCCAGTCATATTATCAGAGCAGGCCTATTTTTATCTTTGTGCATGAACTAAAACCAACGAGACAAAATTTTTCCCACCTGCCGTCAGACACCTTCGTCATGACGGCAAAAATAAGTTAATAAAACTGTATTTAACCCTTTCAAGCCTGGATTTACCATTGTCATCTTCATCCACTACAAGCCGCGAATTGCTGTCGTAATTCTCGAATTGTAGTGGATGAAGATGATTTAAATTGGTTGGAAAATTAAAGAAAATTGCAATATATTGGTAAGCCAGTTTCATGAAAAAATAAAAAAAACTTTTGCAGTTCTAGTCTATGGACATGTTTACATCATATGGTCATATTAAGAAACCAAAATAAAATCACCGATTTTTTTATGATTTCAGCCTGGGCCAGTCCCTTTAAGTCTGTTTTCATGGATGTAATATGATGGTTAAATGCATCGTGAGGGCTTAAAGGGTTAAAATAGAATGGAGAATTACTTTTTGCAGAGTATTTTTGTGGACTTCACTTGGCCTTTAAATTAAATAAGAAATAATACTGTATCATACATCACAACAAATACCGTGAACGTTTATTCCAAAGCATTAGATTTATTCAGTCATAAGCACAGCAGTGCATTGTTTAATAAAATCTCCCACCGATTACCAGTGTGTTAAAATACATCAGTTCGTGGAAAAGGGTGAGAATCAAAGCATTATAAGTACACAATGATAAAATTGTTGATAATAAAATGTGTGTACATCTATAAGTAATAAACACTATGCGTGAACTCTGTCAATAGTCCAGCTATTCACATGTGCCAAGTTATGAACTATTCTTAGAAAAAAAAATCATAACTGCGAAACCATGGGTGGGTTTCATATTGTGCGCAACACAAAATTAAAAAAAATTCTAGTCTATGGACATGTTGACGTATTATGGAGCCAATATAAAATTGCAGTGGGGTGGAACATTTTTTCAGCAAGATATCACAATAACTGTAAAATATATCCACGTTTCAGCTTTTGAAACATCAACGTTGGGAGGGTTTCGTCTGAAATATTCAAAATTTGATGTCACATAAAGGAGTTCAATATCAAGAATTCAGCGGCTAAACTAAGATGATATACTTACTTTATGCAACATCGGCCCAACGGCTTCGACGTTGGTCCAACATTGTATAAATATTATACAAATGTTTTGTGTTTATGTGATGGGACCCCAGCTAACACGAGACGTTGTCACAATGTTGGGCCAACGCTGTGCCACCGTCTACGACGCTGGCTCAACATTGGGACAACGTCTCGTGTTTGCTGGGACATATCCCAGTAAACCAATGTTGGTCCCTCATCTGCGACGCTGGCCCAACAGTAAACCAGCATTGGTGAAACGTGTTGTCTTTCCTTGGATAGCGAGACCTACGTAATGTCATGAGCAGCTACCAACAAACACAAAACTTTTGTATAGCATTTGTACAATGTTGTACCAACGTCTAAGACGTTGGGCCGACGTTGTACAAATGCTATGCAAAATTTGCATAACATAATTTTGTTTTGTGTTTGTTGGGAGGCCTAGCATTGTATAAAAACTAATGAGTAAAAATAGACCGACTGCACAAACTAAGCGCGTAATGGGTCATAGTAGACATAATATGAAACCTAACATTATGAACATGGGCTGTCATACTAGAAAATGAAGGCGCAATAGCTATAAAATAGCCACCGTGAGCAGTAGTACTAATATACTAATCGGTCTAACGTACAGTCGCCGTAGGCTGTAGTCTCTGGTCCCGAGTTATAGAAGCCTGTACAAGTTAACATTATTTCATAAAATATATTTGATAGCATACAATCCAAATAATTATAAAAACGGCAAAATTCAAGCATAAACGGGTTACAAGCGAACAAGCGAGTGCAGATTCCCATTAGATAGGCCTACTTACCATGTACAAGGGTCATGGACATAAATGACATATATTATCATATTTCTTTATTTGTGGAGAACCATATTGCATGATGAAATATATGTTACCAAATAAAACAATAGCCTACAATGAGTTTTATTTCACAAATTTAAAGAGACAGGCGACTCGTAGACACGCCGATCAGCCCTAACAATCACAAAATACCGATAGATTATATTTTACTGGACCTACTTTCTTGTCAAGTATTTGAATTAGCAGCAATAGTAGGTCCTGTTTCATAGCAATATAGATGCAGGACACAATAAGGTATTTTGAAAGCACAATGGGTCCTAAATCATAATGAGCAGACGAAAAATGGGTCGACGAATCTGTTTATCAATAAGCAACGATACAGGCCTATATAGTCTCGGTTATACATTTTTAAAACAAAATGTTTTCTTTTTCGTCAAACAATTGAACTTGTCTTGAAAAACACTATTGAGCATAATCACGTCTTGAGCAAGTACCACATCTCCTGTAAAGCATACAGTTTAAAAATAAATTTATAGTGATCATAATGTCTACGTAAAATGTTGCGGTATAAGTCTATTTGGATTAAACACAAACCACATTATTCTGAAATGTTAAATAGACAGCCACGACTAGTCGTATTGAGTTTCTCCTCACTACTGTCATTACTATTTTGATCACTGAACCGTGTTACTTTCGCTAGTGACAACCAAACTTACATAATTATTACCTTCTAGAGGAGTGGAGTACGTGTACCACAAATACCCAGTAAACACAGAACATTTGTACAACATTGGTACAATGTCGGTCCAACGTCGACCTATTATCTGTGGAAAACTTGCATGCACCGATGCACCAAGATGACATATTGTACACCACAACACTAGGTGGTCAATTGTAAGTGTGTTTTTTTAATTTATCAGTATATTGTTAGTCTTTGTATTTTCATGTACATCTGGAGGAGCATGGAGTGCACACAGGTTACAGTGTATCCACATATTGGGAAGGGAGCATGCCGTGCTTCCCCGTTCTCATATTGGTCGCTTCCATCCAGTTTTCATCGAGCATCATGCAGTTTGTGAAGGTGTCGTTTTCTTCAAATGACACCTCGTCTGCTTCTGCTGCCGTGTAGCTGTAGAGGGCAATGCACTGAGCGTCCTAAGAGAGGTAAACAAAATAATCAGAATGTATGCAAGACAACGGATCACATCGTATACAGGCCTATACATCAACCACCCAGCAAACATGAGACGTTGGCCCAACGTTGGTTTACCGTTGGCCCATCGTCTACGACGTTGGTTTAGCAGTGAACCAACGTTTGGCCAAATTGGCGCGAAAATTCATAACCGCGAAATTAACTGTTTTGGAATAGTCACTGCCTGGGCTAGAGTAGTCCTGATTGTAAGACTACGGTACCCGGCTGGTGGTCCGAGCTGATTGAGCTTTGCCTTTGAATCTCCTGCCCCTGATGAAGAATACCCATCTCGATTTAACAGCTATTTCTTGCTAAATTCGTCATGACATCATTCGAAAATGTTTCCATTAAACAATGACCTTCAATACAAGCTACATCTGATACTTTTAAAATGAATCATTTTCAAATAATAACAAACGACAACATCCCTCCCACCGATGTGGCCATGTCTATATTATATGAGGCTCCCACCGCCTATCCAGACAGTGGTCTCTGGCTATATACACCTCTCAGCTAAAGTAGAGTATACCGCAGCGTGTGTGTCATAATGAGCAAGTATTTTGTGAACGTTGCAACATGCGTTATGCATCTATGCCTATTGTAACAATGAGCCTTGTGGTGATGTAGCCATTTCACATTGCTGGTGTGCTTTGCTAAATGTCACAGGCCAACACTCATCTTTGTTGAAGGTATTTTGTATTTCGCATCATGCATTGTGCATTGTGCGATGCACCGCATAGCACAATGCAATGTAGATCTACCATAAAACACAATGCTATGTATCCTACCACAACACACAATGAGATGTATCATAAACCATGATGTAATAATAACCATTACGAAGCACAATTAAATGGACCATAGCGTACAAAAATCAAGGCACAATGCAATGTACCACAAAGCACTATTGCTTTTTGACACTGATGGATCCCATAACGACATTAGACAGCTGCTAGAGTGCAGCATTGTTGTACAAAAGTCACAACTCACCGATGCTTTGGCTGGAACAGGTTGAGATGGCGGAGGTGGTGGTTGGGGCTGTCTGTATTGCTGTGGTGGTGGCTGTGCCGGTTCTGGTTGTCTGTACGCCTGCTGAGGTGGAGGAGGCTGGTGTACCTCCTGTCTGTACCCACCAGGCTCTGAAAATAACACATAAAAAACACAGGAATAATGAGATACATAGACAAAGTTGGCCCGAAGCAGATGCCAGCAGCCCAAGGCAGAGCCGCGGGCTGCTGGCATCTGTAGAGGGCCAATAAAAAAGCCTATCGCAAGAAAAAAATCATGTTATTACTATTATTATCACTTCTCCACTGAATCTCCACTGAATAAAACAATTATTATTTGTCTACAATTAGGCTACAGCATAGGCCTACATGTCTACTCAGAAACTAACCACCTTGCTAAGTATCACAGCTCACTCTTCTTCAGCCAGGTGTCAGCCCGCATGGTAGCCCAGTAAACCGGCGACCCCCCGTCCCTCCCCGTTAGGTCCATCAGCACTACCAGCATAGAACAGGTGTGCACCTGTACTTCCATGGCGGCTCGTGAGCAGCCGACTAGGTGGGCAATAGTGCTTACATAGAGTCTATCAGCCCTAGTGTAGGGCTGATAGCAAAATCTTACACCCGCATACAGTAGCAATATTCTACCAGTATAGCACCCTCTCAAGTGATAATAATATATAAAATTTTATTGTTGATCCCACCAGCCAAGACCTTATTCTGTGAAACGCAGTAACGTCACCGGAAACCCTTTTGAATGGATACTTGATACTTTATGAAAACTATGTTATATACAGTCCCCCTCTCCCATACATCATTAGTATAATCTGCCGGGTGACAAGCTCTCGATGTTGAGGGTTTTACATGCGGTCAAGACTAATATCGTGCATATTTTTTTCCATTGGATGAATTCATGCTCCCGTGCTGCATCGTCAAACAAAGCTACTCTAAATAAATCCAATCACTCAAAATTTTGTCCCATCTTGATACTGAAAGGCACAATATCGATCTGAACATCCCCTGTCAATGTCACGGCACACAGGTGCGGTCAACAACTTCAACTGGTGAACATTATTTATGACAAACTTATTTTTCTAAGTTTTATAAGAAATTAAAAATATTCCGAAATGAAACGTCTTTCTCATAAATAATCGCAAAATTAATGGATTAAAAATTGACAAGTCTTCTTCTACTAAATAAAATAATTATTTATGATACTATTGAATCACCCTTGTCGCATTTATCTACCACTCATTGTGGTACATACATTCAATACAAAACATTGTATAGTCCATTACAGAAAGGCGTGTATTTTAGGAAATCAGATCAGTCATTCTTGATATTTATACTCGTGTATTTTATAAAATTAGATTATTCACTTTTGATATATTATACTCGGAGAATTTCATAAAATAAAGTAATTTACTTTCGCTATTATTATACTTGTGTATTTTCTAAAATCAGATCTTTCGCTTTTGATAAATTATACTCGGGGATTTTTATAAAATCAGATGATTCACTTTTTATATATTATACTTGTGTATTTTATAAAATCATATCATTGATTTTTGTTATACATGTATTATACGCTTGTATTTTAAAAAATAAGATCATTCAATTTTGACATATTATACTCGTGTATTATATAAAATCAGATCAGTCACTTTTGATATATTATTAAAAAAAGAACAAATAGCCGGTTTCTAAGGATTGATTTTTTTCCTGATTTTTAACTCCACACAAAACGAGAATTGACTAGCAGTATCGTTTTGTGTGGATTAAGAATTCGGGCGTTTGTCTTTTCAATGTTTCACCTTGACGATAAACACTGTTCCCGTCGGCGCCGCTCACGGGGTTGGTTGCGTTGTTCTGAGCTCGTTCTCTCTCGTATTCCTTGTGGTACTCCAGCTAAAAATACACCAATATTAAAGTGGCTGTAGCAAGGATGCAATGCCAGCTAAAAATAAACAGAGAATCAATTGTGTTTTTTTATGGTTTTACAATCAGTTTCTAATTCTGAGTTAGTAATGTGGAAGAGAGAAACCTGGAGGCTATAGGCACACCATCCTGATGGTATTCCATTTACTTTAGAGTTATTTAAAAACTATATTAAATTTCAATTGTGTTTAATCATGTTAATGGGCTACCATATCAGAAAAAAAGTGCAATATTGCGGATTCATGTTGTGTTTATAAAAGCTCGGTGATATTCTGAGAGAAACCTGAAGTTTACCGGACACTCATCTTCTTTTCTCTAATTATCTTAGCTCTTCTTTGCCCAAATTTCCCACGAAACGCATTCCTCTAACCCAAGTTGATTTTTTTTAAATCGGTATATAATATTTCAATTAAACAAGTTAAACTCTCATATGCATTGATCCATCAGATGAAGCGTAATAAAATTGGAACATATATTATATATATAATTATATATATATAACCCTCAGGGTTTTAATGCGGCATAGTTGTACGATGACAGCGAACTTGGGTTGCTACAAAGGATTCGCATTATTGCGAACTCGGGCATAGAAGGGTTAGAGGATATTTTCGCAGCATATTGCCATGTGCGGCACTGCATATCACATAGGGAGCACTGTGTTAACCCTTGAAGCGCTGAAATACTTACGTATAAACCATGAGAAACCAAATGGTTTTTTCGATTTGAAATCATCATAAATGTCTTAGTTAGCTCTTTCTGATTCATTTGAATACCTATGTTATGGGTCTACGGTCATTATAAACATGATAAATATTTCCACTCTACCGGGATCGACTTTAGTCGTCAGAATCTGACGTCTACAGACGTCAGATTCTGACGACTAAAGTCGGTCCCGGCGCTGTAAGGGTTAACACTTAAAGCGTTAATTTATCGAGAACCACAACGTCAAGCGAGTAAAACAGAATTACATTTGTACAAATCCAATCAAAATATTATGTCAATCTGGACAGTTTACTGCTCATCTAATTTAAATGACCCTGTTTGAATTACAAAGAGCAAGGCTGCAAACGGCTAGACGTGATTCGCAATTTAACCCTTAAAGCGCTGATTTTTTTTATATAAACCATGGAGATCAAAGGGTTTTATTCAATTTAAAATTCATCATAAATCAAAAATTCATCATAAATGTCTTAGTTGGCTCTTTCTGATTCATTTTAATACCTATGTTATGGGTGTCGACGACCATTATAAATAGTTTTACTCTTACAGTGCGGGAATAGACTTTAGTCGTCAGAATCTGACGTCTACAGACGTCAGATTCTGGCGACTAAAGTCGATCCCCGCGCTGTAAGGGTTAACCCCTACAACACTGATGTCGACTACAGTAGACATTCTGATTTTTAGTAGCACCTGTATAACCCCTGATAACCAGTAGTTAAAAGTAAAATATGCCTTCAATCTTGAAACACTGATATATGTTGGACTTAAATTTCACAAATCACATACATTTGCAGTCACTTGAAGCTGTGTGTCGCGGTAGCGAGACACAACTTCAAGTGACTGAAAATTTAAATTGACTAGCTCAGCGCTCTAGAGGTTAAGGGTTAATTAACTCTTTCAAGCCCGAATTTCCCTTTGTCATCGTCATCCACTACAAGCCTCGAATTGCTGCCGCAATTCTCGACTTGCAGTGGATGAAGCTGAATTGAAGTGGGTGGCATTATTGAAACAGCTCCACGGCAATTTTTCTCGGTGTGAACCTCCTAGCTTTAGGACATTAGGTCATTCTTCAGAGATGCAAAATGATGCTTTGATCCATCGTGAGGGTTTAAAGGGTTAATAATATGGACAAAGTGACGTCAGGTTAAAGAAGCTGGGTCGTTATGCTGCACTGAATCAAAATACTAGTATACCATAACCACCCATGCACCTACTTTAACGTGTATCTTGTTTCCTGCCATTTTGCACCTGTTTGTAGCTGGAATTACTGACCTAATTTTCAGCTCATTTGTCAATTCGAGACTTAAACTGGTCTTTATTATAATAAGATGATCTATGAGAATATCTACACTATACCCACTTGGCACACGACGCTGTTGCGACGTTGATTCAACGTCGCAATAACGTGGTGTGACCAGAGGATATCCTTCTTCCCTAGACTTACAGAGCTCTGTTGCATTGTATTTTTCTGAAGACGCATATTTTCTGGTGTGTCAGCCACCGCTGTGAATTTAGTGGTTGGGTAGTGTCTGAAACATTAGGTGAAAATACATAAAAAATGGTCATGTTGATTCTCAGGCAGACATATATAAACATCACACAAATGTGATTGACAAAATGTAAGGTTACCCTGATCGAGATATTTATAATAATAATATGCTCATTGGTCGTACATTGAGGCACATAAAATGCATATAAATAAAATACAGAACAATCTTGATTGTACAGCAGTCGTTGACCAATGGTACTTTCTGTAGAGCCACATCACCAACAGGATTATGTTATAAAACTTAGACATGTTATATTTGAATATATATGGAAGCCATGGGTGCTATGTTTTAAATCTGTCTCTTGATAATCTGATACTAGTAATTAATATAATGACTATGAATGACCACTCATTGTAAATTTCAAAACTAAAAATAGAAAATATATTATAGATGTAACACGTCTATCGGCTGTTGTATACTACATTGTAATTTGCTAACTGTCCACAATTATGTAATATTGAAATAGTTTCCACTATCTTAACCAGTTAACCCATATGCCACGTGTGCTGCTGAATTTTATTCTCTGTTTTTCATTCACTTGAAGGTGGAATTGCTAACGCAATTTCCAGCTTCAAATGACCAAACATATGTCTGCTTACTTTATGAAAAACGGTCATCTGCAGAATTTAATTCTTTGATTAACTGAACAACTATCACGAACTATTTTATGGATTTCAGTGGCATTTTATTTTGTCTGAAACATGCTTGAAAATGTATATATATACGGCTCCCGCAGCCTAAGGGTTAAATACCTGACGACACAAGAGAACCGCCACCTGGTGAATAACTAAACATAAAAGAGACCCAACTACATCTGTGATTGGTTGCTGTCACCAACACTATGCATTGTAGGGGACAACGTTGGAATAGAAAATGGTAGCTGCGCGATTATATGAGTTAACTGATCCTTAATTTGTTTTAATTTTATTGTTGTTCCAGAAGAAAACAGTGGGTTTAAAATTTTTATTGTGATATTTATCAAAAGTTATAATCATTCAAATTACCATCATGTGACAAAATTCTTCATGATAATAATAATATATATCCACCGTGTGAATTCACTTGCTGATTGCATTGGTGGTTGAAACTACCACTGTTCTAATTCTGCATCCAAAATATCATGGGTTTACTTAAACCCACATTCTGGACGAAGGATTTGGACAGCGGAAACTGTTGCAAACAGTAGTGACGTAAATTGTCTAAAGTAATTTTAAAGGGTCACAGTAAAAAGGTCATATCCCAAATGGCAGATAGGACAATTTAATATCAAGTTGACGGTATACTTACGCTTTACAGTAGGGTATCTTGTTATATCCTTTGTATGTTTGCATGGTGAGCTTTAAGTTGCAGACCTCACACTTGAAGCAGGCCTTGTGCCATACCTGCAACACAAAAGCGGATATCGAATACATTGCAATAACAATTGATTACAGTGACTGATGGAATTAAGTCGGGCTGCCGACTGTTATACAATGTTACATAGTAAAATGTTATACACAATTATACATAATACAATTATCTGATTATACAAATGTTTGTTTGTTGGGATGACGATGACAAGATACATAAATATAACAACAAACACTTCAACATATAATTTATCAGGTTTAGACTTAAAGCCTATCAGTCCTACTCATCAGACTGTGACGAATCGAAGTATTGTGTAGTATGCATATGAAGCGGACGATCTGGTTTAAAATAGCAATGGTGGCAACTCGACATAAGCCTACTTCTTACTTCCTCATAAAAGTCTTGCGGAATGCTTATAACCTAGGAATGTCAATGCTTATATAGAGCATTCGAGGCTCCGATATAATGAGCTTTTCTCCACTGAAATCAAACGAAACTACTTCACGTTATAGCACATGTGTCAGGTCAAACTAAAAAAATATTATTTGTTGTAGTTTAATATTTAGGAGCTGAGCTGTCACCCAATTACTTGGTTTGGCAGAGAGCATACTAGAAATGTTGCTTATGTGACGTACAAGTCTGTTCTAGAATAATTGTCATCAATCAAATATACAGGCCTACATGTCGTCTATCTGATTTCGCTAAAAAATAGAATATGGAGCGAGCCTTTTTCTTCCTTGCGTCAAATTCAGCATTATGTATCCTATTGGCATATTTATATTATTATGTGTAGCCTAGCAATCGATGCACTATTCGCCATGTGGAATTGTAGTGTAAATTTCGGAGTTATTGGGTTATCGGTGATAAGGAACATGTCCTACTATTACCATGATTACCATGGTTACAAGGTTATGAGATTATGGAGTTGTGTGGTGAATCAGTGGGTCACATTTCGTCGCCTCGGAGCTAAAGGATCCTATCTGACACTCGTTAGAGTGGCAGATAGGATCCTTTAGCTCTGAGGCAACGATTTATCACATCAATGTTCGTTCACTTAATGTAGTGCCAATGTTAGTTCACCGTCTATGACGCTGGCCCAACATTGACATAGAGTCAGCATCCCATGTTTGCTGGGAAAGGGATCTTACAGAGTTAAATCAGGTGAGTCGTCGCGGCTGCGCATGTACCGCGGTGAACCACACCATACAGGGAGAATCACGTACATCCAGCCAACATGATACATTGGCCCAGTGCTAGCTAAACGTTGGGCCAGCGTCGTAGAAGTTGGTCCAACATTAAATCAGCATTGGATTGGTGTCTCCTGTTTTGACGTACTGTAAGGCTACGTAAACGTATGACCGATATACTGCACACAGTTGATCCTGCCATGGCAATGCCTTGTTTTAGTTTTAGTAAATCGGAATTAAAAAAAAAATAATTCAGTAAACAAAAACTTACGTTTGATTTATTTTATTCTGCCTAAAAACAAAGCTATATTGATACCGATAATCAAAATATAAAACACTCTGACGGAATCATTAATCTTCAGTTTTATAACAAATGTTTAATAAATAAATTATGATTAGCAACAAATGACGTGTGCAAAAACCAGCTCCTTTTTTATTCCGCTTCCAAATATATTTGCTCATATGCTGGCTGGATAAAAACAACTATGTAATATTAAAGAAAAGAATCATGAAATAAATGTTCTAATTATTGACAACCATGTCAAAAATTAGAAATACGGGAATTTCGTCTCTATATCTAGCCTAACTGGTGAATGCGCAGCACAAAAAATAAAAAAAACTTTTGCAGTTCTAGTCTATGGACATATTTACATCATATGGTTATATTAAGAAGCCGAAATAAAATCACCGAATGTGACATCAACCACCAAAATTTGAAAAGAGTTGACCTCCATTTTAGTCAAACCTGAATAATTTTCACTCACTGGAAGTTGTGGATCGCGTCAGCGAGCCACAACTTCAAGTGGGTGAAAATTTAAACTGAATAATTTGGCGGTTAAAGGGTTAATAACCATGATAGCATAATAAAACAATGCTAATTTTGATGTAAATTGTTCTCTAATGAAAATATTTTTTTCTTCGAAGACTGAATTGTTTTGTAAAAATAAACATCAAAAACAACAACCAGTAAAACATAGTGATAGTAGGCCTATTATATAGCAGACGAGGCACCTAATTATACAACGATAGATGTGTAGCCTCGTGTTGGCCATACTGCAGTCACAATAGTGTATGAGGTACAAGCAGGGGGACTATGGTCGTACAGCACATACAGTGTCAGGGGTGCACAAAAGGAATCTCTGTTTTGCTATCTCCTCCTCTTCGCGGACACGCCGCATGATTCAGATACCAACCACATACCATCAAAATGAATCAGGCTTCATAATACATGTAATATAATTATGCCTATGGTGAGGTATGTGTACACATACTTTGAGGTAGCACTATATATATATATTATTATAGCTGCTACGTAAACAATGGTTAAAAGGCAAACAGCAATTAAAACCATTCAGTTGTAAGGGGGCGAGGTGGAGTTTTTGAATTGGACAAATGGCCACAAATTATGCTCCACCTAGTAGAAAAAAAACATGTTCTACACCACCCCCCCGGGAAAATAAAATGGGGGCTCCCTTATAATCGATTGAGAACGCAAATAATTTTCAAAGAAACAAAATGTTTTTTCCCATGCTCACTCGTAAAGATCCAATATTGTGGGGAGCCTCCGTGACCAAGAAGTAGCGAGCTCGGCCTCAGACCGTCAGGGCTCGAATTTCGAATCCTGTGTCTGGAGGGCAGTGTTATCTCATTCACCCCACCATCCTCATGAGGTTCTCCTGGCCAAGTTTAGCCTATATGTGCACAAAGGTGGCATGAAACCCCATTCATTTCATTTCCTTTGCCACTGCTTGGCATAGCCTTGAAAATTTGACTAACCTATTCCGCGGCAAGCAAGACTTGCCGAAATAGTGCACAACGGAAATATTGTTACGTGTGAAACTTATTTTATGCCAAAATAATGATTAGGCTATGTACATCGTATTTTTATGAATTTGTGTGCTAACTACTTCGCGGTAGGTTGGTCGTCATGATATACTGAGTAAACATTGTGGGCGCACAATTTAATGGTCAGCATCTAAATAGTACAACCAGGTGCTCAATTAAATCTTGAACTGTCTGTGCCATTCTGCAGGGCTCAAAGCGAAAAATGTCATATATTCGGGTTTCGTTATACCAGTAGGCCTACTGATCTAAAGTTTGGATTTACTATCCTGTAATGCTCCCAGAACAGAAGATCAGTTTCCAACTCAACCGAAGCAAACATGATAAACTGGATCATCACACAGAAGGGCCAGATATTGGAGCATCTGATGCATAGATGCAACCCAGTTGTGCATATCATCAATATGGGTTTTTTTCATGTTGCTCAAATGAAAGCCTTAACGTTAATCTGACGTCCAGAGGCTCCGCTATCTTCAGGTCGGATAGTCCCTAGGGTAACAATAGCTGAGTGTAACTCCATTCATGTGACACTGCACTGGTAGTGCCTGCACTGATACTGGAGCTAGCTGCATTTTGGCACCGCTGTTGAGCGGAGGAACCAGTGACCATACCCAGTCATCCTCCCCAGCAATCATCCTCGTACCCCAAAATAAAGCTAAAATCGACCATTCAAATTTCTATAATTTCTATGATAAACGTCTTGGTCTGACTTATAGCCTACGACTGCAGCTATTTTGGATAACACAAAATGCTCAATAATGCCAGCTTGGCATTATTCAGATCCTGATTCTCTACATCTCCTCCTACAAGAATCAACAAAAAGCTGATGCCCCCTCATCAGCTATACTATACTTTTGCATTGACTGCTAAACTATGGGCCGGATGAGGTATGATAAGCCCACTAGAAAATTTTATCATTTTTAATTTTTTTTATAATCATGATAATGTACTGGTGTATTCTCCGTTGTGATAAAGTTTTATCCATGGACTAGATGGCATGAAATTAACCCGCCGAAGAGTGATTTTTTATGGGGGGGGGGGTCCAAACCCGAGGTAGATTCAAGATTATACCACGCGGTAGATCCTGGGGGCTCCCAGAATCCACCCCTCCTTCTCAGGATCTACCCCCTTTTCGTGATTTTGTGAGGTGTCTTCGGATCCCAGAATCTGGCGGCCAATGGGCAAAAAAGGCCGTATTTTTCCGTTTCGTTTACCGAGATATACTTTAGGCTGAATTTGATATATTGTAAAGTTAAGACCCTGGGGGGTTCATTTCTGGCGGATGTATAGTTGGCAGGCCGTGGCGTCACCATGGCAATGGGCCTTGAATCAGTCCTATATTATTTAACTGTGAACAAAATGTGGCGGATTATGGTGAATGACTGGGAATGCACATTCAACTTTTAGGGCCCTCGAAAAAATACCAATTGGTCAAAATCAGCAATAATTTGCATGCATGATAAAAACGCTTAAGCGTTCTTACAAATATAATTTTAAATTCTAAAATATATATTTTGGGGTCAGAGGAGGTCAAAGTTCATGCCTGTCGTAATATAATTATAAAACATGACATATGTGACCAAATAAAAATGAAAAACTTACAAAAGTGTTTTTCCACAATAAGCAGGGCCACAGATTTGATCATTTCCTTTCAGTTCATGTTCATGCAAAATCCCTATTTCTGTCATAACCATTGTCATGGCAACACATGCTTAAATATTGGTTATATTAGCGAAATACGAGGCATTTTTCAACAAAATACACATTAATAATTAATACTACCCCTCTCTCCCAGAATATACCCCATTTTCAACAAATTTATATGTGCGACCCTCCCAGAATCTAACCCTCTTTCCCGGAATATACCCCCACCTTTTCAACAACTATATGCCTACTCCCAGAATATACCTCTCCCTCTCAAACTATGCCCCCTTTTCAACAATTATATGCAGCCCTCACATAATCTACCCCTCCCTCCCAGAATATACCCCCTTTTCAACAACTATGTGAGACCCTCCCAGAATCTACCCCTCCATCACAGAATCTACTCTCCTTTTTAGCAAATTTATATCTGCGAACCTCCCAGAATCTACCCCCTCCCTTTTCAACAACTATATGCGATCCTCTCATAATCTACCCATAATCTACCCAGAATTCCAAGA
This sequence comes from Flabesymbios commensalis, assembly GCA_964017125.1. Taxonomy (NCBI): domain Eukaryota; kingdom Metazoa; phylum Annelida; class Polychaeta; order Terebellida; family Flabelligeridae; genus Flabesymbios; species Flabesymbios commensalis. The sequence continues at coordinate 56,975,044 of OZ024909.1, read as the reverse complement.
ATCTACCCCCAGTCACTGAATATACCCCGCTTCTAGAAGTACATGTATATGTGAGATAATCTACCACTCGCTCTCAGAGCTGAAAAATATTCTGGGAGGGAGGGGTAGATTCTTGGAGGGCTGCATAATATTATAGTTGTTAAAAAGGGGGGTATATTCTGGGAGGGAGGGGTAGATTCTGGGAGCGTCGCATAATAATAGTTGTTGAAAAGGGATGTATAATCTATCAGGGAGGGGTATATTCTTGGAGGGTCGCATATAGTTCTTGAAAGGGGGGTATCTTCTAGGAGGGAGGGGTAGATTCTGGGAGGGTCGCACATATAAAAAAAGGTTTTATTGACCGTTTACATGTCAACTTTGACATATTGGTCATTTTATCTCTTTATTTTTTTGTATGTTTTTTTTATGCGGCGCGAGTCGGTTATACGTTCGGTTGTCATTATCCCACGATTTTGAACAGTTTGGGTCACTGCATATGTGTACACAAGGAAAGATATAGGCCGCAGCGGGATTCGAACCCGGTTCCCCAGGTTCTGAGTCAACCACGCTACCAATGAGCTATCCTGGCGTCATATAAATTTGTTGAAAAGGGGGTATATTCTGGGAGGGAGGGGTAGATTCAGGGAGCCCAAGACACTTCACATAAGCACAATAAAGGGTGTATATTCTGGGAGGGAGGGGTAGATTTTTGTAGCCGAAGACACTTCACATAAACACAATTAAGAGGGGTAGATCCTAGGAGGGCGGGGGGTAGATTCTGGGAGTCCCGGTAATCTACCCCGGGGGTATAGTTCAGGATTTACCCTGGGGTAGATCCTGGGGCGCTCACAATCCACCCGGGTATAATCTGGGAGGGGTTATATTTCCAGACCTTACACCGGCACGAATTATGATACATCACTAAAATAATCTTAATGTTCGACAGCAGCACTAGTCTATTTGCCGCCTATATCATGTATATGGTGTCTGTATTTAACTATGCAATGTCTATCCTTGTGAACTTGTATTGTTGAAACATGTTACACATGTGTAGGTGAGCTAAATTCGCTTAGTTGCTAAACTTGCAACCTTGAGCATTTTCGCAAAATCCAAAATGGCCGCCACAGTGAACACTAGACGTTGAACCAATATCAGTTTATTGTTTGATAATTGCTTGCGACGCTGGGTCGACAATAAACCAATATTGTCCCGACGTCTAGTATATGCTGGTTACGTAGCACATTCATCTGCTAATTACCATGTGTGAAAAATGGCATCTGCATGTAGTTAGCATAATCACTGATAATGCCTGCAGTTATTTACATGTGTGATAATGACGGTGTATTAAGTAAAACAGTGGCAGACCAGTCAGACAGAAAGTCTGCGCTGCTATGTGTACAGATATATGCTTAACCCGAGTTATTTAGTGTATCAACATGTGTGTACAGTATTATATTAATTTTAACATTCAATGTACCGAGGAATCCTTGAATGTACAATACTTAAAGCCAAGTCGACCTCCTGCTTAAAACATGATTGTATAACTTATATAGGCTTATAGGTTATATTACTAATCCGTGTTGTTTATTTTAAAAAGGTCCATTATATTATCAACACTGGTTGACGTTGGACACCATATACATGATATAGATTATTTATTCAATTCAATTCAGTTTTTTCCTGTGTACTAGATACAATTTGCATAACAGTTTTATAACATACATGAAGTAACACGAAAATATAGGCCTATACATGAAGTACATAATATTAGTAATAATGTCTTTGGAATATAAAATAGTAGGCTAAATGTACACCAGGGAGAGAAGCTAAACCATGATATCCATTACAGCCTTTGCTAAAGTAGTTCCCACCCAACATGTTTCAAATTCCTCCAGCCCCTAAATTATGATTACGATAAGCGGCAATTACAACACAAACACAATTCGGGAATAATTAGCCAAGTTCCTTGAAAAAAACTCAGTGGTCAGTGTGTCTGCTACAACCTGATCACCTTATATCGATCCCCAGGTGTATAATTATTTTGAAAATTAATTTAAAGTATGATGAGGTATAGTGAGGAAAAATAGAAAGATACATTTTTTTCACCTTCACGGGTACATAATAATATTGTTTTAAATCCACTGTCATATTAAAAGACAACCTAAAGTAGATCAAATCAATTTCATCATGATTGGAAAATGTAGGTTTAATGATATCGAATTGTTCAAATATTTTGAATCAATTTCCGGGGGCGCAAATGGAACAGGCTTCACCCCAGCGACCACGTGGTGCTGAACAATTGTTTTGTTTTGATGTTGGGTCACCGCCTACGACGCTGGCCCAACATGAAACCAACAGTGGGTCAACTTCTTGTGTTTAGGCCCACTGGGCAGCCAATACCGATCGGCATCCAAACCTGGAACCAGTGGTAAGTGGTTACAGCTCTATGTTCAGAAGGTCCTATGTTCAGAAGGTCCTATGTTCAGAAGGTTCTATGTTCAGAAGGTTCTATATTCAGAAGGTTCTATGTTCAGAAGGTTCTATGTTCAGAAATTTTTGTTCAGAAGGTCCTATGTTTATAAAGTACGGGTGACTATATTTCTCAGTTCCAATTGGGCACACGACGTTGGATCAACGTCAATGACGTTGATTTAATGTCGCAAAAACGTTGTTTACCCAGTGGGTTTCCGAGCGTAAAATTAATGACGTTAGATGAATTTGGAGGACTCATTAAATTGTAGATATTTCTGTTATAATTACTTTCCATAGGAGGTACGTTGTTCGAAATACCATATAAAAAACTAGTGATATAGATGTATAAATATCAATTATTTTATCTTATGTGGTCTATGGCATTATTCTCTGTTGAATGTAAAGTCTAAATGCATGGTTTGTGGTAGTAGATAAATATGCGTTATATCACAACCTTCACAAGTAAATATATCGGGTGGTAATGATGCAGCAGCACGCTGGTAATCATGGTAATGAGAAAAATATTATTAAATCAATTTATCGGAACCCGTCTATATCAAATATAAGAAATAGGCCTACATCATTTTTTTAAATAGAATAAATTTATGGTCGTCGTGACCAGTGAACTACTCATATGGTATACACATAGATGTATGACTAGAGAAATTACTTCCGGACGGTCTACTTGGGTTTTGCTATGCAATGTAATGCTGAAACACCTTGGCTTTTCACACAGCTGCGATATCCTCGGGTCGGATAGTCCCCAGAGTAACAATAGGAGCCTAACAGAGGGTAACTCCATTCTAGCCACAGTGGCTGAAATAGGTTGACCTCATACAAAATCGTGGGACGGACATATCTAAGAAAATAGTTTTTTTTTCGAATCAGTAACATTTTAGCTACGATGGCGCATGCTCAGCTCATTTTCCTCGCAGTCATTAAAACGTTGTGAATATTTTTCAGACCTTGGGGTCGAGATCGTTCTCAGTCACCGCCATGTTGAAAAACGTTGATTTTTTCGGGTGAAACGAATCAATCCAGGGCTAACTCCATCCCACGCTATACATTAAAACAGAACTAACCAGTAGCGCATATTTTTCGTTAATTAGGGCCTACTCCGTCAATTATCAAGCGATTTTCATGAATTTTTGTAAACGTAAAATTATATGCATTCTGGAATTATATTACATGTCGAGTGGTCTAACTAAACTGTTACCGGTGTTAGGATTTGACTTGAAAAAGAACTGTGCAAAATTTCAAATAAATCGGGTCAAAATCGTTGAGAAATCGACGTAAAACATGTGCTACAGATTTGCCAAACTAATTGTGGCCCATGGTAGGCCTATAGGTGAAACAAGGCTCTATTGATCAAGCCAACAATACAACGCATTTTGGGGATATGCAGCGGGGGACAGACAGCATCCCCCCCCCCCCCCGGAATAGACTAAAATGAAGAAACAAAAAATGAAAGAAAGAAAAGTGTCAATGGCGCCGTATATAGCTCATCTTTGTAATTGCAGATGTTTTTTGTTTGAACTTTCTACAAGTTCAAACTAGCACCGGATTTAGGTGGATTTGAATTCAGATATAATGTAGATCTGGTTGTTGACAGAATGCTAGTGAATGTGAAAAATACTATGAGTGATAGAGCGGCTGCGGAGAGAAAGTTTGGTGAATTGTTGCATGAGTATAGAGAGAAAGTAGTGCCGACTGTTGTGTCTGGCTGGGGTGATATGTCTGGTGAGGAGCGCATAAATGTAGAGCGAATGAATTTTTTTTTTTGTGGAATGCATTTTTTGGTTGCACTAGCAGAGCAGGCTGACGTGAGTATGAAGATGTATGAAAGGTTAATTTTTGGTGAGGATGAAGTTGGTGCAAGGAGTTTTATGGCGGGTAAAAGTGGTGTGAATGAGAGTGGTGCTGTGAGGCTTGTGAGGACAGTGTGTAAGGCGGTGCAAGATCGTGGGTGTGAAAGAGCCGGTAAGCCTGTACAGTTTCGTGGTTTTCTTAAAATTGAGCATGGAATAGAGGAGGTACCCCTAGCACCATTCGAAGGCAATCGTTTTAACAGAACCTGCCTCTGTACCTGCTCCAGGACATCAGACTGCTGGATGGTGAGTCCTGGGTGCCAAACCGGGGCAGCATACTCCTGCGAAGGTCGCTACAGATTTGCCAAACTAATTGTGGCCCATGGTAGGCCTATAGGTAAAACAAGGCTCTAAGGGACGCACCATTTGATTTCTGGGGGGGGGGGGGGCTAGATTATTACTTTCAGTTATGTTTTTTTTTCTGAAAAATTAGCACACAATTTTTTTTTTCAGCACCGACCTTAAAACAAACAATTTTTTCGTCCCTGGAAAAAAATAAAACATTTTTTTGTGACAGTTCATATTTAATTAGGTATGTTGACAAATGGCATGCACTGACCTTCAGCAAGGTCAGTGCATGCCATTTGTGACAGTAACTGCGGCTGTAATCAAGGGGACACCTTGATCCAATCGCGCGAACCAAGGTTTGAGATTATGCTCAGGGGCATTTAGAGCATCGGCCATTGAAAGCCTTCAGGTAGAGACCGGTGAGCCCTCTTTAGAGACTCGCCGGTTGAAGCTGAGCCTGCAATACCATATGAAGATGAAAGCAAATCCTGAGAACCCGGCATACTCGTGTGTGGTGAACCCTGAATACAAGAGATTGTTTATTAACAAGCTAGGGACTATACCTACTTTGGGTATAAGGCTCCAACCCCATCTGAGGACATGGAGGTGGAGCTCGATGCAATTAGCCTTGTGCGCCAACCAGAATGTCCACTCTGGCTTCTCCAACAGCCTAATATACTTTTTAACCTCTCAGATTTCAGGAAAGGAGACACCTGTCCCCTTGTCTTCCAGAGCATGTTGCTAGAGCTATTTTGTAGATTTCCGAGGCACCGGAAGGTGTATACTGACGGATCAAAGGAAGACAAGAGGACAGCTATGTCTTTTGAAGCTGCCATCGAATACATATGGGATAGTAGTGACGAGGAGTTCATGATCATCACAGACTCGCTATCTTCATTGCAGGCTCTTAAAAGTAAAAAACTCAACAACCCAATTGTTTCCAATATTTTGCATATGTGTCACTACTTGTCTGGACACAAGGACATTGTTTTCTGCTGGGTACCCAGCCATATTGGAATACAGGGCAATGAACGGGCTGATGTTTTGGCCAAGGCTGCCCTTGATAAGACAAAACAGTTTTATTATATACCATATACTGATTTCAAATATAACATCTCTGTCTACCTTGATGACATTTTGCAAGGTGAATGGAACATCAATGTCACCAGCAAATTGTTCGAGGTACAACCAATCATTAAGCGATCTTTTACACCAATGGAACGCCGAAGAGATGTCTTATGCAGGGCCAGAATTGGCCATACCTATTTCACAAACGGCTATTTATTGAGAGGAGAATTGCCACCTATGTGCTGCAATACTCGTCTCACTGTAAGACATGTTCTTCTCAGTTGTGCGAAATATGCGCACATCAGAAGGAAGTATTTTGCATTTAATTCCCTATTTGAACTATTTAGGGACACCCCTGCTGGTTTTATTATTCAGTTCCTTCGGGAATGTAACCTATATTATATGTTTTAATTATTAGACTTACACTTGTAGTTTTTACACAATCACTCCAATTTCATAGAGATATAGTGACTTGATAAGTCGTTTATTTTATAATCACTTCATATTCACTTCATATTTTACATTATTTATGCTGACATTTTTATACTCATTAAACTGTGTTGTAGTGCAGGCGCTATAACATGTCATCAGACTCGTTACATAAGGTGCCAGGAGCATCGTCATATTGTCATATCAAACATTTTAAACTGGACATTTTAGTGTGAACATGCTTTTATTAGCTTTGTCTTTCCTTTACCACTTCAAACTATACAATATGGGATATTGTAATACTAGGAATTTTCACTTGAATGGATATACTGGCCGAAAAGTGAAGTAAAACAGACATTTTACTTACTTACGTCAAGGGGACACACCGGCCTGACCTGCTTCTTCAGCCCTGAGAATTGTTGGTGATATACAAGGATCTAGTAGTCATGGTGATTTTTTTAATGTGCAACATGCCGTTTATACTAGTGTTTGAAATTTAATACTCTCTTGAAACCTAGTACCGGATACCAGTGTAAGTGGTAGGCCTACTCATGACCTTAGATACGGTATACCTTCTGTGAAGCTTTGATAACCAAATAGGTCTACTTAATAAATATTTATTTTGACTCACCTCTCATTTTAGAAGCAGCATAATCTGTACGCATCATTTGGCGATCTGTTGTCTTTAAACTAGGACGCAAACAACTACGACTTGAATACTATGTGGTAAACATTCGCAAAAAAATAGAAAAATATCACATTCTTTAATAGACAAAGAGCCGACCAGAAACAAACAAAAAATACATCAGTATTAAGCCGCGTCCAATTTGACTGGTAAATAATACCTTGTAGTGATCTTGAGAATTTTCCTAGAAATATTTTGCGCTCCAATTATTCCTTGGAAGTCGTTTATTTTAAATTCCACTTTGATGAGCCTCTTCAAAAATTATCAACAATTAAAATTATCAACAATTTTTTTTTGCCCAATGTACAAGTTTTCAGCACAAATTTGAAAACAAACTTTTTTTTCAAAAATAATTTAGGCCCCCTCCCCAGAAATCAAATGGTGCGCCCCTAATTGATCAAGCCAACAATACAACGCATTTTGGGGATATGCAGTGGGTTACAGACACCCCCCCCCCCTGGAATAGACTAAAATGAAGAAACAAAAAATGAAAGAAAGAAAAGTGTCAATGGCGCCGTATATAGCTCATCTTTGTAATTGCAGATGTTTTTTGTTTGAACTTTCTACAAGTTCAAACTAGCACCGGATTTAGGTGGATTTGAATTCAGATATAATGTAGATCTTGTAATATTCGCGTGGTTTTAATTTTTGCGAAATTTGCGAGGAGAAGAAATTCGCGAATTCCATAATCTCGCGAAAATTACTATTATAATATCACTACTTAAAAGAAAAATGAAAATTTGCGAATTCTAAACTTTGTGAAAAGTCCCGAAATCTGAAATTCGCGAATATTTAAACACGCAAAAATTACCAGATATACAGTATCTCATATTCCTGAATCCTTCTGTGATCACTCCTGGTTTGTGGCTATTCACTATGTTGATTGAAGTCCCAATAGCGATTTTGGCAAATTGTGGACGGACAGATGACGGACAACGTGCCATGACAAAAGCTCATCTGACCGAATGAGCTCAAATGAGAGCCTGTGATTTGTTATCTTGCATTGTAATTTACAGGTCGTCGTTTAGTTGCAATGTCACCTGTTTATATTGTTGGACATAATAGAAACACTTACAATATCAGCCACTGTTTGTTTATTGACTTTAATGTTGGCCAGCGTTGCTGACGGTGGGCCAACATTAAGCATGTAGCATTGGCTCACGTTAGCCCCCGTTGGATTGGGGTTGGGCCGCCATAGGGCGCAGGGGGGCGGGCCAACGTTGATTTAGCATTTTGGCGTCTCGTGTTTACTGGGGCATTAGCAATATCATATTTTTCAAATATATTCATGGCTAAGGCCACAATGTTTTTTTCTCTGTTTTAGATGAGCGCGCGCATTAGGTTTAGGCCGCGCATTACCATTGTTTTTTTTTATGCCAAGCGCGCGCAATATATTTTTGCCGATTTTCGAAAAAAACAGTCAATTTCGAGAGATGAAAAAAACATTCCGAAAAAAACAAGTTCATTTCGAGAGATAAAAAATATTTTTCCAGCTATGTTTTTTTTGCTTGTTTTTTTTTCGTCGCTATCATTAACTTTTTTTTAAATAGGTCAAAAGTTTTTTTATTTCGTCGCCCTCGATAACTTTTTCAGAAATTTGTCCAATGTTTTTTTTATTTGGCCCTCATTTCCAAAAATAGGTTCAATGTTTTTTTTAATGTTTTTTTTCGCCCTCCCTCATTAGATTTTGGATTTTTCTCTTCTATAAAACAAAAAAAATAAACATAGTGGCCTAATCATGCTAATCATACTGTTCTGAGCAGGTATGTCAGAAACAGTGCGATTATATATGATTAAAATACACCTGTGACGTCAGTCTATAGTTAAAATGTTCAGTAGATTCGGATCTACGAATGTGATGTTATTACTTAATACTGGCCAGATCGGGCGCAATATAGGCCTACGGCTTAACCATGAAACTACACTGATAATGTTTCGTAGTTTAACATGCTGACAACGAAATTGTTTTTTTCTATATCAAATCTTTGTGTTTTTCCTACTTTGTGTATTTTAAATCGAAGAAAGAACTTAATTACGATAGATTCGTAGATCCAAATATACAAGGCGCTGCGAATCTATCGATTTTTTTTCTTTCTCATTGACATATAATTATTCTGTCCGTGTGGCAGACACCGAACTGTTGTGATGAACCTCCGACTGTAACTGTAAGGGCACAGAGAGCTGTAATTAACGTCAATAAAATCAATGAAAATGATTTTATCTAAAAATAACAATTATTATTATGGACATATCAAGGAGCTGAAATAAAAATGATGATTTACCACTCTTAAAAAATAAGAGTGGGCATGCTTTTTGTTGTGTGGGGAATAAACTGATTTGTTTCTCTAATGTCTATTAGCATGATTTGATGAGAGATTTTAATCCCTAGATGACCATAATAAACATTCACATGTGTCACTTGACAACTTGATATGTGGCCACCTAGAGCACAGCCTATATGTACCCCTATCAGGTGATATAGGAGATTGGTTCGATCTTGTTTCGTTTTGGAGGTTTTTACATAGTTTTACTGGGATCTAAATTAACCAGAGTCTCAGAAAATGGTTATTTTAAAGAGAACAACAATCAGGCCAAAAATCCTCCAGAATCAGAAAATTTATTTCGGCTCCTTGATATGACCACAATCTGATAATATAGAACATGTCCATAGCCTAGAATTGTGGAAGTCTTTTAAATTTTGGGTTGCTGTGGCAACGTAGCAAGTATACCGAAATATATAGTTTACTATATACAGGCCTATACAGGCCCATATAAATTTGGCTGTACAAAACAGCCAGGTTTAAATGTCAATGTCACATGAGAAACTTAGTTTTTACAGTTTTGTCACGATCCTCCTCACGTGTAGGCTTATCTTGGTCTGACCACACTATTATGGTTTACAGTGTTACGGACTGATACTTCCTGTTAGGCAATTGGCCAGTTAAAAATCAGGTCAAAATTCCTCAAAATAACAAATTCCACAGTGTAATCAATCAGAGCCACTAGCTCAACTAGCGAGCTAGAGTGCATTTGATATTGTATGAGAATGGAGTAATCAGGTAGGCCTAATATAGGCCCAGCTACGATCTGCTACGTTTTGGAGGTTTTGTCAGCCAAGCTACGAAATAATTTCTGAATTCAATTTAAATTGTAAGCAACTGCTGGTTTTATTGTCGCGGTCCATGGGTCCATTATATCAGTATATAGTCAGGAAACTTTGACCATAGCTGGCCCAACAATAGGCGGTAAATATTTCAACATTAATGGGCCCATGTACCGCGATATACCATGAGTACAGCCCAGCCCAAATTTATGGTTTCTGCAGGGCATTTTCTGTAATCGATTTGACACGGCACAGTTTACAACCACCTTGAATGTTGTCAGTCACGAAACCTTCCTAAATACCTCAAATAAACCTGTGAATCATGTAAATAGGTTGAACATCAGGCCCATTGTTGGCATTATGTTGGGTCAGCATATCGTAGACAGTGGCCAACATAATATCAATACTGGGTCAATAATTGTCACCCAGCACACGAGAATCATTGGGTAATTGTTGGCCCAGGTAATGCAACGCTGGCCGAAACACTAAACCAGCATTCGATCAATGCTTCTTCGCCGATTGGTATTAAAAGGTGAGTCTGACTCACCTTTTAATACCAATACCAAGCCGCTGTTAACCATGTTAACAGCAACATCACGAATTGGTCTGATTGTATACTACATCGGGAAAGTCAAAGTTCTAGGAGAGGGGTTTCTTAACATGTCAATAGTAATGTTATTGTTGTGATCAACTGCTCTGAGCGACGTAAGACTTAGATGTCGCAATGACACTAGTATATAACATGTATAATTCGATAACCCCGGTAGCCATTTAACCCTTAAGCGCGGAGATCGACTTTAGACGTCAGATCCTGACGTCTAAAGACGATAAAATTAAATAAACATTTATGTAGCGCCATGTATCTGTAGCACAATCATATGCGCTACACATGTGATAAATTGTCCAGTCACTGCAGCGTTTATTTAAAAGTAAAAAAACTATGTGTTAAAAACGGGTAAGTATACATTTAAAAACACTTGAAAAGTATATCTTCGCTGAGGCATTTCACAGATATTGGTAAATTGGAAACCGTCGTGAACAGGTACGTTTTGATGTAAGACTTGAATTCACTGAGGGTATTTTTTTCGCGCAATTTGTTCCATTCTACAGCAGCAGCGAAAGAAAAGGCTCTCTCTCCAAATGTTTTTGTGTGGGTTTTCAGAACAACCAAATACCCTTCTCCTTCAGATCGGAGATTGCGCGCTGGTATGTAGGGGGTAATAATGTTCATAATAAATGTTGTCAGTCACGAAACCTTCCTAAATACCTCAAAAAAACCTGTGAATCATGTAAATAAGGTGAACATCAGGCCCATTGTTGGCATTATGTTGGGTCAGCATATCGTAGACAGTGGCCAACATAATATCAATACTGGGTCAATAATTGTCACCCAGCAGAGGAGAATCATTGGGTAATTGTTGGCCCAGGTAATGCAACGCTGGCCGAGACACTAAACCAGCATTTGATCAATGCTTCTTCGCCGATTGGTATTAAAAGGTGAGTCTGGACGACTCACCTTTTAATACCAATACCAAGCCGCTGTTAACCATGTTAACAGCAACATCACGAATTGGTCTGATTGTATACTACATCGGGAAAGTCAAAGTTCTAGGAGAGGGGTTTCTTAACATGTCAATAGTAATGTTATTGTTGTGATCAACTGCTCTGAGCGACGTAAGACTTAGATGTCGCAATGACACTAGTATATAACATGTATAATTCGATAACCACGGCACCCATTTAACCCTTACAGCGCGGAGATCGACTTTAGACGTCAGATCCTGACGTCTAAAGGCGATAAAATCAAATAAACATTTATGTAGCGCCATGTCTGTAGCACAATCATATGCGCTACACATGTGATAAATTGTCCAGTCACTGTAGCGTTTATTTAAAAGTAAAAAAACTATGTGTTAAAAACGGGTAAGTATACATTTAAAAACTCTTGAAAAGTTTCTTCCCCATCCACGTGTGAAAGTTAGTATTGTGGGGAGCCTCCGTGACCGAGAGGTAGCGTGCTCGGCCTCAGACCGCCAGGGCTCGAATTTCGAATCCTGTGTCTGGAGAACAGTGTCATCTCAATCATCTCACCATCCTCAGGAGGTTCTCCTGGCCCAGTTTAGCCTATATGTGCACAAAGGTGGCCTAAAGCCCGATTCATTTCATTTCATTTCATTTCTTGAAAAGTATATCTTCGCTGAGGCATTTCACAGATATTGGTAAATTGGAAACCGTCGTGAACAGGTACGTTTTGATGTAAGACTTGAATTCACTGAGGGTATTTTTTTCGCGCAATTTGTTCCATTCTACAGCAGCAGCGAAAGAAAAGGCTCTCTCTCCAAATGTTTTTGTGTGGGTTTTCAGAACAACCAAATACCCTTCTCCTTCAGATCGGCGATTGCGCGCTGGTATGTAGGGGGGTAATAAGTCTGTGATATATTGAGGAGCCTTGCCATTTAGAGCACGTTGTGTTGTCAGTAAAATTTTGTAAGTTATGCGGTGTTCCACTGGAAGCCAGTGGAGCTCCTGTAGGATTGGAGTGATGTGTTTATATTTCCGACGGAGAGTTAGTATTTTGGCTGCCATGTTTTGGACCTTCTGTAGTTATTTTAAGAGATGACAATGGTAGGCCATACACGGTACAGGAGTGATCCCCGCACTGTAAGAGTACACATATTTATAATGGCCGTAGACCCAAACCATATGTATTTAAATAAAACAGAAAGAGCTATGATGATTTTAAAAAGTTTATACGAAAGTATTTCAGCGCTTTGAGGGTTAAATAACAACAACGAAATGACGTCGGGGATCTAATTTAATCACAGACAATGATTATTTTCAAGGGGACAACAGGCACAGACAACTTTAGAAATCAACTCTCAAATACAATAAATCGCTCTTAGTAGTAGGGTCTATAACAGCGACAACAGTACTGATAATAATTATTATATTATCTGTATAGATATAAAAAGAACCGTTGCGCTAGGCTACGGAATCTAGGCGATTATTGTGTTTATACAATAATATAGATTTAGAATCATAAATATTTCATTATCGTTCTCGCTGTTACATACCCAACTAGGTGATTAAAAATGCAGCTGCGCCATTTAAATTACTCTTGAAATTACAAGTCAAGTCAGGGAGACCCGCATTTAAGCTGACAGTCGTGGATAGCGGATCCTGAAATAAAAAACCGTGCGTCCCCTCAAATAATGAATATTTAATTTATCGCACGTACTTATAAGCATTTGACAATATTGATCGATATAGCTCGGTATTAGGCCTATTCCAGCAAGTAAACATGGTAAAGCCATTTTTGGCCAATTTATTACATGTCAAGAGTGGGTATGCTTTTTGCTGTGTGAGGATTAAACTTATTATACCAGCTGTACATGTATCTGTTTCTATTATACGAGAGATTTTACTTCCTGGATGATCATAATTATTTACATGTGTCACTTGAAAACTTGAAACGATCATGATATTTAAAATATGACAGGTGGCGCCACCCTATATGCACTCCTACATGGCGAACATTGTGTACATGTTTGAATGAAATCTACTCAAAGATTCTAGGAGGAATTGCAGTTTTCTCGAATTGTGCACGGACCGACGGGCGGTCGACGGACAACGTGCCAATCCCATGACAAAAGCTTATCTAGCCTTCGGCCGGATTAGCTTAAAATATAAATATCACATGGCGAATTGCTGTTAAACATGTTAAAAATGTTAAAAGGGCTAAATACCAGCGTAGAGTAGTAAACATAGCATATTCAGTTATTTGTCCCTTAAACATGTTTAGTTCATATACACATACAGGCCTACACGTGATATGTGGACATGGTAGAGTGACATGTATATTATATCATGTATAGGTCCTATATACATGATATCAATAATATATAATTTATATACTTGATGATATAGCATACGAACAGTGAGCGACCATAACTGGTGACAATAAGTTATGTAACAGCTGACATAAAAAACACGATAAACGAGCAATGAATAGGCTGACATTATGTACATGTAAAACATGCTGTCATGACCCGAGAATAGTTATGAGGTCAAAAAATAAATGCGATAACATTTGCCACTTTACCACAAATAAAACAGATAACACGTATCGCATCTTTCTACCCAGTAAAAACAAAATATTTGTATAACATTTGTACAATGTTGGACCAACGTCGGTGGCGCATATATTCGGGTTTTCATTTTTTATTAGCACATTAAGTACCACATTTTAAATATGTTGAAGATAAAATGTGACATCAACCAGCAAGATTTGAAAAGAGTTGACCTCCATTTTGTCAAATCTGAATAATTTTCACTCGCTTGAAGTTGTGGATCGCCTGAGCGAGACACAGCTTTAAGTGGGTGAAAATTCAAATTGAATAATTTGGCGGTTAAAGGGTTAATGTAATATACAGACCACAATTGTATATCATCCTATCCTAAAACCCAACTAAAAAAACCCAGACGATATAGCGACAGGACACATTTGACAAGAGATCCACGGAGAAAAAAGGATGAGAATTGTCTTTCCAAGGCTTATCGTTGTATATTACATCCTGTATGAATACTATGATGATAATATAAATGTGCAGCTGACCTTGTCAAGGCAGTTCAGTTTCTCCACTGGATATACTGTCTTCTTACATTTAGCACATGGTGGATTCATCTTGATCAAGTATGAAACGAAATATCACTCTAGTCTAGAGGATCAAACGCGTTTGCGAAGTCTACCAATATCACACAAAATATCCCGGAAGAAGGTCCAATGTTTGCAGTGTTAAACAAATATGTCCAAATTAGAATCCAACCCAGCAGGCGAGACACCGAAGAGGATCTAATGCTTGTGTGAAGTCAAATAACACCGGGCGTGACAGGCTGGCGTTCTGCTTGACAAGCCCTGTCACGATGCAGTATGTACTGTCACTGTATGAAAACTATATAGTGTTGTCACTATGGCGGACTACTCATGTGTATTATAGTAATTGTACTGCAGGGGGTGGCCATGGGGGGCACCAACTAGTTGACATTTGTGGCAGAGTAACGCAATGGCGTGAAACACATCTTAGACTCAGCAAGGACTCAGATTTTATTATTTGTCATTCATTATTTATAATCACATGATCAACAATATTATACCTTGTGTATGACAGGCGACTTCACTAAGACCTGGTGGTCGCTAACGTGGAGGCCACCTGAACAATAATCACTTATATGGAATTCAACCCACTGAGCACAGTAGCCTATGTTTTATCAGCGATGAATCAAATCAACAACTTTGATTCAACGTTAAAACGACGTCGTGTGCCCAGTGTGAGACCTTTAGGCCTACACGATGATTTGATTTTTGCAAAATAAATAGATGTTTATGGACCAATATTGGTTAAATGATGTGCATGTCGGGTGATTCACCATTCATTGCTTGAATGAAAACAGGAGGGTAAACAGGGTTCCCTATGTGCAGACTGGCTCCACCCTTTAGGCTCTGCATTTCATAATAAAATTAACATGTGGCCAATAATGTATCAATGCCGGGCCAGCGTCGCTGACAGTGGCCCAGTATTGAACCAATATTGTGTATTTGGTATGGACAGTAGAAAGTTTTAAATGGCACATTTAACAATTAAAATAATAGTTGCAATTCCATTCAAACACAAAACGTTGACTCAATGTTGTTTTAATTTTGGGCTAGCGTCGCAGACAGTGATAGCACACTAAGTCAACAGAGAGACAAGTCAATGTGTGCTTCCATTTTACAAACAAATATATATCTATTTTAAAGTGCAAAGTCTGAAGTCCGAAGTTTGGAATCTAAAATTCCAGCTCAAAATGGCTGCCAAAAAAAAACATACGCAATCTTCCAATCAATCTGTCATAATGAAGATAACCCAACAAAATTTAAAATGTTCGCCAATGAACTCACAAAACTAACAATATTGAAAGTTCAAGGCAGCCGAAATAATGACACAACGGGTGATGCAAGCACTGATTGTGCCGGATGCAACGCATCCAGTGTCATTATTCATGAACTTAACAAAGAAATGGCCAAGTTAGAGGAACGGCTACAGAAAACTGCATCATTTGGCGTCTTCATCGCGAAACTGAAAGATGCTGAGACTGCTGCAGACAGACTACTTGAACGATATAGATTCCTAGAAACACAGCTCACAGTCCCCTCCTTGGAAGGCGCAATCATAACATCATCCACGCCACAGAAAGAGCCGTACTCTGCCACAAAACCTCATGGAGCAACTGATAAAATAGCAGAATCTAAAACAGTGAGTACAAAGAACGATGCGGCTGAGGAAAACAACGTGAAAAAAAACGAATGGAAAGACTCACAATATTCCACAAAACTCGTGCTATGATTATCAGCAGTTCAATTAGACGAGGACTACACTCAGCTATCAGTGAGTGTCACAGTCACCCACTGAGCTTTTGAGTGGAATTTACACATACTCAACACCAGGTGTCTCTGTCGTCTGGTACGTCACCGTCTTCCAACCGGCAGCCAGCAATTCATAAATAAGGCACGAGCGGTGAGGTAGATCTTGATTGGTCAGTTATGTTTAGATGCACACCTGCCCACCCACTGCCAACACATGGGAATCTGTGCACGCAGTGCTCGTCATACAAACCTGAGGGTATCCATGAGTGTTCCACTTTCAATTTTATATTTATTGATAATTAGTTTAAGGGAGTTTTTAAAAGTATAAGCTAAGCACAATTTCTACTATATACGGTATATATCAATGTATATTCAGCCTAGATATTTTTATCTCATTTTCAGAAGCGTCAATAGTAATATCATGAATCGGGTTATTTTGCACTCTGTGAGGCCATCGTTCTGAAAGAAGCTGCGTTTTTCCCACGCACCTAGATGCGGCAGTACAGAGAGTGGCTGTGAAATCTCTGTCCCCTGGTGGTGAATATTAGCTGATCTGGGGAAGATGACTAGTGTCCGAAGTAGAGAGAGAGACACTGGTGACACGAGTGAAGACGAGGACTAGCACGCGAGGTTCATACACATCACATAGCCAATATAGACTGCTTCGGACTAGTACACCCATTGGCCAAAGCTGAAGACCTAGAAAAAAGTGCCAAGGACATTTTGACGGCTTACAAACCTGATGTTGTTACGCTGATGGGTGGTACAAACAATCTAGCTTGTGGAGAACGACCACGACCAGTCATAAGCAAAATTGAGCACCTTGTGAGAGTGTGTCAGCAAGCAAGTTTGTCAACAAAAGTAATGGTTTCCGGTCTTATTGTTAGGAGTGACAGACCTGCACTAAATGACTACATTAAAACGCTGTCTTGAAGAGAAACTCTTACAACAAAGATTTTGCATTACTAGACAATAGCAGCATTGATTTCCAACACTTGAAGGACGGACTCCATCTCAATTACAACGGCAAAATCAAATTGGCTAGAAGAATAGACCAATTTATCTCTCATCATCCTTTTCACAACGAACACGAGAAAATCCATGTCTGTATATAGACCTGGATAATGAAAATATCTCCTACATAACTGATTCAAACAACACGCGGGTGTCATCAGTGATTTTAACGATTTTGAACATATATTATCCACCAACATTGAAAACTCCAATGTCAAAAACGAACATATTGCTGTATTAAAAACTAAAGATCTCATGGTTGTATGTCATAATATTAACAGACTATATTCTAAATTAGATGAAATACGATACCGTGTGACCCAAAGATATTGACCAAAATATTTCAAGAACTCGGATCAAAAATAATACTCGTAAACATTTACAATAGTTTACAAAAGTTTACAAAAGACAAATTAATAGAATGTAAACAAAAGATAGGAAATGTTTTTAATCAGCATTTTACCTCTTTGGTAGATACATTAAAAAGCAACAGCAGTGGTCTCCCAGAGTGTGAGAAATTATCAAACTTTGCAGATAAAAACAGTTCAGGCGTGACATTCAAAATTCCGCATGTTTCGCATGGATTTGTTTTCAAATACCTCTCAGATGAAATTAGTGCAAGATTTTTAAAGCTGTTTGCGCCATATATTACAGATAGTATAGCTAAAATTTGTAATTTAAGCATAACAGAAAATCGTTTTACCAGTACTTGGAAAACAGCCCGAGTCATTCCCTTGCTTGAAAAAGGGTCTACTGATGATGTAAATAACTACAGACCAATATCGATTTTTACCTGTTGTGTCCAAAATACTAGAGAGACACGTTTCTTCTACATTCTATGCATTTCTAAATGAAAAAAATATATTAAATCCAAAACAATCAGGTTTTCGCTGTCAACACTCATGTCAAACGGCACTGACTCTAATGACAGAAGAATGGCTCAAAGCTATGAATAAGGGTAAATTAACTGGTATTTTAATGATAGATTTATGTAAAGCTTTTGATTTAGTTGACCACTCCCTACTGTTGCACAAACTGAAAATGTATCGATGTAGCGAAGAAGCTCTCGACTGGTTTACATCTTATTTATCAAAACGTACTCAGAAAGTAGATATAAAAGGGCAAATATCACATCCTTTAGAAAATATATGTGGTGTTCCACAAGGTTCTGCTTTGGAGCCATTATTCTTTATAGTTTTCATAAATGACATGTTGTTGTACACAGAATTAGACAATTTATCTCTTTTTGCCGATGATGCTACAGCACATCACAGTAGTAAATGCAGTCAAACTATTACACACAAACTCCAAGCTATGGCAACATCTGCTGATGACTGGTTCTGATAGTGATATGCGACATACTTAGGCACCCCTCTAAAACCTCAACTTTCTAATACCGCTTCAATATCATTCGAAAAAGAGATAAAACAAAAAAGGTGATAAGCTTTCTCCTTGTTGTAGGCCTAAATTACATTCAAAATTATTTCTGAATCCTCCATTATACTCGACTTTAGAAGTTGTATTACAATACATATCTTTGATAATAATAAAAATTGGGCCTCTAATGCCCGACCTCAAGAATTTATACCATAAACAATCTTTGTTCACATGATCAAATGCCTTTTTAAAAACGATGAATGCTACGTGTATTCGCCTCTTAGTATTCATATATGAGACTATAAAAGATTGCAGCTTAAACACATTGTCTACCGTCGAGCAAGATTTACGAAAATCTGACTGTGTATCACCTATAATATTAAATGTATCTGACCAGAATGTCAACCTATTCTTTATCATTCTTGTGAACAGCTTCCCAGTGTGCTCAATAGAGTTATACCTCTATATTTTGCTACATCATTTATATTACCTTTTTTAACAGTTGACACAATAACGTCTTCTCTCCATGCAATTGGAAAAAGAGATGATTTGAAACTTACATTAAATAAACAGGTTAACTTTGGTAATAAAATTGCTTTAGCACATATATACAGCTCATTTATTAATAGATAATTTCCTGCAGCTTTTCCACATTTTAACTCGCTCACTGCTTTGTGTACTTCAGAATCGATAGTACTAATCTTTAACTGGTCATACTCAGTCTGAAGTTGTCCTTGTTGGTAAGTACGTAAATACTCAAAAATATCATCGTCAGCTTCATCAGTTCATAAATATTTTTTTACGTGGATGATAAACAATCGTGAATTTCGATTTACATTCAGGGAAAGTTTATTTAATTTTAGCCATATAGATAATTTTGATAATTCAACATGATAAAATGACCTCATTCCTAAAGTTAATTATCACTTGTAAAAATACAACAATGTTGAAAATGTTGCAACCAGCCCCGCTCCCTCCAACTAATTATATGCAAGATTATTGTATGCACTCTATATTAGGTTATGGATGGACGAACGAATGGACATACCACCCGACTACATAATCATCTCGGCAACAGCGATGGCTTACTATCAACAGCGCCTCCCAGTACCATGAATCTAGGTAATAGTCCTGGTACATTTCCTATTATATAGCATACAAGATACCAAACACATAATATGAATATCTTTATAGAAATAACATTGCCAGCAACGTGGCATCATCTGACCCTTCTTAGCAGCATCAATGTATTAACACGTGTATGCAGCTTAGCTGAACTGTTTATAAGACACACCGGGGACGTTGCATCTGTAAACCATTAAGGGCACCGTTAACACCCCCCTCCACGTATAGAAACTGATCATATCAGAAAACACAGATGCAAAATACAATTAGTTAAACAAGACTAAGAGGGCGGATGACACTGCGCTGTTCGCTACCGCCATCTGGTGAATACATAGATCACCAGACATAAAAAGCAAAATACCACTATTCGTGTTTTTTAGTCTGATCTATATTAACTCGTGTGAGCCTATTTGAAAAATCTAAGATAACTGTTTGTTAATGCTTCTTCGAGCCGTATGTTAGTGGGCATGTTAAGAATAAAAACCTTCAAAATATAGTACAATGCTCTAATTTGACAGCAACCTTCCTGGGGGTATTTGAAAACATCTGGAAGGTGGACAGAGCTTGTGCCCACATTAACAAGCCCTGATTTCCATAAATTAAAAATGGCCGCCAAAAACACCATAAAATCTGTCACATAATTTTTACAACGACCTACAATGCATTTATATGAGGATATTCGGATACGACAGACCCATTATCCAGTTTATTTCAATAATTCAAGGTCAAGGTCACACCGTGCGGTCGATGTAAAGGTCAAATTCGACTATCATTGCCTACATAGTCATTGCTAATGTTGTCAAGCTATAAAACTGATCAATGTTGTGCCAGGGTATCATGGTTATAAATTATATTCATTAGTAAAAGACAGATAAACACAAAATGGAAAACATAAGTTTATATAACTGAAAAAATACATTGCAACCTCATTAATCCACTGATAATGCATGTCATTGTCCTTTGTACTTGCATAGAAGTGTACACTCCATCTCATTCACACCGTACTTGTCTTGGTGGCTTGCATATTTTTAAGCATCCGCAGGTCACAAATTGGGGATCCATATTGGAAAGGGAACCACCTCGCAGCTTTACTGTTAGGGCTTTATTAAGATAATTATGTTTCACTCAAATCTCCCTAGAAAATGTATCATTAATGCAATTACTAGTTTTTTTAATCAAAACAGAGGGGGACCCACACACCCCTTTTATGCCAAATTATTTTAAAAAGAGCACTAAACTGGCTTGAATAAACAAATAAAAATACTTAGGCGGTGAATCACTCACGTCAACCACAAAATTTGGACTCGCTCTTGCATTTAAACACAAAACTAACAATGTTAAATCCACGAAATTGGTGTCTATGGATGTCATAATCAATTAACCATACAGTCTTACAACAAAGTTTTAATAAGTTGAATCGCGTATTTGTTTACTTCAATTATATTCATTTCAGACTCAGAGAGTAGCGTCAGTGCAGAGTTCACCTTTGGTACTGTTGCCAAACATTCCATGCACTTTTCTTCCCATGGCCTTAGAACGCAAACGTGGTGGCCGAACCTGTCAAAGCATAAAATACTGTAAAAGTAGCACATCTTGTTTTGGTCCAAGTTGTCTCAAGGCAATTAAATGAGATGCAATATATAAAAATTGTGGTCCTATTGAAAACGTAAGCCAGAGCTCTTTTAACCACTGCAGCTGTGCAATTGAACAAACGGCAAGTACGACAACGTCACTATAGTTTGTGCAGATCAGCTGTTTCGTGTGCGATTCATTTAACAATGTGTCACGCACATGGTGTAGCATCATGGTATCAGCCTCTTCATGATCACATGGGTTGATGTTCTTCATGTTATGATTCAGATCTGAGCACACTGTAGATGACCCATTCGTAGTCACAACTACCTTGCAGAGCAGATACGACCATACAGTATACTTCCTTAGAAAGGAGGATAAAGCTCTTGTGATCTTGTTGTAATCAACTCTTAAAAACCCAACAAATTTGACGATATAAATTGGTGGAAAGAGTCGCTTTAAGCGGATCGCCAGTTTATCGACCCTGTTCAATGTCATGTTTAACTGAATTCTCAAGATAAACATCCTAAACAATGGCAAGCCTCTTGACATTCATTAGCCAGTTTTTAATGTATGGTAAAAATACATATTGAGCATACTCCCCGATAGTTACTGCTGTCCCAGGACGGAGGAGTTGTACCAGAAGCGCATCATCGAAAATAGAGGTTGATGGTGTTGATTGTAGTGGGTCTACAATGTGATCAGTGAGGCACGAGATAAGGCTTGATTTTTTCCCCATGGTGCATTACACCATGTCGCGTAAGAGATGGTGTATGACATACATTTTCATAGGAGAATACTTGATCAATTTTCCAGCCAGACTGAATGTGCACAAAGTGATAAGGAAGTAGGCCAATCATATTTTTTTATAAAGTAACCCTTTGACTGCTGAAGTATTTGTTACTTATTTTCAATTATTGAAATATGTATTGACCAATAAGTGAATAAAGTTCACTTTATGAGCAAACATGAAATGTTATTATTAGACAATCTGACTTACAGTCTTACACAAAACATCCATCGTTGTCGGTGTCATTTTTTTTTTGTTTTGAAGATTGTTTTAAAATGTAAATAAAAGAACCTAGCTACACAAGGGTGACGATTATGAATTAAGTAAATGGCTAAACCATTTTTAATTAATCTTACAACATTAAACCTTTAAATTGGAATTATTTTAATCGGGTCACATCGAAAACCTACAATATATACCATGTTTTACTCTTTTGAGCGAAATTTTACTTGACCTTGACCTAAAAATAAGACATTGATTTTAATTACTAAAACAAAGGATATTGATGATCCCTTCCCCTTAAAAAATAAACTATAAATGGTCTATACATTACTATAACAATTTCATGGCTAAATTTGCGAAATGTTTTAGCTGCCAAGGCGGCCATCTTTGATTTGTGAAAACGAGGCCGTTCTGTCATAGATACAGAGTGTGTCCACCTTGATATTGTTTACTAAGGTCCTTACACATATTCATACCAAATTAGAGTATTGTACTATGATTTGCAGGTTTTGGTACATTTCATGCACTTAACAAGCCCACTATGTGATGTATTTTAATATATTTTCTGTGAATTGATATAATGTTGTACTCTTGAATCTCTGTTTTTACCGTTTTTAAACCAAATTTCCGAAAATGTGACTAACTAATTAGCATATTCAAAATGGCTGTCGGTCACCATGGCAACACCACATTTGCCAATTAAATGAAGTGTATTCTGGTTATATATTGTATGTGTGTTCCTGTGGTGTATGGGAAATACACATGCCATCATTCTAAATATTTATATTTATAGCGCTTTAAGTATGAGAATATTTCTCAAAATCACAAAAAGGGTCAGACCACACAGACGTCCAATGTGAAAACGGCCAGACTGCTATGAGTTAGCACTCCCCGTAACACTTTAACTCTTACAGCGCGGGGATAGACTTTAGTCGTCAGAATCTGACAGATGAGTATTTCCAGAATTTCAGGGACATAGCAAGTCCCCAGTAGTTATATTTGCTCCAGTGTGTAAACTTCTATTTTATCCGACATATTTTATGACATGGACACTTGGTAACAATAATTTCGTAGGTTTGACCCTTTAAAATGATGTTCCCTTTATTTGTAAGTCCTGTCATATTGACCAAATCCTACAGTCTTCATATGAAAATAAATGTCCCAGGACGTGGTATCAACACATTATATCCTTTTGTGACCTGATTAGTTAACACAGAACATTTATTCAATAATGTAGATGAACCTTAGTTGGGAAACAACAATAAAAAAAAATATGGCGAGGGGGGTAATTATGCAAATTAGGTTAATGCTGTCACGTAGTGTGTCCCTCAATATAATGGTCACCTACATGACACATGTTTCTATTCAATCGTTGCAAAGCATACTAAATTTTAAAAAATCATATACTGACGTTTTTTCACCATTTTCATACACACTTCAAGTTTCAATGGAGGGGAAGCAGATTCAAAACTTTGGTAAGTATTTAAAATACGATTTGCTTTGCAAAACTTCAAAATATTTTTATTCCTTGTCATTTACATGACGTCCGTCACTTCGTCGTATTCATGTCAAACAGTAACATATAAACACAGAACATTCTGAGGAATCATCCCCCCATACTTGAAAAAAATGGGCGATATTATCAAGATTTTACTGGGCCAGCAGGACTAAATACACTAATTTAATCACATACGTGACAGTCACCTACATGACACCACGTGACAAATGATCGTCATGTATGTGACATGATCCGTCATGTATGTGACATTATCGTCATGTATGTGACATGGTCGTCATGTAAGTGACATATTATTAATATAAGTTGATTCTACTAATGTTAAAATCTATTAATGCCTGGAATTTCCGATTGTAAATAATCTCAGTAAGGTTTATATCTACCTTGTTGAAGTTTGCTTAATATCTACCAGCAATGTCAAGGTTTCTCAGTTGACCGTCATGTAGGTGACATGAAACGTCATGTATATGACATGGTCGTCATGTATGTGACATATTATGAATATAAGTTGATCCTACTAATGATAAAATCCATTCATGCTTGGAATTTCAGATTATAAATAATCTAAGTAAGGTTTATATCTACCTTGTTGAAGTTTGCCTAATATCTACCAGCAATGTCAAGGTTTCTCAGTTGACCGTCATGTAGGTGACAACACTGTTATGTAGATATTTATAGCTGTCATGTAGGATATTACAGTTATTTAGTATTCTTTAATTTTCTATATTGGGCATGATCACATTAAGCATATAAGTTAGGCATAGCGCTTGGTTTGCTTCTGAACAATTTCGACCCATATGCAATACAGCCATAATCCATTTTGGATCTGATGTGTGTCTGGTATATCCTCAGTACGGTTGTCCAGTCACCAGCCTAATCCCTGCCAGATATAATGCGCAGCTGTTGTAATGTGCCTTCCTGCAGTTATATTTTATATATTTTATATGTGGAATTAAATTCAGCTTCCTGTCAAAGAAAACACCAATGAATATGGACAATATGAAACTGTTGTCCATAGCGTTTGAGACTAGACTCAGGTTGTAAGCCATTTTTGTTGCCAAAATGCACACACAACGTTCTTGTGGGAGAAAATTTAAAGCCATTCTCGTCCGCACAAGTTACCAACTTGTCCAGGAAATCCTGCAGGCGTCGTTCGGTTATTGCCATGATGCTGGACTGGCAATAAACAGCCAGGTCATCAACATATAAAGATTTCTCAATGCCTTCCGACAGAGCGTCAATCATGCTGTTTATCTTGATGGTAAATAAAGTTGGTGAAATAATACTCTCTTGTGGGACACCGCTCCTGATATAGTCACCAGCCTG
Source organism: Flabesymbios commensalis (assembly GCA_964017125.1). Lineage (NCBI taxonomy): Eukaryota > Metazoa > Annelida > Polychaeta > Terebellida > Flabelligeridae > Flabesymbios > Flabesymbios commensalis. The sequence goes on along the minus strand of OZ024909.1, from coordinate 56,949,807 downwards.
ACCACATGCATTCTCATCCATCAGATCTACTATCCTTCCACTAGCGTCAGCTAGTGGCTCTGATTGATTGCACTGTAAAATGTGTTCTGTAGACGTATTCATGAATTTGACCTGATTTTGTATCTGGCCAATAAGGCAATACCTGACTAAAATGGTGTCATTGACATTCTAAACCCCATGGTCAGGCCAAGGAATACATGTAGCCAGGCACGTGACTATTTTTATACATTACTACATCTAAAATGGTATATTTGGTGTTAAACTTGGCTGACATCTTGTGAATATTTAGGCCTGACAGTATGTGCTCCTGTCAGTATTGTTTGATGAGATATAAGCCTACATCTGTACATGTATCGTGTGTATTGACTATCCTACTAGTATAGTTTCATTATATAAGGGAATATACACATGATCAATGTTGATTTTATGTTGGGCCAGCGTCGTAGACAATTTACATACATCAATCCAGCCTTGTCAATCTTACAGCGTAAACATGATAGGTATACACTGGTCCAATGTTTTCTTAATGTTGGGACTGCGTCGCAAACGATGGTCATGCTGACTGAGACTGCACACCAGTAAGAACAATGACCCAGCGCTGGGTTCATGTTAATCCACAATATGAGATGCTGTCCCAACATTAAACAAAGAGTGGTTGTTAACATTACATTGCACAAAAGCAAGCCTACAACAACACAAGTAAAAGACACACATCCAATGTTGCTTTTATGCTGGGCCGTCATTCTATATGATGGACCAACTATAATACAACAAAGGTTGCATGTGCTGGTCATAATAATACTAGGCATATAATAACAACCTTAGCCCAGTATCGAGGAGACATAATTATATAAATTTGCCTCTCATATGTGCAAGGACTCCTCGAACTTGCCATAGTTTTAGGGTCAGGTGTGGGTCACGGTACACCAGATTTTGAGGCCCTATCAGAACGCAGCAATTAAGTAGAGAATATCAAAGCACTGTAGCAGGGCCACCTAGCTATGCTAGTGTGGCCCTGAGAAGGAGGCTGGACCAAATGGTATTCTGTACTTTTTGAAACCACTTTGATATTTAGTAATAATATTGTTGTCCTGCAAGAACCATGTAAGGCGATGATTAATCATACGCTCCATGATTTTGCAAAGACAACTTGATAGTGCAATTGGACTGTAATTATTGGGATTTGTTTGATCTTTTCCGTGTTTAGGAACAGGGATTACTGTCGCTTTCCTCCATCCATCTAGGAAATCTTGAGATTGTTACAGATTAATTAGGAGTAGCGTAGAAGCAACAACTAGATTGATATATCTGGCAAGTGTTTCAGGAACTGGTAATGAATGAATGTCATCAGGATTAGCTGCCTCAGCGATAGATTTGACAAGATCTCGTTTCGAAAAGCAACATTGAACTTTTTATCATCTTTTCTTCTCCCAGTCCCTAGTCCTTCTAAATTGTTTTTTGATAATGTGCTGGTCATGACTTAGCACCAAAAATGATGTTGCCAGTGTGTCAACAATCTTTTTATTGTGTCGCAGTCAGTGACAAGGTACTTTCCGCTTGCCACTGATCTTCCGTATCATTCGCCATGTTTGTTTGACTGATGTGTTTGAGTTTAATTTGGAGACATACTCTCTAGGATCGACACTTGGCCTCACTAATGGGGGGGCCGAGCCTTAGCGTAATCTATTGCCTTTTTACAATTATCCTCAAACCTGGGTTTATTGACCTTTTTCGAATTGTCAAGGTTTTAATCTGCCATTTTGTTCAACTTTGTAAGACATCAACCCCCTCCTCACTCTCAAATTGAGAGATTGTTTGGCTCTCCCAACAAGACTCTTGGAAGACCCCCAATCTGACCTGTGCAACTTCAATGTTGTACTCTCTTCAGCGACAAAGTTGCTCTGTAGCTCTGTAGCTCTGTAGACACAGTTGCTCTGTAGCAGTAGGCCCTATCGGAAAATTACCACAGCTACATATAATTCAGATCATCATTGACCATCCAAGTGTAATTCAAATATATATAATATTTTTATCATACTTTATTATATTATGCACTGTATAATATCACGTGGTGTTCATTTTGAGGTCGCATAAGTCTACACAATAAATATCTAACTATCAATATATATCGGGGTCACACAAGAATAGGTCAATTGATGATGCAGATCCAGACGCAGGATGTAAGTTGGTTATTGAATCATCATTCAAAATGCACAGGTTTTCGTCCGAAAGGAAGTCCTCAATTATTCTACTGCGTGGGTTCATGTCCCTACCGTCCCATTTTTTATGGTGCCCATTAAAGTCACCCAGTTTCATGAAGGGTTTAGGTATTTGTTTTACCAATTGCTCAGTTTTTCGACATCTACTGGGCGGTTAGGTTGTGAATAATCGGAGCATTATAGTCATGGCCCTGAGACACTTCATGTTAACTGCCACAGCCTGTCAGTTAGTGTTTAACGTGATATGTTTGTGTGGTGTTCCATCTTAGTAAGAATGGAGATCTAAACACACATTTTCCAAATTCTGGATCCGCCCTTGATTACCAAAGTTGAAGATAAGTAATGCAGGGGCGGATCCAGAATTTGAAAAATGTGTGTGTAAGGGGAGGGGGGGGGGGGGTCGATGGAGTTTTCGCTGGCCTCCCAGCCAAATCTGAGTAAAGTTTTCTATTGTCAAATAATGATTTTTTGGCAATTTATAACAAGTGATGTTTGGACATTTTACTTTATAAAAAAGAGGGCAGGACCCCCCTGACCCTCCTCTGGATCCGCCACGGGCTATGTGATTGACCAGAATTACATAACGTGATGTATTTAAAAAAAAAATTCATTAAGTTTGGTACTACGTGACACGATGTCACCTACATGTTCTCTTATTTTTCACTACATGACGCAATGTCACCAACGTGATTTGCTAATTAATTAGCATGCCTAATTAGCATAAGAAAATAAAAATTTAGCTCTGCCTTGTCTATCAACACACTGCCCAAGTATCTCTCTGTCATATACATTAAAGAAAATCCGGTATTTTATCCCTTTGATTCAAACTAATATTTCTTGTGAAATGTCCCTGTAATTCTGGAAATACTCAGATTCTGACGACTAATGTCTATCCCTGCACTGTAAGATTACAAATATTTCTAATGGTCGTAACCCCATACCATAGGTATTCAAATGAATCGGAAAGAGCTGAATAAGACATTTATGATGATATCAAATTGAAATAAACCCTTTGGTCTCCACGGTTTTTATAAAAATATTCAGCGCTTTAAGGGCTAACGGCTTACTGTCGCTCTTTATGTGTCTTCGTAGTGCTTCAATGTTTATTTGTTGCAATCTCCAACAACCTTGAATTCTTTTCTGTTGCCCTTTACTACCTCTCCGTCACCTTTCGGCTCCTTCTCGTCGCTTGACATTTTTACCTTCAGCTTTCTCTTTCATTACAACACTTGCAAAATTAGATTTTCTAGTCAAAATCACACTTAGACAAGGTTATATACATGTTCCAATTTCCTAGAATGATAATAATAAATATTTGACTATTTAATGTCATTTTTATATAATTATACTTATAACAATGCAATGTAATATACTGATATTCTGACGCCAGTCCCTGATATATTCTGACGGCCAATCCATCGGACACCTCCACTTGACCTATCCCTGATTCATAGTCCGACGCAACCCCATCGGGTTGACACTGTAAACCCTGGTTCGCCACGGTAGCTTAATTAATTCAGTTGTGGCAACACTGTTGCCTAACCCTTAGGTGAATTAAGTTAGCGTAACTTGAAATTTATCGGCTCTCTAGCTAGATATGATTAGGCCACCGTGGCTTACTTTTTGTGCATAGCTGAATATTATTTAGCTACAGTAACCTTACACTATTATGTTGGCCTTATTCAATTTAGTTTATCCACTTGGGGTAATTTATTCAAAATGAGTTAACTAATCCCCTTCGACTACTATACCTTACTTATCATACATACAAATAATTAAGGCGCCTCAGCTTGATTATACTAGGCTTCGTGAACTAAATCTTATGAGCGGCAATAACTAAGTCTGATTAAGTCTTTACCACCGGTCATTTTCAGTTACACACACTTATATTATCAAGTTAAGATGGCTTGGCGAATCATGCTGATGTACTATCACGATGGACAGATTCTCGTTATCGCGACTCAATCAAAAAGCCACATTGCTTCCCAAATTTTAGTTTAATAAACATATGAACACATCGTATTACAACAATATAATTCACAGACATAGTTACGTCGCCTTAATTCAATCAGATCATTTTAAGTGTGAAGATCATGCTGCTTCTGCAAGTTTCTGTAAATACATCAAGTGAACTTTGTTGGCTTGATCTTTTATTCTTCGCTCGTGTGAGCCATGAGAGTGGACATTTAACAAATCATATAATTCAGCAGAATAACATATAATTATCGTAAGCTCTCCTTAGAGTGGAAAAATAACATCGATCAGATAGTAATTAGATGCCCAAGCGTTACTTCTTTATTTTGACTTTATTTTGTCCGGCAGAACATGTGCCATGTTAGATTTTCAGATACATGAAATGACCAAATTTAATTGCACTCTAGACAAACCTAGGTCTCTCAAGTCAGAATCTGTCAACATAAAGCGAATTGCTTCTGTGTGCTTATACATGTTATATGTATAGTAAGAGTTGTATTGTTTCATCTGTTAAAGAAGCAAGACAGCAGCACATAGACCTCACGATCCCTTGAGTACATACCTCACACATTCAGCTCTGTTTGAGCACGTCAAAAGATAATTCCTACATGCTTCCTGTATATGGAAGCAGGCAATCATGCCATCAGTTGGTACCAGACTTTTCCAATTGGGGATAGGAATGTGATGGAAACAGGTGGTTGTCATTCAGGACGAAACTATAGCTGATGCTAGTTAGTCGGGTTTACGGTGCACCTCCATAATTATGCAAGTGTGAGGGAGGTTGTGTGAACAACGAAACTGCTGACCAGTAACTAAACACATGATTGCACTGAAAACATCTCCACTATTATTTGGTCATGAAATATTATTAGTTTTTCATTTGTTTTTATTATTTCGTATTAATTCCATGAGATACGATTTATACAGACGATTTATACAGACATGGAAAAAAATACATGAATTTAGTGGCTTTTTTATCATGTCAAGCTTTGTACTTTGTGATATTTTATCTGGTTATTTGGAACGGCCTAATAATAGTGACAGTGATATTAGCCATCGCTGACATTGAAGGCATGTGTATATTCTTGTTGCACTGGTTTGCAATTTGTGTGCAGAGTTGACAGAATTAATTTTAAATGTGCAAAAGTCTTCAGATAAATGGTTGTGGAGTCATTTAAAAATCATCCATTCTTACTATTTTAGTATTACGTATTAATGTAATGCTGTGACATGTCTCTTAAAAGTTTTGGAATTTCTTTTACTGCGTTAACGTGTTTATCACCCTTGAGGATCATTTGTAAAATTATTCTTATGGCAAAATAGACTAATAATTGATATTCAGAACTAAAACAGTGAAATATGTACAAACTCGATAGCAAACATCCGACCCGACCAGGATTCGAACCCAGTTGCGCCAAATATATATAAACATGATAAATATGGTATGGGATCTTCCCTATGATCCTGCAGGCTCGGGTGTGATATCTTGGACCCTTCCCTGTAAACACAAAACATTTGTATATCATTTGTACAATGTTTGAACAACGGCGAAGACGTTGGACAAACGTTGTGCAAATGTTATACAAATGTTTTGTGTTTGCTGGGTTATGTGTAACGTTATGGGCCTGTTGATTTAGCTACATGGTGAAGTTTTATGTTACTTGGTTTAGTGACATAATCAGATATGACAACATCCAGATCCTTGCAGCATGTTTGGTAAATGGAGTTCACGACACATATTGACGTAAATATTATCTAACTACTTTAAAATGTAACGTTATAATTTCTTAGTTGAATTTACATGATGACTACTTTGGTCTGAGATCTGCCTGAACAACTAACTGTATCGAACGGTTACAGCCCATTTTTCCGAAAGCCCTTTAGTCCGAAAGCCCATTGGTTCGAAAGCCCATTAGTCCGAAAGCCCATTAGTCGGGAAAAAGTGCCCATTTGGGTCGAGAGTTCATTAGTCCGAAAGCCCATTGGCCCGAAAGCCATTGGTCTGACAGATTATTAAATTCTTTTTTGGGGGGGGGGGGGTGGAGGTCCAGCCTACTCATCGTCCTTCTTTTTCTCCTTCTTCATCTCTTTCTTTATTTTTCTGTGTTTTCCTCTTCCTTGTTCTTCATCTTTTGTCCTTCTCGTTTTTTTCCTCTATCTTCATTATTCATCTTCACTTCTGTGTTATTCTTTCTTCTTCTCGTTTCCTTTTCCTCTTTTTCTTCCGCTCCTCATATCTTATTCTTTCTTATATTTATTCTTCTTCTTCCTTCTTTCTTCTCCTACTTTTTCGTCCATTAGTTCACACACCCCCCCTTCTTCACCCCCTTGGTCCTTCTTTTTTCATCCTTCCTCTTTTTAATCCTTATTCCTCTTCGGTGTTCTTCCTACTTCTCTTTCTCATTATTATTCTCTTTCTTTTTATATTCACTTTTGAATTATTCCTTTCCATATTCAATGCTATCTTTAATCCTTTTTTCTTCTTTCTTCTTCATCCTCCTGCCTGCTTCTGTCTTGTTCTTCACTCTCCTTTAATTCCCCGTAATTCTAAAATCAATGAACCATCCAACCAGCCAACATAGTTACCAAGTACCAACCAATATAGGTCTTTAACCTTCTTCTATGTTCTTCAATCCACTTAATAATTTGTTCTACCTTCATTGCTGCTTTCTTCTTCTTATTTCTTCTTACTCACTTCATTTTTTGCAGTAAATGACTTCTTCCTCTTCTATGATGCTTGTCTGGATGACAACTATTTTTAAATATCATTTGTTACAAAATTATATAATAAAGGAATTATCTGTAAATGTGGGGCTTTGTGTATTCGACGTGGATAGTGATAACCTGTGCAACAGTCCTCTCATGGCTTTTCACTGAATCGGGCGAGCGAAGGAACACACTCTCAATAACCCACCATGCCCTATCAACCCCACCCTCACATCATCATCTGTACATCTCATCAGTTGACCACAACGTTTTTATCGTATTATAATGTCACTTGAAAGACCTTTTGTGCCGAAAAGTAGCGTAAAGCAATGATTTACTACTACTACTACTACTACTACTACGTTTTTTTCTCAAGATAGATACACAAATTACAAATATATTTCCGAGGTGCACAGGAACCCTATTTTGAGACTACATAGTTATAATTCTCAGGAAAAAAACAGTGCTTAGAAAAAGATCGTGAAAATCTGTTAAGAATTGACTGAGAGATCAGCGAAAATCAAGTGATCCTGTTTCAATGTGAATGTGACAAAATTTTCAGCCACTCGAAGTTGTGTCTCGCTACCGCGATCCACAACTTCAAGTGACTGAAAATTGAACATTATCATCATCGACATTGGATCCGATTCTAGTTTAACCCTTACACTGCTGCATAAAATTTGCGTTTCCCACTAAGTAATATCTGGCACGTTTTTTTCTCAAAAAAAACATGGATACAACACCCACGTGTGGACAGGATTTTTATCTCACATAAGTCATTACATTATTCGCATTATGTTAATCTTTAAATCATTGTGTTTTTTCTTACTATACACCTTTTAAATATTGTTATTTAATTTCAAATAGACCTGTAAGTCCAATGCGGTTAAATCACATTCAGTTTTAAAATGTCACAAACCAAAATCATGCCGACTAGCCTGCAATAGAAAAACTGGAAAATGTGGACTCTATGCTCCCCTCATTCAGAGCTCTACTTTTTTAAGGGTGAATTTTTTAACTTCCTGTTTGTGATGTGCTTGAAAATGAATTGTACAAAGACCTCTTCGGCTGTTTAAATACCAATAAAACACTTGTATTGAATACATTTTGCTTATTATTATTATTCTCGAGTAGAGCGATGTATTCTACAATAAATTGATTCATGATTTTTCAAGTTTATATGATTATTTTATATCACATGCTTTTACCACATGCAGGTGTCCGTCACTAAATTTACGCTAGAGACGGATTTTCTGTCTGATTTTACCTGTGCAACAGTCCTCTGTTACAATAATACAGATGCAGAAATAATAGTTGAAAACAAATGAAAACCAAGTAAAAGGGTTTAATTACTACTTTTACTGAGCATAAAATTTTCGTGTCGTACATGCATTTTCTTTTGATGTCATTTTCTTGAACAGTAGTCGCCATTTAGTGTCCAAATTGGTGTGTATACATCCATGTGTACACAGGTTGTATGTGTTTTACATAATTGTAGACAAAACAATATGGAACAGGAAGAAAAATGTATTTGTATACGTGACGAAAATATGGTAAAATGTGCGACCGTTCGACCGTTCATATATAGTGTTTTTATTTCACAATGACTGTACAGAATAGCAGAATAAATGTTGGATCTCGTCTGTATCTATATTTATATAGTTTTGTAAAAATTGAAGATTACATTTACGAACCAGTGAAAAGTTATGATCACAAAACATTGTGAGACACGAAAGTGGTCGTAGCATAGGACACGAAATTGTCGTAACATTGAAAATGAGGGGAATTGTTCATAGTACTTAGTGAGTTGAAGGATCTTAGTGTGGGATGAAACACTTTTGATTTGGCCAACTTTGGTGATATTTATTGATATTTAGTGAGGTGAAATGTTCATAGTTCTAAGTGAGCTGAAAGTCCATAATGTGAGGTGAAAGCTTTCATATCTAGCCAAGTACAGAAGTGATATATTTTGTGAGGGGAATTGTTCATAGTACTTAGTGAGTTGAATGATCTTAGTGTGGGGTGAAACACTTTTGATTTGGCCAACTACAGATTGGTGATATTTAGTGATATTTAGTGAGGTGAAATGCTCATAGTTCTAAGTGAGCTGAAAGTCCATAATGTGAGGTGAAAGCTTTCATATCTAGCCAAGTACAGAAGTGATATATTTTGTGAGGGGAATTGTTCATAGTACTTAGTGAGTTGTATTGTCCTTCTCGTTTTTTTCCTCTATCTTCATTATTCATCTTCACTTTTGTGTTATTCTTTCTTCTTCTCGTTTCCTTTTCCTCTTTTTCTTCCGCTCCTCATATCTTATTCTTTCCTCTATTTATTCTTCTTCTTCCTTCTTTCTTCTCCTACTTTTTCGTCCATTAGTTCACACCCCCCCCCTTCTTCACCCCCTTGGTCCTTCTTTTTTCATCCTTCCTCTTTTTAATCCTTATTCCTCTTCGGTGTTCTTCCTACTTCTCTTTCTCATTTTTATTCTTTTTCTTTTTATATTCACTTTTGAATTATTCCTTTCCATATTCAATGCTATCTTTAATCCTTTTTTCTTCTTTCTTCTTTATCCTCCTGCCTGCTTCTGTCTTGTTCTTCACTCTCCTTTAATTCCCCGTAATTCTAAAATCAATGAACCATCCAACCAGCCAACATAGTTACCAAGTACCAACCAATATAGGTCTTTAACCTTCTTCTATGTTCTTCAATCCACTTGATAATTTGTTCTACCTTCATTGCTGCTTTCTTCTTCTTATTTCTTCTTACTCACTTCATTTTTTGCAGTAAATGACTTCTTCCTCTTCTATGATGCTTGTCTGGATGACAACTATTTTTAAATATCATTTGTTACAAAATTATATAATAAAGGAATTATCTGTAAATGTGGGTCTTTGTGTATTCGACGTGGATAGTGATAACCTGTGCAACAGTCCTCTCATGGCTTTTCATTGAATCGGGCGAGCGAAGGAACACACTCTCAATAACCCACCATGCCCTATCAACCCCACCCTCACATCATCATCTGTACATCTCATCAGTTGACCACAACGTTTTTATCGTATTATAATGTCACTTGAAAGACCTTTTGTGCCGAAAAGTAGCGTAAAGCAATGATTTACTACTACTACTACTACTACTACTACTACGTTTTTTTCTCAAGATAGATACACAAATTACAAATATATTTCCGAGGTGCACAGGAACCCTATTTTGAGACTACATAGTTATAATTCTCAGGAAAAAACAGTGTTTAGAAAAAGATCGTGAAAATCTGTTAAGAATTGACTGAGAGATCAGCGAAAATCAAGTGATCCTGTTTCAATGTGAATGTGACAAAATTTTCAGCCACTCGAAGTGACTGAAAATTGAACATTATCATCATCGACATTGGATCCGATTCTAGTTTAACCCTTACACTGCTGCATAAAATTTGCGTTTCCCACTAAGTAATATCTGGCACGTTTTTTCTCAAAAAAAACATGGATACAACACCCACGTGTGGACAGGATTTTTATCTTACATAAGTCATTACATTATTCGCATTATGTTAATCTTTAAATCATTGTGTTTTTTCTTACTATACACCTTTTAAATATTGTTATTTAATTTCAAATAGACCTGTAAGTCCAATGCGGTTAAATCACATTCAGTTTTAAAATGTCACAAACCAAAATCATGCCGACTAGCCTGCAATAGAAAAACTGGAAAATGTGGACTCTATGCTCCCCTCATTCAGAGCTCTACTTTTTTAAGGGTGAATTTTTTAACTTCCTGTTTGTGATGTGCTTGAAAATGAATTGTACAAAGACCTCTTCGGCTGTTTAAATACCAATAAAACACTTGTATTGAATACATTTTGCTTATTATTATTATTCTCGAGTAGAGCGATGTATTCTACAATAAATTGATTCATGATTTTTCAAGTTTATATGATTATTTTATATCACATGCTTTTACCACATGCAGGTGTCCGTCTCTAAATTTACGCTAGAGACGGATTTTCTGTCTGATTTTCTTAACCTGTGCAACAGTCCTCTGTTACAATAATACAGATGCAGAAATAATAGTTGAAAACAAATGAAAACCAAGTAAAAGGGTTTAATTACTACTTTTACTGAGCATAAAATTTTCGTGTCCTACATGCATTTTCTTTTGATGTCATTTTCTTGAACAGTAGTCGCCATTTAGTGTCCAAATTGGTGTGTATACATCCATGTGTACACAGGTTGTATGTGTTTTACATAATTGTAGACAAAACAATATGGAACAGGAAGAAAAATGTATTTGTATAGGTGACGAAAATATGGTAAAATGTGCGACCGTTCGACCGTTCATATATAGTGTTTTTATTTCACAATGACTGTACAGAATAGCAGAATAAATGTTGGATCTCGTCTGTAGGGGAGAGTGGGGCATGTTCGCCCCCTGGGGCATAACCGTCCCACCATGTTTCTCGCACTAGGGTGCCACCTGGTGAGTATTATTTTAGTGAAGACGATGCATCTACTATAAGACACCATTTTCTGAGGCATGACACACATACTGGCGTTTCAGTTTTTGCAGAGGTGAATAAAACTTCTTAAGTGCACAATTTGATCTAATATTGTCATTTTAGTGATATGCAGTGTAGTTGTATAAACATTTTGGATAGTGATGAACAGTAATTTGCCGTTATAAAGTTGGACTGTTGATAAGTTCCTACCATGTTAGGTTTGAAGGTCGGATCACTAGTGTGGCTGATATTAGAGGCACTAAACAACCATATTAACTGGGGCATAACCGCCAGTGGCGGACATGCCCCAATGACGATCATGCCCCAATGGCATTACAGTTAGAATATTATCCAGCCTAAAAAATATGGCTTCACTACTGTGTGGTCGTCTATTTGTACTACTACTAGTCATGGTCAATTTCATTTTGATGGATTCGGTTTACAGGAGTGTTAATTTTGGAGCCATTACCCAGCATACATAAAACGTTGGCCCAGTGTCGGTTTAATATTGAGCGAGCATCTACATAGGCCCAACATAACCCAATATTGGGCCGATGTTTCGTGTTTGCTGAGTACACCCCAGATTATACCCCCCTTGAAACTATACCCAGGTAGACTATGGTATCTCCCAGAATCTACCCCGGGGTAGATTCTAGATTATACCCCAGGGTAGATCCTGGGGGCTCCCAGAATCTACCCCTCCCTCTCAGAATATACACCCTTTTTCGTGATAAGTGTCTTCGAATCCCAGAATCTACCCTCCCTCCCAGAATATACCCACCTTTTCAACCAATTTATATGTGCGGCTCTCCCAGAATCTACCCCTCCATCCCAGAATCTACCCCCCTTTTAAAAAAATGTATATATGTGACCCTCCCAGACTCTACCTCTCCGTCCAAGAACATACCCCCCACCCCTTTTCACCAACTATATGCGACCCTCTCAGAATCTACCCCTCCCAGAATATACCACCCTTTTTAACAAATGTATATGTGCGACCCTCCCAGAATCTCCCCCCTCTCAGAATATACCCCTTTTCAACAACTATGTGCGACCCTCCAAGAATCTACCCCTCCCTCCTAGAATATACCCCTCCCTTTTCAGCAACTATAATATTATGCGACCCTTCCAAAATCGACCCCTCCCTATCAGAATATACCCCTCCATTTTCAACAACTATAATATTATGCGACCCTCCCAGAATCTACCCATCCCTCCCAGAATATACCCCCCCTTTTCAACAAATGTATATGTGTGACCCTCCCAGAATCTACCCCTCCCTCCCAGAATACACGTCCCTTTTCAACAACTATATGCGACCCTCCCAGAATATACCCCTCCCTCTCAGAATATACCCCCTTTCAACAAATGTATATGTGCGACCCTCCAAGAATATACCTCTCCCTCCTTGAATATACCCCCTTTTCAACAACTATATGCGATCCTCCCAGAATATACCCCTCCCTCTCAGAATATACCCCCTTTTCAACAAATGTATATATGTGCGACCCTCCCAGAATATACCCCTCCCTACCAGAATACACCCCCCTTTTCAACAGCTGAATGCGACCCTCCCAGAATCTACCCCCCCCCCCCCTCCCAGAATATACACCTCTTTTCAACAACTATGTTATTATGCGACACTCCCATAATCTATCCCTCCCAGAATATACCCCCCTTTTCGTGATAAGTGTCTTCGAATCCCAGAATCTACCCTCCCTCCCAGAATATACCCCCTTTTCAACCAATTTATATGTGCGACCCTCCCAGAATCTACCCCTCCCTCCCAGAATATACCCCCCTTTTAAAAAAATATATATATGTGACCCTCCCAGAATCCACCTCTCCGTCCCAGAACATACCCCCCCCCCTTTCACCAACTATATGCGACCCTCTCAGAATCTACCCCTCCCAGAATATACCACCCTTTTCAACAAATGTGTATGTGCGACCCTCCCAGAATCTCCCCCCTCTCAGAATATACCCCTTTTCAACAACTATGTGCGACCCTCCGAGAATCTACCCCTCCCTCCTAGAATATACCCCTCCCTTTTCAACAACTATAATATTATGCGACCCTTCCAGAATCGACCCCTCCCTCCCAGAATAAACCCCTCCATTTTCAACAACTATAATATTATGCGACCCTCCCAGAATCTACCCCTCCCTCCCAGAATACACCCCCCTTTTCAACAACTATATGCGACCCTCCCAGAATCTACCCCTCCCTCCCAGAATATACCCCCTTTCAACAAATGTATATGTGCGACCCTCCAAGAATATACCTCTCCCTCCTTGAATATACCCCCTTTTCAACAACTATATGCAATCCTCCCAGAATATACCCCTCCCTACCAGAATACACCCCCCTTTTCAACAACTAAATGCGACCCTTCCAGAATCTACCCCCCCCCTCCCAGAATATGGCCCTCTTTTCAACAACTATATTATTATGCGACACTCCCAGAATCTATCCCTCCCAGAATATACCCCCTCCCTTTCAACAACTATATGCGACACTCTTAGAAATTACCCGTCCCTCCGAGAATACCCCCCCCCTTGTTAGACAACTATATGCCCCCTTCCGTCTCAGAATATATCCCTCCTCACCTCTCTATAATTATATGCGATATTCCAAGAATATACCCCTCAGTCACTGAATATGCCCCCTTTTCTAGGCTCTTTTGTAATTATGAGAGAATCTACCACTTGCTCCCAGAACTGAAAAATATTCTGGGAGGGAGGGGCAGATTCTGGGAGGGTCGCATATAGTTGTTGAAAAGGGGGGTATATTCTGGGAGGGAGGAGTATATTCTGGGAAGGTCGCATATATTTGTTGAAAAGGGGGGTGTATTCTAGGAGGGAGGGGTAGATTCTGGGAGCCGAATACACATCACATAACAATAAAGGGGGGGGGGGTAGATCCTGGAAGTGAGGGGTAGATTGTGGGAGCCAACGTAATTCACCCCGGCGGAATAGTTCGAGATCTGCCCTGGGGTAGATTCTGTGGCACCCACATCCTACCCGGGTATAATCTGGGAGGTGGGTATATTTTCAGACTTTACACCAGTAGTGAAAAAAAGTGGTGCAAGAGTGGTTGCTGCAATATTAAGCTGTCACTGCAATAATTGCATTATTGTGCAAAATAATAATTGTCCACCACTCCCCCAAAAAATAAACAAAAAACAATCGGAGGACTGCCCCAAAGCTTTGATTTTAGCCTAAAATGAAATAAATCCAGCATTCAGTTTGGACTGTATCGTAGGACAACTAAATTTTGACTGTTAAAACATTTTTTTGAAATTTTCTAAGTTCAATTTCGGACACATACTCTTATCCAAAAATTTTGAAAAATGGCTGCCAGGTCAACAAATTTTACCTCAAATCTCTTATCCAAAAATTTTGAAAAATGGCTGCCAGGTCAACAAATTTTACCCTTCTAAAGGCGTAATTATAAACATTAGTTAAATTTTAAAACGAGCTGCATAGATCTTAAGCTCGAATGGCCAAAACGTGACAGAGGCATAAATGGCGGCACGCACTGCGGCGGCGGCAGACGTCCAATGCAAAAACAGTAAGCATCCCCTTTTAGAGGAATGCTTAATAATAGACTCTCCCCAGGAATAAAAAAACATTGCCACTGTCGAGTAGTCACGGTCTGCCTCCTAATTTAATGTTATGCCCCGTGCATGTGGCGGTTATGCCCCATGCACGGGGCATAACCGCCACAGGCGAGTAAAGTTTTATTTCCCACATCAACTGTTCATAAATTGGCTGGGTGCTATCGGGTCTTGTTTCAACCAATGTACTGTGGGAGGTTGTCTTAGTAGCCATATTAGTCCAATTTATCTTTACTGCTGTAGGTGTTAAAGTAATATATGTCTTAGGGTGACGGACATGCCCCACTCTCCCCTATCTATATTTATATAGTTTTGTAAAAATTGAAGATTACATTTACGAACCAGTGAAAAGTTATGATCACAAAACATTGTGAGACACGAAAGTGGTCGTAGCATAGGACACGAAATTGTCGTAACATTGAAAATGAGGGGAATTGTTCATAGTACTTAGTGAGTTGAAGGATCTTAGTGTGGGATGAAACACTTTTGATTTGGCCAACTTTGGTGATAATTATTGATATTTAGTGAGGTGAAATGTTCATAGTTCTAAGTGAGCTGAAAGTCCATAATGTGAGGTGAAAGCTTTCATATCTAGCCAAGTACAGAAGTGATATATTTTGTGAGGGGAATTGTTCATAGTACTTAGTGAGTTGAATGATCTTAGTGTGGGGTGAAACACTTTTGATTTGGCCAACTACAGATTGGTGATATTTAGTGATATTTAGTGAGGTGAAATGCTCATAGTTCTAAGTGAGCTGAAAGTCCATAATGTGAGGTGAAAGCTTTCATATCTAGCCAAGTACAGAAGTGATATATTTTGTGAGGGGAATTGTTCATAGTACTTAGTGAGTTGAATGATCTTAGTGTGGGGTGAAACACTTTTGATTTGGCCAACTACAGATTGGTGATATTTAGTGATATTTAGTGAGGTGAAATGTTCATAGTTCTAAGTGAGCTGAAAGTCCATAATGTGAGGTGAAAGCTTTCATATCTAGCCAAGTACAGAAGTGATATATTTTGTGAGGGGAATTGTTCATAGTACTTAGTGAGTTGAATGATCTTAGTGTGGGGTGAAACACTTTTGATTTGGCCAACTACAGATTGGTGATATTTAGTGATATTTAGTGAGGTGAAATGTTCATAGTTCTAAGTGAGCTGAAAGTCCATAATGTGAGGTGAAAGCTTTCATATCTAGCCAAGTACAGAAGTGATATATTTTGTGAGGGGAATTGTTCATAGTACTTAGTAAGTTGAATGATCTTAGTGTGGGGTGAAACACTTTTGATTTGGCCAACTACAGATTGGTGATATTTAGTGATATTTAGTGAGGTGAAATGTCCATAGCTCTAAGTGAGCTGAAAGTCCATAATGTGAGGTGAAAGCTTCCATAACCTTAATGGATGTATGCCATAATCCATGCACAAACTGGTTTTGTTCATGACCGGACTCACAGGAAAAAGAAAAATAAACTAACTATGATGGTTAGCAGCATTTATGAACTAGCTAATAATATCGCTCCTCATACTTTGTCTCTTGTTAGTCCACAATTTGTCAAATTTGCTAAGGGCTCGAAATTTGCTGCTGCGTGAGTATATTTTTTGGGTGGGTCAGTTTTAACAAGGAATTACGGAATAAAGTATAGACCTCTAAATTCGGGTTTATACATTTAAAATTACTGAGGAATTCAGTGGTAACATAGGTAATTTATAATTGTCAGCATGGAAAAATGTGTACATGTATTATAGTTTTTGATTTCAATACTAGATTGTTGCATCTAAATTGTATTGTAGTTGGAGATGCAGTGTGGGTGAAACTAGACCTTGTGGTGGCCAGGCGTCGTCAAAGAAATACTAATATCCCGCACTCAGATGGTGAAAATACGTTTTTTTGAGGAAGAAGCAACGTAAGTACAGCCTTGTTTATCTTTAAGCATGTACCATCTCAATGAAATGATTATATAATATATATATTTGAATGCACAACCACAATGACCAGCATCCGGCCTGGCTGGGACTTGAACCGGGCACCTGCAGATTACGAGTCCTGTTATCCCATCCTGCGTGCAGGGTGTACTTGTCTTCCCACTACACCCTGCCAGATATGAGCCTGTGTCTACCTATTTGGGACCCCACTCCAGGAGGACACACGTGCCTCTCGTGCGACACCCCCCAAGCTTAGACATCAAAGCTAATCGCAACGCGCCGGCAATCAGACGGCACCGTCTGGCCTGGGAACATCAAGCCAAGTGACAGTATACGCGAAGCGATGCGAGAACTTGGCCAACGGTGTTCCAACATTGTGATAGCGTTGATGATAATGGCCCAACGTTGAGGCTGCACTGTATCCTTGCCATCTGCGAACTGTTATTTGTACAGCCTATCACACAATTATAGAGTGTGTACAACTGGATTATACAGTCAAATATTGCCACCTCTGATCACAAATTGAATAATTAGAGCCTAAAACGGGGGATTACATCAGCTAATAAATCAAAAACAGTTTAAACAGTGGCTAAACTCTTATTCTTGTGATTTTGTGTCGATATAATCCTCCTGATTATCTACTTATAAACGAAAACACACGCAAAATATGAGGTTTCATTTTGAAAAATATTGCGTAATTTCGAGATTAAATGTGCTCATATAAAGTCAAGAAAATAATTCAGAACGTTATATGTGTCTCTATTTATAGTATAATATGTATGCTATGACATACTTGAATTAGAAATGTATGGGTAACATATTTATTGCAATAAAAGCTATATTTGTTCTACATGTACCGCGTTCATAATTTTGGGCAGAGTTTGAAATTTAGGGGAGGGGCCGACAGTTGGGAGTCGCGTGGAGAGGGGTGCTCAAATAGGTGGGAAAGGCCTCATCGCATTCAGGGGTAGAGTGAGAACGATTACAACTGAAGTCTCTACAGGGTGTGTTTTCCCAGCCCTCCTCCTCCTGCAAAGTTGGACTGTCATCCTCATCCTGACTACATTCTCAATCCGATGACAGAGCCACTGGATCAACAGCATCAGTCAGTCGTTCGAGACTCTGGGCCCCAATGGTTGAGTGATTGACCTCCAAATTTTTCCCTTTTGCATATGTAGCTACATGTATGATCAATTTGGTCACCCCCTCCCGCGACGCTGTCGAAAACCGTCAGAATATGTTAAAATTATTTTTTACTAGCCCGGTGAACTAGTAAATGGACATTTCAAACCCTGATTGGTTTGTTGAAATACATTCAATGTAGCTCGCAAGTGGACCCCTCGCAGATGTGAATATATCTATATTATATGTCCAGCAATTTAAACAAACATTTTCATTGGTATACAATATTTTTAATTCTCAATGATGCATGTAAGCTGTGCAGTCGCTGAATTGAACATGACCTTAGCTGAGTGCCATATTGTGCGAGCGAACAATGCCAGTATTTCTGGTGTTTAAAAAAGGGTACACCGAATCCCCGGAAAATCCAAAAAAAGCCATAAATGTCATACCTGCAAAAGTGTGGGAACACCTGTACTTGAGATTTTGGGAAGTTAGAAACAAATTTGATACGATTACTGTTACCCACGTAATCTTTCGGTTTTATCATTATTTTTAAATTACAAATAATTCTACATACCGATATTAACATTAAAGATCTGTTTTATTTTCTGTGTACGATGTAACAATAACAATTTTACGCCAACGTCCTATACATTTAAATTTAGGTATGCTTTTAACTTAATATCGCTCATTCTTTGCGACGCCGTCTTTAATAGTGACCACAAACAAATCATTATATAAACTTTATGACAGGGTCAGAAGGAACACTAAAATAGTGCTAGTTTTAATAAAAACAAGATGTACTACTCGGAAAGGGGAAGAGGTGAGCTCATATTGAATACCAATTCGGTCAAAGTTAATAAATTATGTGGTTTACGTTTTTTGTAATAATGTTAACACTTCCTGTAAGAAAACAAATCAAACAGGAAGAGATTAATTGATAATAACAAATCTTGCTAATTTATCAATTGTTCATTTTATTTCACAGGCAAACAAATCCACATAATTTAAAAAAAACTATGGCCTGAGTCGAGCAAGTATTAACATTTTAGGTAAGATTTTATGATAAGGCCAATACACTATGATTCTTTAACTCTTGTCTGGTCAGCTGTACTAATTTTGCATCTGCACCAATCATTGCTTGGTGTCTATACAATTTGGGGATGTGACTCATATTATTGTGCTTGTGTAAATGACTTGACAACCTATTTTTATCAAATTTACAGGTTGGAATAACTGACTAGCAAAGGGGTAATTGATATACGTTTCAAAGTTATGCAGAATGCATGAGCAAATATTGCAAATATGGCATTATATATGCATGGATTGTCATGAAAAAATCTATTTGTCATGAAAAAGTAAATTGTATTCACTGTCATCATGATAAAGTCATGTTGTTTTATATGTACGATAATGTTGTCACCACATAGTCAGACTCACAAAATGTAGCCTATGTGCATGACACGCAGCATACCCCAGAGGCAAAAAATGGACATTTGTTGGATCAAAACTGCAACCATTGATGGTTGGGGTATACCACTATATTTCAGGTCATGATACATGACCAACTTTAATTGTGGAAAATTTAGATTTTTTCATTGACATCCCTGTATCTTGTATCAGTATTCCAAGTTCATGTTCAAGTTTGTTTATACAAAATAAGTTTATATTCACAAAAATCTGAGCATAGACGAAGTTTTTATGTTGTGCTTCTCTGTTGATTGTTTGAGCCAACAAGTTTTTATAACTTGATACATATCACATTTGTAGCAAGGCAATACTAAAATATATCTTTGTTTCTAATCTCAATCTAATCTTTTCATATACGAAAATTGTAGTAAAATATACCGCATGGCTTTTGATGTGGTTTTAATGACTGCACGATTGGGTGATTATCGACTAAATTTGATACTAATTGAGTTTGAAATCGTGAAATCGGAAACAAAGATATATTTCAGGATCCAGGCTACCTTCATACAATTTTCAAAATGGAGGTGCCTAAGAATTTGTTCCTGTAAATAATTACATTTGTTGTCATAAAGATAATTTTAGAATAACGCTGCTGGCAAGCATCCTTTAAACTGTTAGTCCGGTTATTCTTTTGTTCTGATTGGGGGGACATATTGTATGTCTTATTCAAGATTTAGAGGTAGATTGTCAGGGTGTGCTCAACTATGTAACATGCACCCACTGTGATGTGTTTTTGCAGGGTGTTAATTTTGTTTTAGACATTGAACCATCTGCAAATCCCTTCACGAAAAATACATATTGCATGTACTTCTCAAAATGTAAACTCGTCTTAAGAAAATATTCACTCGCCCGAGGTTTAAATTACTCACGATTGGCAGGTGGGCATGTGTAAATTTAAACTCCTGTGCATTATGGATTATCATTCGTTTATTTTGTAGAGATATTACATCGAAAAAACGATACAAATCTCATGGCGAAATTTGAAGATGATATTGATAGGGCTTCTGCAATCAACCTACAGGATTGTCTTTTCAATTGAATACAATATTTATTTTATAAAAATACTTGCAAGCTTTGCTGATGGCCGACCTTCATATTAAATGTGTACATATATTGAGCAATATCATAATTATGTTTTGGAAACTGCGGGCTGCTTTCACTCAGAACAAATTCTAACAGTTATTTTCTATTTTTGTTCAAAAGAAGATACATCAAACCTGACGACATCCTCTTCCATTCTTGATGGTACTACACAACAGGAAACATCACCACTATTACCACTCGAGTCTCCATTGCATGGTCAGGAATTATCGTATAAGGTTGTTGATGCCGAAGGAGTTTCAACAGGTAATATATTTTGGTCATTTCAATAAAATAATATTGTATTGTGTTTACGGAGGATTCTATTATTTGAACCTGAATACTCATATTTACAGTATTATATATCATGTTACTGGATTTGGCACTTCAGTGTGATTTGAAGTACTTTATCAATGAATAATTTATTAACTCAGTGGTCAGCTCTTCGCCACTTGTATTTGAACATTTTTTATTTTAGCGCCATTTCTCCAGCATTTCCAGATCTTGTGACCCCGTGAAATTCCGCGTTGGCTTGTTATGGTATCTTGATACTGGACATGTGTGGCAAAGTAATTTTACTACTTTTTGTTGAATATCTTCACCTTGGGTGATCACCAATTTTCTCTTTCTTTTTGTGATTGGCAGGCACTTTTTTAATACGTGACAAAGTAACTGGGGTAACTGCCATTCATACCAAAACATGTCCGGCTCGTCAAGCAAAGCAAGTATGTAATCATTTGACCCACGTCGCTTATTTATGGCTAAATAAACATTGAAATCAATCCCAAAATTTAATGTAATTTGTTTGCAAAGTAGGCTGTGATGTCCATATCTTGAAGGGAGCATGGTTCTTATGTTGTAGCTGATGATGAGGATGATGATAGTGATTGCTATTCCCCAGCAAATAAGAAAAAAAAAGTTTTCCATCAGAAGAGTGAATATCGTTACTCCTGCAGGAGTAGCAAGATTAAATCGATTAACTATTCTGTTGATAGCATGTCAGATCAGGAGGATAGTGGTACTGGAAGTTAGTATCAATTGGGTGAGGAGGATTACGAGTCTGAGTCATCTACTGACACGGTTCACTGAAGATCTGACAGATCTGACAGAAATGAATCAGAAACTACTAAATCGTGTCAGGGTGCATGATGATATAGACTCGGCTTGGCCCTGGAATGGAAACATATGGTGTGTAACAAAGAAAGGACAAAAAAACTAAATTAAAACCATATGACAACATCAATGAAGTCATAAACACTAAACAAGGCACGAAAAGTTTACAAAACAACAGACCATTACCCCCTCGTCCTGGAACAGCCCGTCATTTTGGTGCTTCACCTACAAGTAAAACAGTGACAGGAGCCGAGGGACTACTATCGGCCTCAAACCCAGCCTCTAACATCGCTACCACCAGCAAAGTGGATTCTTCTCCCAATTCCATTGTCAGCAGCCCTGGAACTGTTACTGTTAGCCCCAAGACGTCCACTGCAAGCACTGTGAGCAATGTTTCTGCAGATATACAAACTGTAAGTGCTTATCGCTAGATATTTCAAATGCCGTATGAACTGACTAAACAGGTGAATGTAAATATATATATATATATATATATATATATATATATACATATATATATATATATACTTTTCTCAAAATTACTCTGTTCAAATTATCACACATAAATGCCTATTTCTCACTCTTTTGTCATTTAATTCCTGTTTGCGGTAACACGACAAGGGTGTCAGGTCAGTACAGCGGACGTGTAGTGTCGCTTAGATTTTTCACACCTCTGTAGACGCGTTGTAAATATTTATTGTTGTTCTGGTCGTGTGCCGTGTGGACTCAAAGATCAGTGACATACCTTGACAGGAAGTAGAGTTTAACCTCTCTCCTTGCCACTGATCTTAATCATTTTTAAATCTCGGTAAATGTAAATATTAGTTGTAATTTCCACACAGATTACCTTGAGTCAATTTAACACTTTTATCATTATTATGTAATTACATGTGTGTGGATATATTGGTAAATAATACACTCTTCAACATCACTTAAATCGCATGCTATGGTATATTATGTCATGTCACATTAGTGGTCCATAGTCGATCTACTATTGCCATGATATTTTTATTTCTTTGTATCTATGTCTCGTTACACGTTTTATGTTTTCTCAATACTATCATTTATGCTCCCTCATCAGTTATGTATCTTTAAAACGATTACTACATTATCATGATTATGTATAGCTTGCCTAAAGATTGTAGAATAACATCATGCTATGATGCTACCTGATAAAATTTTATTAACAAAGTATGGAGGTATGAATAAAAATTCTTTAAATGATGTTCTAAATGTGGCTATAAATAAAAACGAGGAGAATGAAATTCCTTTGATAAAACATTCACCCTATGTAAATACTGATGAGCTGATATCATTTTGTGTAGAAAAGGCAAATAATTTCACTATTCTCAGTCTAAATGTGCAATCTTTAAATGCGAAGTTCGATCAAATTCAAATATTATTAAGTCAACTAAAATCTAAACGCGTGCAATTTAATGCAATATGTCTTCAAGAAACTTGGGTGACCGAAAATTCTGATTTAACATCTTTCCAGATTCCAGGTTATACCCTTATTTCACAAGGTGCGATTTGCAGCTCACATGCAGGCTTGGCAATTTATGTACAGGAACATTGTAAATATAAATTTTTGTCTTGCTATCAACACACGAAAATATGGGAAGGATTATTCCTTGAAATAAAGAGTAATGAATTTAAAAAGAAAGTTATAATAGGTAACATGTATAGACCGCCTCGAGAACGCAACGAAAATTATCAGTCTTTCCTAAACGAACTAAGTCCAATCCTAACTCATTTAGAAAAATATAACGATGAAATAATATTAACAGGTGACCTCAACATCAATCTCCTAAAAGTAAATCAAAGACCAATTATCAATGACTTCTTTGACATCATGATAACTAACAGTCTTTTTCCACACATAACCCTGCCTACACGATTAACGGAAAAATCAGGTTCCCTTATAGACAATTTTTATTGTAAATTCACACCTAATGTATCCGATGTATCGGCCTGTATTTTAACCAGTGACATATCAGATCATTCCCCATATTGCATTTCAATAAACATAACGTGTCCAAAAGCTCCGCGTGTAAAGCATGTATATATAAATAATATGACAAATGATAATATTAAAAATTTCAAATTAGAAATTAAAAATGCAAATTTACTAAATCAGATAAACATAGATCAACATACCGATCCTAATATAAATTATGGTGTAATAAAAGACGTTCTAATTGCTGCCAAACTTAAACATGTATCGCGTAAAAGGGTCAAATTTAATAAATTTAAACATAAAAAAACAGAATGGATCACTAAAGGAATAATAAGATCTATAAAGAGAGATGAATTGTACAGAGAATTTAAGAAAACACCCACTGATTCAAGTAATTACGAAGCTAGGAAAATAAATCTTCGCACATACAATGTTATAATAAAGAGAAGTATTTTCATTTCAAAGAAAACATATTATCATCATATTTTTCAAAAATATTCTTCGGACATAAAAAATACGTGGTCTATAATAAAAAACCTATTGCACAAAAAGAAAAAAAGTAATCTATTACCTAACAAAATAAAAATAGATAATATTTTAAACGAAAATATAGAAGTAATTACAAATTCATTTAATAAATATTTTGTAAATATCGGTCCTGATCTAGCATCAAGTATAAAAGATCCTACTCCGAACTCTTATAAGACGTTTCTCAAAAATCCTGCTTCTTCTCGTTTCTCTTTTGAACTCGTTAATGAAAATACAGTATCCAAAATTATGGATAATTTATCCACCAAAAAGAGCTGTGGAATTGATGAACCTATCAACCCATTTAATAAAATGTTTCAAAGCGGAAATTTTAGGTCCTTCGACAATTACAATAAACCAGTCTCTTGTTACAGAAATATTTCCCAATAAGCTAAAAATAGCTAAGGTCACTCCTATCTTCAAAAAAGGTGACCCTACTATTATTGAAAAGTATCGTCCTATTTCTCTTTTACCAGCATTATCAAAAGTTTTTGAGCGTGTCATCTATAATCAAATCAATAATTACTTTGTTTCTAATAATTTGTATTATGAGTGTCAATATGGCTTCCGCAAAAACCACTCCACAGAACTAGCAGCGTTGAATGTTGTTGATTCCATCATAAATCGCATGGAACTAGGACATACTCCCATAACAGTGTACTTTGATTTATCTAAAGCATTTGACACGCTAGACCACTCCATATTATTAAATAAACTTAAATATTACGGTATTCAAGGATGTGCCTTAGACATGATAAAAAATTACTTATCAAATACACAGCAATGTGTAGAAATAAATAATATTAAATCTTCTTTTATTAATTCATCAACAGGAGTCCCACAAGGCTCAATATTAGGTCCTCTTTTGTTTATCATTTACCACAACTACCATACATTCAACAATAACATGATAAATATTGACAGAAATTCAGTCACTGGTTAATGTCAAACAAACTTACCTTAAATTTACAAAAAATCAAAATATATGCTTTTTTACAAACCACAAAAGCGCGTCAAAATACCAAAATTGACAATCAATAACACAAATATAGAATGTGTCGACTAATTTAATTACTTAGGACCTCTGCTAAACAAGCATCTAAATTGGAAACAACATATAACTGAAATAGCAAATACAATCTCTAAAACCATAGGTATAATAAACAAATTAAAATATGAACTCCCTGAAAACACACTACTTACCATATATAATTCTCTCATCCTTCCCCATTTAAATTATTGTATACTTGCTTGGGGATATGACTCAAAACGAATATATAAACTACAAAAGAAAGCTATTCGCATAATTTCAAAAAGTAAGTTCTATTCACAATCAGATCCCATTTTCAAAAAACTGGAAATATTGAAAATAGATGACATTCATTATCTGCAACAAATAAAATTTCACTATAAATATTTAAATAATCTTCTTCCAAGTTATTTTAATTTAACTAATTTTAACTAATTTTAATTTTGCAACGAATGCTACAGTCCACAACTATTCCACACGAGGATGTCACCAAATACGAAATAGCCTAGTCAAACATGATTTTTCAAGTAAATGTATCAAATATAGTCTACCGATATTAATAAACACGACACCAATCATTATTCTAGACAAAATTACCTCACATAGTATCAAAGGTTTTACAACATATATTAAGCGTTCTTGTATTGTTCTTGTGCCAGTTAGCAAATTGCTATACATGTGAACGAGCCCAAACATGAGTCATTTTTCGAGTAATTACATATTTGTTTTTGACACACTATTCAATTTCCACCATATTTTGTGTTGCTGGTTTTTCTCGGTCTATAATGCCATTATAATCCGCTAAATACTATTTCAAGACAAGCAACATAATTATGAGGGACATACTGTTCTTCTTGTATATATTGTTGTTGTCCTTACAGAAATACATTAACAACGTTTTGTGTCTTTTTCGTTTATTTTGTATTATATAAAATATGATATCAGTTGTAAATCATTTATTTATTATTGTTTAATACACCATTTACTCAGGTGGCATCCATGACAGCGACTTTCAAAGTCTTTATGGATGTCTCCTTACCCTGTAGTGTTTCATTTTGCATATGAATCTTTATTGTGTATTTTTGTGGTGAAATAAACAAGTTTTCTTCTTCTTCTTCTTCAAATCTAGTAAAAATAAAAAGTAAGAAGGAATCTCATGTGAAGAAAACTAATTTGACTGTCTGGCTAAAAAGTGATGTGAAAAATCGAGCTGACAATGGTTCTGCTGCTTTACTTGATGAGAAGGTGGCAGGTTCATGTAGTGAATCAGATAGCAGTGAGGTCTTCCCTCTTTATACTTCATTGTCTCGACCCCAATCTGATATTGAATTTCATTCTGATTCGGTTTCAGAGTCTGATTGCGTTGATGAAGATGTAATGAGAGATACTAATAATCCTGGATTGTACATAAGGAAAGTGATGAAATCAAACACCACTAAAAGTGGTAAGAAGAAAAAACACGATAGGGTCTACAATTCATTCCAATATTGTGGAATATGTTGTAAGACTGTGTCAAGCTTTGCCCAGCATCTCATCGGGAAAGGTAACCAGAAAGGAAAACACAAGGCCTCATCAGATGTGCGGCAGATAGAGGATGAGAAAGACGCCGTTAAGAAGAAGAAACTGTTGTCGCTACTGAGAAATAAGTTTAACCATATGCAAAACATAAAGAATTTTGATAGGAAGAAGGGGGAGGTCATACTTGAAAGGCGTCCCACTGATAACTTCAGTGTAGCCAAATACGGCCCTTGTCCACCTTGCCTGACATGGGTGTCCACTAAACTCCTACGGAAACATCAGAAGTCTTGCCCTAAAAACCCATCTGATGTACTCTCACCTGCAGAAATAAGAACACAATCAGACACGTTAAGCCACCAAATCAACCCTTCAGCCGGCAAAAAACTTCTGAAAGAAGTGTTTCAGGTCATGCTGCATGACCATGTGGGGATTGTAGCCAGGAAAGATAATTTGATAGTCTGTTTGGGAAATCAGTGGATGGACAAGAACTTCGGCAACAACCTCAAAAGGGGCAAATACACGTCACACGTAATGAGACTTTAATAGTGGTTAGGAAGCTCGTCAAACATATTTGACATTAACAAATTGTACCTTCTCAAATGTTATCCTCTTTGCGGCGGCCATTCTCGCGCTTGCTCTTGTTGCGAATTGTGTGAGCATGTTTAACATGAATCACAGCTTGTGAAAAAATAGAGGCGTTGAGCGAGAATCCGTTTAGATTACACAAATTATGCACAATATTGTAAAGAACTTCGATGAGAATATCACTGGCTGACTAGATAGACACGTTTTAACATTCTAGACAGACAAATGCTAGTCAGGCAGACAATCCTATCCACTCCCACCCCCCTCTTCAATAATCTGGGGTGAACTCGTTCATATATGTGGGGTGACCAAAAGGAACTACCCCCAAGTATATCATGTACCACCTCGTCACCCCACATTTCAGAAATCACCCCCGAAGTAAAAAAATGCTCAACTATACTCTCGGCGTTCATATATGTGGGGTGACCAAAAGGTACTTCCCCCAAGTATATCCTGTACCACCAGTCAACCCACATTCATAAATCACCCCTGAAGTAAAATATTGCCCAAGTATACTCTCGGTGGTCTGTCCGTCCGTCCGTCCGTCCGTCCGTCCGTATGTCCGCCACTTTTTAGAACTATAACTTGTTTCACATAACTGGAAGCCACATTACACTTCACATACAGGTTAATCATGACTAAAGCTTGACTAATTGCACATTTGACCTTTCTGTAACCCCTTTGACCTTGACTTTTTTCCGATCGACAATTATTCTCGTTAACGCGATTCACTCAACATTTTTTTATGTATTGCTCCAAAATTTATACCATATATCAATTTCACTAATAGCTCGGATGAGTTCGAAATTTGGCAAGATTCGGACAGAAACTAGGTAATGGCGGCCAAAATGGCCGATTATCGGCCATTATTTTTTTAATATGCGTAATATCTGGAAAACCGGACCAGATCGCTAGACCATTACTATAAAACAAAATGTGCAGTTCCAGGTAGGGATATACCATGAAAAAATTCCACATGATAAAATTAAAAATGGCCGACTTGCGGCCACTATTGATCCACACATTTTCTCGTTAACGCGATCCACTCAACATTTTTTTATGTTTCGCTTCAAAATTTATACCATATATCCAGTTCACTGATAGCTCAGATGATTTCAAAATTTGGCAAGATTCGGACAGAAACTAGGTCATCGCGGCCAAAGTGGCCGAGTATCGGCCATTAATTTTTTAATATGCATAATATATGGAAAACCAGACCAGATAGCTAGACCTTTACTATAAAACAAAATGTGCAGTTCCAGGTAGGGATGTACCATGACAAATTCCAACATGATAAAATTAAAAATGGCCGACTTGCGGCCACTTTTGATCGACAAATTGTCTCGTTAACGCGATACACTCGACATTTTTTCATGTTTCGCTCCAAAATTTATATCATATATCCAAGTTTAGCTCGGATGAGTTCGAAATTGGGCAAGATTCGAACAGAAACTAGGTCATGGCGGCCAAAAAGGCCGATTATCGCCTATTATTTTTTTAAAATGCGTAATATCTGCCAAACCGGACCCCCTGTTCACTCATCATTTTTGTATGTTTCACTCAAAAATGTATAGTCTACCATATATCCATTTCACTAATAGCTCTGATGAAATTTATACCATTTATCCGTTTCACTAAAATACGACGTCCCTCTATAACCCCATTAAACTAATTCAAGAATTTTAATAGGCCTACATGGCAAATGGTCTAACTTTTGAAATATTGAATATAATTTTGCGAGTTTTTTACCCCTGTTGGGATTTAAAAAATGATCGTTTTTTTCACTTGTTTGTCATGTTTCTTAAAAAAAATTGCTTTGAAATCGCAGTTGCTGGGCCAATGTTGAACCAGAGCATGTCGATATGTTGCGTATCCTGGGTTTGTTTTTTGAAGGTTGTACCATACTTGTTATTGCATAACATTTTTCTGTTTTTCTTTGTATTTTTCCACCAATACAACATTTAAAAAAAAAAGATCGTTTTGTCACTTGTTTGTCATGTTTCTTAAAGAAAATTCCTTTGAAACTCATACCCTGATGTTGTACAGACATTATTATTCTTGGAAGAGGACTGCACACATGAGTGCCTAGATATAGATGGTTGCTTAGAGATACTTTTTACTGTCTATTTCATCATAACTATCACATTATTATATTAATTAACCTGTACATGAAATCTCATTTATATAAATGCTCAGTCTTTATATTTGTCCTGCAAAAAGAGACTTTAAAAGAAAAAAAATGTAACTATGCATTTTTGCCATATATTTATAATAAAATAGTACACATGTAAGTAATTTTCACCCATTTGAAGTTTTGAATTGCAACAGCGAAACACAACTTCAAGGGGGTGGAAATTTAAATGTAGGACTTTAATGGTTAAAATACATAGCCTTATCAACATTGAATATCTGGAATCATCTTTAAATGTAATTATTTCCCATGAAGCATAAAATATTGACCATGTGCTAATTAAATGTGGGGCCAGCATCGCAGTTGCTGGGCCAATGTTGAACCAGAGCATGTCGATATGTTGTGTATCCTGGGTTTGTTTTTTGAAGGTTGACCTTACTTGTTATTGCATAACTTTTTTCTGTTTTTCTTTGTATTTTTTCACCAATACAACATTTTCAAAAAATGATCGTTTTTTTCACTTGCTTGTCATGTTTCTTAAAGAAAATTGCTTTGAAATCGCAGTTGCTGGGCCAATGTTGAACCAGAGCAAATACAGAGCTTTAAAATCGTGAATTAAAAAAAAATGGACACTTTTTACCCAGAATGTGACGTCTACAGATGTCACATTCTGACGTATAAAGACTGTCCCCGCGCTGAAAGGGTTAATACTTTTTGCTCCAAGTTGTACCTTTAGATATTATATGTAACTTGTGGGAACGATAACGTATCCTGCTCAAATCTATTATGAATGTTTCAGTTGTCTGTCCAAAAAGATTGATTTACTGCGATTAGCACATTTGCGATTTCTTTTTTTTTTAAATATGATATTTTTTAATTGATGATTCGAGGCTGAGGCCTATTTTCGTCGCCGACGGGCCTTGTTATATTTGGACCTCTTACTGAAATCAGCGATATTTGACCATCAATTTGAGTTAATATTATTATAAAGCGGGTAGATTGGAAAACAACCCGTAACACCACCAACAGGCTGGGGATAACAATTTTAAATTATAATAGCGCTACTATTATCGAAATTGATAATTGGCGATTATTTTAGACTTCACGAAAAAGTCGCTGAATCACAAATTCACACGCGAAAATTACCAGATTACAGTAATGTGAGCAGGGTGAACTCTGTTCCTTGTTAGTGGTTCAAAAAAGTATAAATACGGCGTACAGCGCCACATGAGCCACACACACGATCGATACACTGCGGCTGCTGTTTGCTAGAATAAGTTATTAAGTATTACATCGGGCAGCATTGTAGTTATTACAAGGAGGTAAGTGGGCCATTCCAAATAAACCCTGGTGAAATTTCTCCATCATCAACCACATCAACACTGTCTTTATCTTTGCAAAATCTGTTCGATACCAGCGATATAAACGATTTACGTTTACAAAATGTGATACAGGATGATGATAATAACGGGTTTAACTCTCAGTCATATTCAATTCCATCAAGTCTTGATTCACATGTGTCCGCAGACACACCATCACCTTCATTAATCTCCGGTGAGATATTTTTCCACACACCAAAACTAAACATGGATAATAAACAACCAATTGAACCACCACCACAACTAAACAAACCCAGACAGCTGGTTCGGGCGTATGAAACGCAAATAATAGATTCTAGTGTGGAGAAGGTGAATAACGTGGAGAAGTCTAAGGAAGATACGTTAACGGCACCAGAAATCAAAACACGTCAAACCAAGTTGTTTGAAATAACATTAAAATACATACGTGAAAGAAGTGCACAAGATTCAGAATACTCGTATAACTTTGGTAATATAATGAAAGATGTTAAAACCCGTCTTGATTTTATCCAAACTATATACAAGCACAGTAATCCAGTAACAAACGAAACATTTTGGTGATTATCCAATGAATTATGCGTTGGAATGGGTAATGCTATTAATTTGGGGGCGGCAACAACACATAACCGTAAAACAAAGCTTAGCCCTATTCAGTTTGGGGGTGAAAAAAACACTCGTGCTCGTTTTATAATTCCGTTGTATGTATGGTATGATGGGCCTACGTCGGGAGCTCCATTATGGGGTCACAATGGCCGACGAGGGACTCCGCCCAATCTCACCATTTAAACTCAAACTCCCTCCTCCTCCGTCGAGTCGACAGTTCCAAATAAGTCAGAAAACTCTCTCCTCTCTTATCATGTTTATTCGATTAACATACGGCAACAGCAAAGCACAACCTCCCGCGCACGGCACGTCTCAATTGACTTAGCGAGAGCGAGCTACGGCACGTCCGTAGTCGCCGAGTGTAACGCCTGAAGTGCAGGAAAAATTCCAAGGCCGCACACATTGCAATTTGTGCAGCCGTCACCAAGGTACGGAAACGAGACGGTCATCCCCAACCCCCCGCGTCCAGGAAGCTGGGGATAACCGTCACATTAACTGAACGACGTCAGGATCCTACATATGCATACCTTGGTAAATATGGGGAAGAATGGGTGTATAATCAGCTCGTCAGGGACAAGAAATGCGTCGAACAACCAGGAAAGATATGTGAGGCGTCGTTTCCTTTGGCGTCCACCACACCAGACTACCTGTTTTTTACCGGAAATGGGGATTGCACAGCGTCAAGTCCGATTAATTTTGAACAAGGTGCTGTTGTAGCTATAGGAGAGTGCAAAACATCAAACCTCATCCTACCAAGTTCCAAGAATACAACACCTCAAGTTTGGCATATGGAAGATGTAACTGTACGGGACATCATATTAGCCCACAAACCAACTCTTATTATAGTCAGCCAGCCAAGATGTGGCATCTTATCAAAAAAATTAATAGATGGCAAATGTTTGTTACAAGCAAACCAGCAACACAGACATGTAGTTTAATAACCCACGAATGACCTCTAGCCTGCTGAAATCATTTTTTTCGATTCGAAAGTGTCTAAATTAGCGAAAACAAAATGGCCGCCAACTTGCGCTTTTATTTGATGTAAATCGCTATAACTTTGTCAATATCGTCGCCTCGGAGCTAAAGGATCCTATCTGACACTCGTCAGAGTGGCAGATAGGATCATTTAGCTCCGTGGCGACGATATGTACCCTATTCTAACGATTTTGGTGTGTAATATAATGTTTTCATGGTCAAGGAACACGATTATGACAACAAAAACATGATAGCAGTTCTTTTTATTTATTATTATTTATCAAAATCGTCATTTTGATGTGTAGGCAACATATGATATAATTTCAACATATGGAAATTGCTTGTTACAAGCAAACATGCACCTCATCATATCCATTATATACCATAGAACGTCACTGGGGGTTGTTGACAAACCTTCTTTTCGTGTTAAATGTCATAAAAACAAAATGACCGCCAAAATATGAGGCAGTAACACAAATTGTGGGAGTAAGTGCCAGTACATCCCGTCAACTACATTCTAAGTTACCACTGTCGTTGTACCCACGCGGTTTAACAAATATTGCTGTATCAAAGAAGCCTATTGCAATAGATCATTCAGATGATTCCTCATTCTCGTCTGATGAAGAACGCCCTAAGTTGACACCTGATGCAACTCCACTACAGGAAATATTTTGGCGTGGTATCGACATGGATCATGTTTCAGCTGTTATACCAAATAGTCTCAACCTTGTCTTAAGTGTTTTGTTTGTTAGGGAGAATATCCTTGAATTAGAAGAACAAGATAATTCTTTGAAAGTGAGAAATGTAGCATTGCTCAAGATATAGTCTACACTGCCTCTAAAAGTAGAAAACTTACATTAAAAAAGCTCGTGGGCCTCGGTCTGGCTCTTCATCAG
The DNA here is from genome assembly GCA_964017125.1 of Flabesymbios commensalis. NCBI lineage: Eukaryota > Metazoa > Annelida > Polychaeta > Terebellida > Flabelligeridae > Flabesymbios > Flabesymbios commensalis. The sequence continues at coordinate 56,916,508 of OZ024909.1, read as the reverse complement.
GCTACACGTTCAGAAAAAAATGGTAAACATCTTCCATGCAGCCGGTCATACTGTTGGAATTGATACACTTCGTAGAATTGACTCATCAATAGCCAATGATATTTTACGTAGATATGAACAGAAGGGTTACATATTTATTCCAAATGAAATATCGCCATACGCACCTGGTCGTATAATACTTTCATCTTTTGACAACATCGATGTTTTAGAGGAGACTACAGATGGGAAAAATACGTTCCATGACCCAAAGTGTGTTTTGTGGCAACGTGGGCCACGGTCACCACCAGAAGAAACGACTGTAAAAACAGGAAGAAATATAATACCTGATCAGAAACTACTTGAGAAATTCCACACTATTGACAGCGCAACTGTATACACTGGTGCAAGGCCAAATCCTATCATAACAAGTAGAGTTGAACCAGAAATACGGGATGTGGGTAGCGGGTGCCAAGCCATTTCAAATCTTTCAAACCAAACTTTGAATATTGGCTCGTATACATGTACAACCAAAATGAACAAAATGTTCCATCATGAGCAGTTTTCCATGCAGCATATGGTGTTGGAATGATGCCTATAATACAGGCCCATGCTGATGAAAACAATACTGTGGTGACCATTTTGAATAAATTCCAGGAGATGATGCATCATCTCGGCCAGAATCATGTTGTGATTGTCGGATATTAACCTCTCTATAGCAGAACAAAAGAACTTCAATGCTCAAATCCTGATAAATACGATAATGTTGTAGTAATAATGGGTAGCTTGCACATCTTGTATGAAGGCCATTGGCCAGCATATGGAAAATGCAGGCCTAGATGATGTCTGGTGGAGTCTTGCGCATTTGCACAAAATTCTACAAGTGCTATAATGGAGGTAAAGCATATTATCGAGCTTTTCGGGGGCATGTGATGGCATATGAAGCACTTTGTCGGATCCAATGGAAATTATTTCAGTCATGGGCTAGAGAAAGATCATCGTTGCAAGACCTTGATGATGAAGTAAAACTTTTGCATGACCACTTTGCAGATAAACACTATGAAACAGTGGATGTAGAAATTAGTGAGCAAGTTTCACAGCTGTTGCAAACATTAAAAGAAACTGTCATAAAAAATGCATTATGGATTCAATTCAACAAGAGGACCAAACTATTCATATTGGTCAACATATATAGAGCTTGTTGAAATTATGCTTGGCTTCATCCGAGCCTACAGAATCGGAGATTGGAAATTACATCTGCAAACTTTTGCAAAACTGTTGGTTTAGCACATACGATCACTTTGAAATATGCTTGGTGGGCTCTAGTATATTATGCAGATATGCTCAGCTTAGGGAAGAGTGCTCCTGAAGTATATATGCACTTTTTGTTGTTAATACAACTTATGGAGCATTCAGTCAGATTCCCATTGACCTAGTCAGCAAATATGTGTCTACACGGATCGTTGAGAGGATTATTCCTTTCTTTTCTCCAATGAAGAGACAAAACTCTATAACAAGTCTGTACAGATCTGTTGTCAATACAACTGGGAATGTAACAAAGTTGTGAAAGCTGACAGACGTCTGATGCAAAGATTGCTTAATGCACAACAGTCAGGACGCAATGTGGACATGAGTGGTATTCTGAAACACGAACTCTCGTGTGTACTTCTTTCATTAGCAAATACAGATGGTACGATAAACTCAAATTCGAAATCGGCGTTACTTGGCATACTTCCAACTGGTGTAGAAATTTGCACTGCTGTTTCATCTCCTTATGTATCAAATGCTATGGTTGGGGCATGCGTTCTAATCGATGGACATGCACTAATTCAAAATCCGGGAAAGCAGCAGGTTGTCGAACCTTTTCAGATTATGCAGACATATTTTCAAAATCAATATTTTCCCATTTCAGTCAAGGAGCAGCAAAGGTAGATGTAGTATTTGACTGATACATTGAAACACAATTCATAAAATCTCAAGAGTCAAGCGAGGATTACGTGCAAAGAAGCCAATCCGTAAAGTTGTGAGTAATGACCAGTATGGTTGGTAGCACTGCCCCAAGTATGGGCACAATTTATTTCACTCTCTGAAAATAAGGCTGATCTTGCAGCATTTTTGTCAGAAGATCTTGTGAAGAGATTCCCAAATGTCCCAGCAGGGTGCGAATTTGTTTTTGAGAGGAGGCTTTGTCTGCACAGAAAAAGCTTCATCAACCAGCCGAGAAAAGGTTCTTGCATTGACCTGTGACCACAAAGAGGCTGACATACGAATCATCCTCCATGGTTTAGCAGCAACTAAGAGAGACTATGATCACATGATGGTTTTCTGCAGAGATACTGATGTTTTGTTGCTCTTGTTGCACTTCTTTGGTGGAACTGATCACATTGTATGGATGATTGGTGGCACTGCACGAGAACGACGTTGTTATCCAGTGCATACCATATATAAAAACCTGCCACAGGATGTACACAAAAATATTCTGGGCTTTCATGCGCTTACAGGGTCAGATACCACATCATCATTTGCTGGATTTGGAAAGAAAAGCTGTTGGCAAATGTTCATTCGGGACCCTTTGCGTCTAGATGGGGTAGGGCGTGATGGCCCTTTCGGGCCAGTTGAAGAATTCATATGCTATTTGTACATGGCCCCCGATGTTGATGGTGGCGTTGATAAAGCCAGGGCTGAAAAGGAAAGAAAGAACTGGATCATTTACTACCAACATCTGATGCTCTGCAGCTACATGCTATATAATTATCAATCCAAGGTATGGCTGCACGCTGATAAGCAGTGTATTCAATCATTTGCTGGTTCACCTGAGTCATCTGGTGGATGGCTATCTATGGGCATTTGATTGGCAGTTGCATGGTCAACATTACCTGCAGTTTCAAAGGTATGTCTTGAACTAGTAGCATGTGTTTGCCTGACAAAATGTAAGTCATCGGCATGCAAGTGCTGCAATGCCGAAAATTGTTGTAACCCGACATCATGAGTTGTCGTCTATTATCATGGACCAAATTGTTTTGGTGACGTTTATTTCTCAATATTTTTCTAATAATTTAGTACACCAATTATGACCAGTTAATACGTCCTAATTTTAAAAACTATACCTAGAGAGACATAACAGAAGGATACAGTAGTTTACTACTTGGATTTACATCTGAAAACTTGTTTTTTTTCACATCATATGACGATTGTAATCAATAAACAATACTACTATCATGTTTTTATTGTCATAATCATGTGCCTTGACCACGAAAACATTATATTACATACCAAAATCATTAGAAAAGGGTAAATATTGACAAAGTTATAGCGATTTACATTATATAATAGCGCCAGTTGGCGGCCATTTTTTTTCACTAATTTAGACACTTTCGGACCGAAAAAAATGTTGTCAGCATGCTAGACGTTATTCCTGGGTTATTAAGCTACATGTCTGTGTTGTTGGTTTGCTTGTAACAAACATTTGCCATGTGTTGAAATGATAGCATATGTTGGCTGGCTGACTATTAAGAACATATTTTGTTTTTCAGAGAGTAACGTTCTACAAAGGATAAGCTGGTTAGGACAAAAACAATGTTTGGCCACAGAACTAGAAGACCAAATAAAAAATACCACCAAATGGTACTTACATACTATGTGGACCCTGAGGATGAAACTGAATGCAGAACAGACAGAACGTTCGACATGTCTATCGCTGCTAATCAGGAGTTTATCAAATGTCTAACAACTGATACAGGCAAGCAGGTCCTGTGTGAAATGTTGTCTGTTATTGAATCTGTTAAAGGAGATACGCTAAGAGCGGAAGTTTATTTTCCATCTGTTACTGATAAGAATGGTAACAGACATAGTCAGGATGCGGAAAACGAGGAAGAAAACAACGACACGAAAGAAGAATCATCGCCTTATTTTATTTTCTAACCATGTTTAACTTATATTGTACGTTCGATGAAAGCATCAGCACTTTAAAAGAATTAGATTCCGTTATAAATGAAAACCTTGAAGATGTTATGGAAAGTGTCGCAAAATCTTTCCTCATAATAAAGTAATAAAGCACGTATAGCTACAACTAACATTATGGACTTGGCTCATTTTGTTTGGTATCCGATCAAATATCCCACTGGGCACACGACATTGTTGCGACGTTGAATCAACGGCATTGACTCAACGTCGCAACAACGTCGTGTGTCCAGTGGTATAGTGTATAATTGATGTCAAAATTCTAAAATGCCAAATGGGATTTAGTTTTTCATCTTGTGATATGACATTGTGCCTTATGGTAATGCAAAATGTAACGTAGTTTCCATTGTGGCAGTGTCATTATGCTTGTTTTCATCGCATTGTGCCACGTGTCTTAATTTAATTTACAGTATATCAGATGACAACTTGCTTATACCACCCCCAGTCGCGCCTGGTAAATAATGTCAAAAGTTAAATTATAAATTCCGTTCTGTGTTATGACAGTGATCACCACGGAGGGTTTCGTTGTATTTTTTACACAGATTATATTATGCAAAAGGCAAGTTCTCTATTTGTCAGGGTACATATCTCGATACCCATACGATGATTGGGAACATGGCTGTGTTTGACAGTAACTGTCTACCATAACATTTAGCAGGTTTAGCAGAATGTAATTCTGTGAAACGCAGTGACGTCACCGGGAACCGTTTTGAATGGGAACTCGGTGAAAACAAACTTATATAAGACCCCCTCTCCCATACTTCATTGTATTAGATAGGCCTATCTCTGTGACAACAATGGAGGTCAGGGCTATTGAGTTTCACAGAATAGCAGAAAGGATTTCGGCATTTGTAAACAGTACTGCAACTAGTCACCAGGTGGCGCCTCTGACGTGTAGTAGTCTCAGCAGCTTGGGTGGGTACCCCTCATGTTATAAATGACGTGTACATGACGTTCTATAGATTATGGGCCAACGTCTAAAACATGTTACCAGTAATTGCGCCTTTACATATACAACAAGAACAAATCGTTAGCATGCAATTGGTATTAAAATAGAAAAAACTCAGTAAGCAACATCCGTTGTCTGTTGCCTGTTATTCCCCACAAATAAGAGACGTTGGTCCAATATTGTCTGAACGTTGGTGCAATGTCTGCGACGGTGGCGCAACATTAACACAACATTAAGACAACGGATGTTGCTTACTGAGGTTTTTTTCAATTTTTCTATTGTAATTTAACTTTTGACATTCTGTACCAGGCGCGACTGGGAATGGTATAAGCAAGTTCTCATCTGATGCACTGTAAATTAAATTAAGACACGTGGCACAATGCGATGAAAACAAGCATATTGACACTGCCACATTGGAAACTACGTTGCATTTTGCAATAATATAAGGCACAATGTCATATCAAAAGATGAAAAACTAATCCCATTTGGCATTTTAGAATTTTGACATCAATTATACGCCATAAGTAAGCGTGACCTAGTATGCACTTATCAGCATATATCAAGAACAAAATAGATCTTACATTTGCATAGCAAATATGAAAAGAGGTCTTCACCTTCCACAATTAAAAGTTTATTGCCAAAGCAATAACAATAGGGCTATAAGACAGGAGTCCTATGGCTGCCATCTTGGATATGCAAATTAGCTATTTTTTTAGGGCAATCAATCAGAGGGCTGTATTAGAAAACAAGTTGAGAGGATTGGATGAATATTGGTGATTGAAGAGCGTTTGGGTATACGTCGTTCTTGAATATGCAAATTAGCCCATGACGGTCATCTTGAATATGCAAATTAGCTGATTTTCGAACCCAACCAGGATAATTCATCAGAGGGGGTGCAGAAAAAAAATTACGAAGATCGGATGAATATTGATGACTAGAGAGTGCAAATTAACCCGTGGTGGCCATCTTGGATATGCAAATTAGCTGATTTTCAAATAAAGGCAGGATAATTCATCATAGGGTGTTCAGAAAAAAAATTGCGAAGATCTGATGAACAATGGCGACTGGACAGCGTTCATGTCGATCTTAAATATGCAAATTAGCCCATGGCTGCCATCTTGGATATAAAACTTAGCTGATTTCCAAACTCAAGCAGGATAACCCATCAGAGGGTGTTCGGAAAAAAATCGCGAAGATTGGATGAATATTGGCAACTATAGAGCGTTCATTTCGATCTTGAATATGCAAATTAGCCAATGGCTGCCATCTTGGATATGCAAATTAGTTGATTTTCGAACTTAAGCAGGATAATCCATCAGAGGGTGTTCAGAAAAAAATTCGCGAAGATCGGATGAATATTGGCGCTTTACATTGATTTTGCATATGCAAATTAGCCCATGGCTGCCATCTTGAATATGCAAATTAGCATATTTTTAAATTAAGCAGGATAATTCATCAGAAGGTGTTCAAATTTTTTTTCGTGAAGATCGGATGATTATTAGTGACTGGAGAGCGTTCACGTCGTCAAATTGTTGAAGAATAATAATAATATAGACAAATAAGACTGAGATTGACAGGCACAGTTTATATAAAAAACAAGAACAGGGAGTAACTGCTTTACTGGTACATGGTGTAAAAAACAAAACACACACACACTGCATTCAAATATCGCAAAGAATGACATGCATACATGTAGGCTACGAGCTTAGAATAGAACAAACTGTGACCTGAGTGGCAGGCACTTTGAAAACAAAAAACAAGAGTAACTGCGACCTGATATACACTCACCCACACACTGGTTGTGCATCTATAAACAGCAGTATGACTAGTGTAGGCGGATGTAGACGTTTAAAGGGACTGGCCCACGCTAAAGACATAAAAAAATCGGTGATTTTATTTCGGGTTCTTAAAGGGACTGGCCCACGCTAAAGACATAAAAAAATCGGTGATTTTATTTCGGGTTCTTAATATGACAATATGATGTAAGCATGTACATAGACTAGAACTGCAATTTTTTATAATTTTTGTGCTGCGCATTCACCAGTTAGGCTAGATATAGAGACGAAATTCCTGATTTGTAATTATTGACAACCATGTCAAAAATAGGAAATGCGGGAATTTCGCCTCTATATCTAGTCTAACTGATGCGCAGCACAAAAATTAGAAAAATTTGCAGTTCTAGTCTATGTACATGTTTACATCATATGGTCATATTAAGAACCCGAAATAAAATCACCGATTTTTTGATGATCTTAGCCTGGGCCAGTCCCTTTAAGCGTACTCACAATTCAGCACTCAAACCAATCATGTTTCTCCTTAGATGAATAAGAGCAAGGGGGGGGGGGGGGTTGAAAAGAGAGTAACTTTCGTTTTGAAGGAACCACTGTCGTGTGTACAATCAACGGCTATTAGGTCTACTCTCTACGCACTCGTAAGGACCCGTCATTTCTAGTCAACTATTCCTATTCGCTTTTTCCACTCTGAAATTTCACATTTGGGTCAGGTTCCCCAATCAAACCACCTGCGTGGCTCCCGACTAAACTTTATGGGACCAACTTTATAGTTCTTTATTGGTTCTGTCCTGGCATCGGTTGTGGATATATTTTTTAACGAATGCCATTTTCTAAATGTATTAATGGGCGTGGGGCCTGTTTTCGACGGGTCTCCCCATACGTCCTTACATGGGTTTGGCTGGGTTTGGCTATGATTCACACAAAACACAACATACAACTGAGAAACTAGTTATTTTCAAATAGTCTGTATTCTGTGGTAGCCAGTTTAACTCCATTCAGCTATTATGATGGGTCAGCATTAATCATTTGATCGTTATACGCGGGGACCGACTTTAGATATTATGATGATTTCAAAATTGAAAAAAACTTTTGATCTCATGGTTTATATATAAATATTTCAGCGTAGTAAGCAACTGGTAAGGTATAAACAAACAATTTTGTTCAACGTCTTGTGTTTACCGGAAACGCTTCCAGTATCTTAATGAAAATTATACACAATACATTATCAAAGTATTTAGAATAATACAAAGTGTACAATGCAATGTACATTGCTAAAAATTATCATGTGCTTGTAGAGCTTTGTTATGCTCTTTATATTAAACAGTAGTGTTTATGTTTCAGCATAATACAATAATTTCAACACATGTGTGCTGTTTGCTTACTGCGCATTGCTATGTCTGGTGTTATTATTTAAAGAACCCTCTGCATATTAAGCTCGTATTATATTTTATATTGCATCTATGTGGTTTGATACTGACAATATTATGGTGTTATTATATACAGCATTTGATCTTATGAAATATAACTACTATACGCACTTGAACACATGTAAATTTTCATATTTTAAGTCTGTACACAGTCAGCCGATCAGTTATCATTCTTTATACCTGTACTTATTGTGTTGAACAACCTAATTTCTGCCGAAGAATTACATTTGCAGGCAATGGTACCCCAAAGAAAGTCCCACCTCCAAAACAGAAATCAAAGGTTTCTGTACAACTGAAGTGGAAATGACAGACACTCGTCAAGCTCCGAGACGCACACACCATCACCCCTCTCCAACCACTTTGATCGACCCCTCTCCTACTACGCCAATTAAAAAAAATGAACTAGGATTGTCGAGAGATGGAAGGAATACCGAGTACTCGTTCTGAATGAGTCGCACCACACAGTTATCCAAAGACAATGAATCAGAGGCTACTACAAATTCTATTGGAAGGTGGAAGAGTGCTGCTTATAATAAATATATCAGGCCAAATTGTTCACAATGCGAGTATATCCTCCACAACTCGAATAAAAAATACTGATCTCGCCATCACTAGTATACTGCGTTCTGCCTAGTCAGCATTGCTACATTATCTCGACTTAAGTATTTGTGATACTGGCTCAGCCCAGGCTGGTCGGAATACTATATTTAGCCTAGTCATCCCCTCATCGACGTTACAGCTACACTAGTAATTACATGTACATACTCATGACATCGACTTCAAATATTTGTAATACTGGCTCAGCTCATGCTGGTCGATATACTATATTCTGCCTAGTCATCTGGTGATAAGACATTACTGCTACATACTCTTGACTTTGACTATTTGTGATACTGGCTCAGCTCATGGTGGTCGATATACTATATTCTGCCTAGTCATCTGGTGATAAGACATTACTTCTACATACTCTTGACTTTGACTATTTGTGCTACTGGGTCAGCTCATGGTGGTCGGTATACTTTATTCTACCTAGTCATCCGGTCTTAGACATTATTGCTACAAAATCTTTGACTTCAAATATTTGTGATACTGGCTCAGCTCATGCGGGTCGATATACTATATTCTGCCTGGTCATCTGGTGATAAAACATTACTGCTACATAATCTTGACTTTAACTATTTGTGATACTGGCTCAGTTCATGCTGGTCGGTATACTATATTCTACCTAGTCAGCTGGTCATAGCATTATTGCTACATACTCTTGTCTTCAACTCTTTGTGATAGGCATACTTGCTCAGCTCATGCTGCGAGGTATTATATATATTCTGCTTAGTCATGCGGGTATAGCCATCATTGCTCTGACTTTAATTATATGCTTCTTAACGACCATATAGGACTAGCTCTTATATTGTGTTGTATGTACATTAGAAAAATGTAAACTTGCTCATAAGTCATTGGTTTCTACGTACCCAGAGTATTTTTGCTACCATGTAGAATAACATTTACAGATATGTAGCTTTTTTATCTCTGGTTTTGGTGCGGGAAACATATAACATAATAATGTTGTGTAAATTTATTTTAAGTAGCTATATGACTATACATTTTGTTCAAATATTCCGTACTTGTTTAAATATATAAATGACAAGAATAATTTGAAGTATACATCTTTTTACATGTGAGTTTGCAGAAATAAACATGTTGTATGTACACATAAATATCGTATGGTCGTGATGAATGTCGAATACCATCGAAAACTAGCAGCTAGATCGAAAACTACCGATTCACATTACCCTAGAGTTCCTAAATAACACCCACAAGTAGAATATGTTCAATGTCGGTCATTTCCAATTAATTCATACGTTTTAATTAATGGTATAATTATGTCTAAAAATGGAATTTAGGACGGTATTGACCGTCTAAAACCACCACGCCGGCTCGCAGTGGGCGGTGGCGATAATAGCTAAAGTGCGTAGACCAGCATTAAAAGTGTTGGAACTGTAAAGAAAATAATACAATTCGTGGATTATGTAGCTTAGTGTTTTTATTAGTTATTTTCAATTGATTTATATTGATTTAGTAATACCACATACAAGCGTTCTCCTCTCTAGTTTCCATATCTGGCATGGTAATGTGGAGCGTGTCCCTGACAGACGCCAACGCCGGCTTTTTTCGTGATAGTAGGCCGCCCGCCATATCACATGACCCGGATTTTGTTATATAATTTCCATAGATCTTCTCTAGATCTATGATAATTTCTTCGCTTGTTTTTGTTGGATGTCAGAGAGAGTCCAAGCGCTACAAACTTTCCCAATCCAGTAATAAAAAAAATCTTTATTTAAAGGGACTGGCCCACGCTAAAATCATAAAAAAATCGGTGATTTTATTTTGGCTTCTTAATATGACCATATGATGTAAACATGTCCATAGACTAGAACTGCAAAAGTTTTTTAATTTTTCTGCTGCGCATTCACCAGTTAGGCTAGATATAGAGACGAAATTCCTGATTTCTAATTATTGACAACCATGTCAAAAATTAAAAATACGACATTGGGTTAGTGTCGTGCTGACTTGTAGTGGACACAGACATCAGCTAGAAATTGCGATGAACATGGAATAAAAGCTAAATTACGGCACAAAAAAAATCGTATATTTTTTTTATTATTATTACAACCATGTCAGAATGTCAAAGATTTGCGTGAGGTATATAGTGGGTGGCGGGAAATAACGATTTGGTCAGGGGGTTCGTTCAACGACCCACTAAGCCTGAAAACTTCTATTATAGTATAGATTAGTTACAGACAATCAGATACTGTCATAGAATAAATTGACTTTTCTACTATAAGGCGGCTCCGCCGCCAAGGTTAGGATGGATCGGTTATAGCTAGCGAGTTAAATACCTTCATGAGTTACTGAAAATAGAATATATACAAAAAACTACACAAAATAATATAAGCTGTTAAAGTGAATTATATCAAACCAGCTACATTATAATAGAAAAAAAGAGGGTCTTTTCACAAGTATTCTCACTGCCGCTGCTGCTTATACTGCTGCTGCATAAATTACTATTAGTTTTTATAGAGGTTTATATTTCTAAACTCAATATTTTATCTGTAGCAGTGGCAGTAGCAGCAGTAGTGGCAGTAAGAATAATTGAGAACGGACCCCGTATTTTAATTTGTGTCAAAAAGCATAGCATAAACCGACTATGAATAGATTAAATGCCATGTTAAAAACTATGGTAGTAAACCAAATAAACATGTTATAAACCCCCCTTAAATACTTTTGTAAAAGAGAACATATTGATAGGAGTGGTTACAAAAAAACTGGCATTCTCTCATGCTTATATTTCAAACGTATATGAAAAAAGTTAGTTGTGATATAAGGGTTTGTTTCAATGTAAAGTATACGAAACAAACTTTTAATAGTGTTGGAAGGAATAAATATCCTTATCCTACAATTAATAATAAAGCTGGCGACTTTGGCCGCCTTAGTAAAAAAGGAATATCTGTTTTTACCATTGGATTATAATTTACCAGCTTTGACCCGTGCTCATCACCGGCAAAGTAGGTTTCTCTTATAATTAGACCACAGCGAAATAAACACTGAAGCATGTTTAAAAATAAGATGAATATAACCGGCATATTATTTTATTGTAGCAAATAAATGAAATACAGTCCATATTGTTTGCTTAATTGGTCCTATTTAGCATAACCTATGTATTATTAAGAAAAAAAATTATCATCTCTATCAATTCACGTTACTTCTTTTCAGAAATTCTTTAAAAAAACATTTTTGGTCAGGTGGATATTTCTAAGTAAACATTGTGTTGGTGTTTGGACTAATTGAACATGGATATATGGATATATGGTGAAAATACTTTTGTAATAAAAAACAGAAATCAGGGGGTCTATTTAAAATTATATTTTGTTGATGTTGATGGTGAGCTCTTTTATTTTTGTTATTAGTTTTAAGAATGAAAACCCCATGTTAAATCTACATCACCATCACCGACCTTATATAAGTTTAGAGAGGTAAAAAACAGAAATGGCTCGTGTGTACGATAAGACCGTTCTTTTTCAAATAAATGACAACGATAGAACACCTGAAGTGTATGTTAAGGTAGAATCATACTCATAAAAAACACTGTACATATAAAAAAAATGTAATGTGGTATATTCCGATAAGAAGAAAGGAAACAAATCTGTTGAGATGTTAGGAAATAAGTTGTGGCTAAAGTTGAGGCCTTTAAACGTAAGAGAAAAAGCTCCATTTTCACCCAATATATTGTTTTATAGTACTATAAAGTATACTATAAACTAATAAAATGTCGAAGACACCCTTCTAAACAGCACCCAAAAAAGGCCATAAATTTATCTTAAAATTTAGCCTCAAATTTTAGCCTCACTCTATTAGGTGATGTTAGGCGGTATTATATGTGGTGTTTTCTTATATGTATCACCTATCCTGAGAACATTTCTTCCTCTTTTTCAGTGTTTGAAAAGGGTGTTTTGTGTGTGTGAACTAATCAATGGTTTTTCGTGGAATGAGCAAATATGATCATAGGTCTAATTGTTTCTTCATATCCATTGAATAAAGATCTCATTGACAGATTTGTGGGTAGAATTGCTAAAAAAAATACACGAGAACACTAATGATGAACAAACCTAGTAGTTCTTATCCTTGTGATGCCAAATTGATCAATACTACCCTCGAATTGTTGGATCAATTCAAAAACAGCTTTTTATACCGTGGTGATAGTGATGATGATGATGCGAGACCCCCGAAATGTCTCTGTGTATGAAATGATTAATAACAATGAATCTCTTCTCAAAGAAGTGGTTTATTCAATACTTACTTACCTTTCTTTCTTTCATGTTTCATTTTATAACACGCCCGCATGTAAGAGTTCAAACAGTTGTTTATCGCATTCATTGATTCTTTCTTTCGTTCTTTTCATTCATTCATTTTTTCATTCATTCTTTCTCTCATTCATTCTTTCATTCATTCTTTCATACTCAGCTCATGCTGGTCGGTTTCATAGATTTTGTTAGTATACTGTATTTTCTAAGCACCCGGCTACGTAGCAAAACATTTAGTTTGTACAAATCTCAGACCTTAAACATTTTCAAAGTTACAGTTAACCCCCGTTGACTGCCAACATATTTATTACGCCGTTGTCAGTGTTGATCAGTGCCTTATACTTTCTTTTTGTGGGCTGCCGGTCATGATCTTCAGAACATGACCTATGGCGCTCGCAAGAGGACAGCCTCACTTTTTAGTTGCTCTACTGTTTATAAACATGTGTAATTAGCAACATGTTATTAGTTAGATTTATTTTATATCTTCATATTATTTTAGTCAGACTTTATTCCATATCTTTGTTTAAAGAATGACTTTGATTTCAAGTAAAAGTTCAAGTAGAGGAGCTTTCTCAGGCTTGTTATGTTATAGATTATAGTTATATAGTTGCATTACCATTTATTGTTAAGTAAAACGTTCTTGTGTTTATATATCGTATAATATCAACACAATTTACACTTTGACAATTATGTTTTTTTTAAAACTGTGTCATATCTCAAATTGTAATAAAACTGTCAATTTATTGACAAAAATGATTTATTTTGTAACAATAAAAAATACAAATAAATCATTTTATTTTTCCAAATACTGTGTGTTTTTTCTACAAAATGTAAATTTTATTTCGAGGATGATTTCCGGGTCATTTTAAAGTAGCCTTAGGCCTGTGTTTTAGCTAGCTGTTTCCGCTTCATTTGAATACCTATGTTTTGGGTCTACGGTCATTATCAATATTTTACTTTTACAGCGCGGGTCAGCTTTAGACGTAAAAATTTGACGTCTACCCGGGACGTCTACAGATGTAAGATTCTTACGTCTAAAGTCGATCCCCGCGCTGAAGGGTTAAAGGGACTGGCCCAGGATAAAATCATTAAAAAATCGGTGATTTTATTTTGGCTTCTTAATATGACCATATGATGTAAACATGTCCATAGACTAGAACTGCAAAAGTTTTTTAATTTTTCTGCTGCGCATTCACCAGTTAGACTAGATATAGAGACGACATTCCCGATCTGCGCATGCGTCGGCAAATGTTTACATTTTGAATTTCCTGCTGAAAATACGTCGAATAAAGCTATATCCAGAAGTTTAAAACATCTATAATTCGGCATATACCTGTATACGAAGACATAGAAGACCAAGACGATGACATTAAAACACAGCTTCATTTGGTTCGTGTCATTTTATACACTTTGATTCAGTAGCCCGGCCAACCCTGTGTGACACTTTGTGAGTTACTCTACAACCTCCTGTATAGAGAACTCCTGTATCCCAGCGTTATCGAGGTGTGATCAACACTGACACGTGGATCTGGTGGTGGCAGAGGTAATCGCAGCTGAGTGACACGCGCCCACGCGACACTAAACAGTAATCACCCTAGATCTGCCTCATATACACTGAAATGACAGAGGAAAACGCAAACGAAAAAATTGAAAACTTATAAAAACTGAGTTACAGAGAAATTTGAACGAAAACATGACACAGAAAAAAGAAAAGGGGAAATCGTCAACACATAAATCTCCGGCAAAAGAAAGAAATGGAGGGGGCTCGGATGCTGCGGGATTGCGTCTGGATGCGGAAGCTATGGCAAAGATCGTGGGGGAAGTGGTAAGCCAGCTGACCCCGATACTTGTAAAAACAATCACAACGGCCATATCAGTATGCATGACTGACTCAATGACAAAAGAGATGAAGAAAATAGAAAAAGAACAAGCCACACAACGCCAGTACGTACAACAACAAACATTAAATGCACTCTACGAAAGAGACAAACTTGAGCAATATGACAGAAGATTGAACATTAGAATTACTGGTGTGGAGGAACAAGAACATGAGGCTGTGGAGGACTTAGTGGAACAAGTGTGTGCTGCCACAGAAGCGCCAATCAAAAAAGAGGACATTTCGGCGTGCCATAGAATGGGTGAGAGAGGAAACAAACATCGCACCATCATCTGCAGGTTTGTTTCCCGTGACACCCAGTCCAGAGTAATGAAAAACAAGAAAAAACTGCGAGGAAAAGAAGGCTACAACAACCAAGTGTACATAAATGAGGACTTGACTCGTCTGAGGGCGCGTTTATTTCACTTGGTAAGAAAAAGTGGGAAAGTGACGAGTACGAGCACGAAGAATGGCAGAATCTACTGCAACGTCCCAGGAAAACAGCGACCTATTATATTGGACTCCCCTGATGACTTGCACCGTTTAGAATTTGATGAAGTGCCCTACTCAGATCTAGGTCTCGGCTGTTATACCCTACCCGTAAATGCATAAACATTATAAACTCCTCGATCACATGCAAGGATTATTGTATATATTAAAAACTGACAATGTCTACAGAAACCGATATACTTGCAACTATAGGGGGCCTACACAACAACTCCTTAAATCACATTCTCAACGCTGATGTTGCTGGGAAAAATGAAGATATAGACTATGAAATCACCACTATTAAACATTCTCCATACCTCAACATTTCTGAATTTTCAAAAATTCTCAAAGAAAATCAACTTCAGTTTTGCGTCTTGAGTTTAAATATACAGTCCCTGAATGCTAAATTTGACGAACTTATAATTTTCCTCCATAAATTAAATGAATCAGGCTGTGAATTTGGTGCGATATGTATTCAAGAAACGTGGCTAACTGATCAATCAGATGTGTCATTATTTAAAATAGACGGCTATAACTTGATTTCACAGGGGAAAAAATGTAGTGCACATGGTGGTCTGGCAATATATTTGAACGATAACTTAAATTACAAATCTTTGACACTTTATGATAAATCTGACATTTTTGAAGCACAATTTATAGAAATTTCTGGTTCAGACATCCATAAACCAGTCATTATAGGAAATATGTATAGGCCACCACGTGATTTAAATAAAAATTATGAAACATTTATTCATGAAATAGGTCCAATATTAAAAGAACTAGAAAAATCAAACACGGAATCGATTCTATCAGGAGACTTTAATATAAATCTATTAAATATAAATGAAAAATCTATTTTCAATGAATTCCTGGACACGATGATATCTCATAGCTTCTACCCCAAGATCACTCTGCCTACCAGATTAACTGCTCGCAAAGGCACGTTGCTTGACAACTTTTTTTGTAAATTCTCAAAAGCCACATCAGAAATGAAGACATGCATTTTGGTCAGTGAAATCTCAGATCATTTCCCTTACTTCATGACATTAGATATAAAAAAACATAAAACTCAAATAAATCCTCATCGCATAACTATTCCAAAACTATCTCTTTTAGATATAGATAATATAAAAAATCAAATTACTGCAGATAACCTCCAAAATATAATAAGTAGGGACCCTAAAACAGACCCAAACATAAACTACAACATAATTGACGAATCTATCACTAAGGCAATTAAAATGTTTTCAAAATCAAAAATAGCTAAATTAAACAGACGAAAACACAAGCTGTCAAAATGGATAACAATAGGCATAATAAGATCTATAAATACCAGAAACGATATGTATAGAAAACTGAGAAAAACGTCACCTGACTCTGAAGATTTTCAAACGAGAACAACTAACCTTAAAACTTTTAACACTATTTTGAAAAGAAGCATCCATACAGCGAAAAAACAGTATTATAATTCCTGTTTTGACAAATATAAAAATAATATTAAACAGACGTGGTCGACTATAAATACCATTCTAAATAAAAATAACAAGAAACATAAATTCCCAGATTTGTTTAATATAAACGGGACATTAACAGACAATAAAAAAGACATTGTAAATAGCTTTAACAGATATTTCTGTAACATTGGTCCAAAATTGGAATCTGCAATCATCATTGATTCTAACAAATCTTACAACCATTATCTAAAAAATCCCACAACTGCGACATTTCACTTTGAGCCAACAAATAGCACAACTGTCACTAAAATAATCAATGAACTTAAAACAAGACATAGCACCGGTCCGGATGGATTATCCACAAAATTATTACAGTATATTAAAGAACCCTTAATTGAAGCAATAACTATCACCCTTAACCAGTCTCTGAATACAGGCATTTTTCCTGAAAAATTGAAAATCGCCAAGGTAATACCAATTCATAAAAAAGAGGATCCATCGCTTTTAGAAAATTACCGACCGATTTCAATCTTACCATCTATCTCTAAAATTTTCGAAAAAATTATTTGTAACCAAATTAATGACTATTTCAACCTAAATAATTTGTTCCATAGCGGTCAATACGGTTTTAGAAAGCACCACTCAACCGAATTGGCTGCTATGGAATTAATTGACAGAACAACACAAGATATGGATAGAGGAGAAACTCCTTTTGGCATATTCTTGGACCTCTCCAAAGCCTTTGATACCCTGAATCACACAATACTCTTAAATAAACTAAATCATTACGGTATTAAACACTGTCCATTAAAACTTCTAGAAAGCTATCTCTCTAATAGATTACAATATGTAGAAGACGACAATATTAAGTCAGAATACATACCAATTACCACAGGAGTTCCTCAGGGTTCTATCTTGGGCCCACTATTATTTATTATTTATTTGAACGATATTTCTTTTTCAAGTAAATTATTTAAATTCATTGTATACGCAGATGACACTACACTGTTCGCTAATTTCAGCAATCTCAACAAAAATAACAAATTGAATAAAGAATTAGCAGAAATAAGCACTTGGTTGAAAGTAAACAAATTATCACTAAATTCTGCTAAATCGAAATTCATGATATTCAGAAAACCACAGAAACAAATTAAATTACCAATTGTCAAAATAAATGGAATACAAATTGAATGTGTTGATAATTTTAACTTTTTAGGGGTGATCATTGACAAGAATCTTACTTGGAAAAATCATTTAAACAAAGTCTCAAATAAAATAGTCAGAATAATAGGTATAATGAACAAACTAAAATTCACCCTTCCTCAAAATATTCTCATTAATATCTACAATTCTCTAATAATACCACATATTAACTATTGCATTCTTTTATGGGGCAGCGAAAACAGTCGAGTTTCTAAATTGCAAAAAAGAGCAGTACGAATAATACGTAAGGAATCTCGCCTGTCTCACACAGATCCGATATTTAAAGAATTGAACCTCCTAAAAATAAACGACATATATCGCCTTCAACTATTAAAATGTTACTTTAAATACGAGCACAATTTACTCCCAAAATACTTTGATGTATTTAATCTTAGGCTCAATTCTGAAATCCATGCTCATAATACAAGAAATCAACATAAATTACGCATACCTTTTGTAAAACATAATTTTGCCAAAGCTTGTGTTCGATATCAATTAACAAAAACTGTAAATAGCATGCCACGATCAATAACCGATAAAGTACACACTCATAGTTTTAACGGGTTTTCAACGTATGTCAAATTTATATTTTTAGACACATATGCTACTGATTGTAATATCTCAAACTGCTATGTATGCAGTATCAATTTGAACTAGTGAATTCTGCTCTGTGGAGCCAAACGGCAGGATCAGCCTATTTGTAAAGCAGGCAGATGCTGCCTTTCGGTTTTGCACGGCAGAATCAAAGTTTATTTTTTCATACTTTATTTTTTATATAACTACTACGTCTATAGGTTAAACTTTATAGTAAAGCTATTATATTCGCTCACTTCACATTTATAGCTCATATGTTTACTACTCATAACTTCAAAATGTTATATGTTTATATAGATGATATCATGGGTGGCCTCCATGCTAGCGACCTTGTGGTCTTAATGGAGGTCTCCCAAACCACCCTGTCAATTTTATTTCACTCATCTTTCATTTACTAATTTTTTATGGTTGAATAAACACTTCTTCTTCTTCTTCTTCTTCTTCTTCCCGTATTTCTAATTTTTTACATGGTTGTCAATAATTAGAAATCAGGAATTTCGTCTCTATATCGGCCTAACTGGTGAATGCGCAGCACAAAAATTAAAAAAACTTTTGCAGTTCTAGTCTATGGACATGTTTACATCATATGGTCATATTAAGAAGCCAAAATAAA
The DNA here is from genome assembly GCA_964017125.1 of Flabesymbios commensalis. Classification (NCBI taxonomy): domain Eukaryota; kingdom Metazoa; phylum Annelida; class Polychaeta; order Terebellida; family Flabelligeridae; genus Flabesymbios; species Flabesymbios commensalis. Next base: position 56,897,315 of record OZ024909.1, on the reverse strand, counting down.
ATTGCCGATTTTTTTTATGATTTTAGCCTGGGCCAGTCCCTTTAATGGCCGTTAAAAATCCTTAAATTACTCTTATTAAATTTGAAGCGTCGCTTCGCTCTGCTCCATAATACGCTTCGCTCGGATCAATACTTAACCTATAGTCCAAGCTGGTGTAATGTATTTTGTCACTGAACCTTGTTTAGTAACATATATATGGGTTTTTATACAATTCGACCAAGCTGATTATAAATCCAGTGAGTGACAGATTGTACATGTTGAGCATTTTTAGTAATAGGCAAAATGCAAAATGGCCTCCATACGAAAATAGTTAACAATAAATGTTTTCCCCAAAAATGTTTTTTCTCATTCCAATAGTGTCTTCAAGGCATAATGCAATACTTGGCTTTGACTTGAATTTACCTTTGCATAATTATATGAGCCCGCATACCTTCATTTGGCGTATTAGGCGTGGGATATATGTAGTGCTGATCAAGCAACCCAACTAATCATTAAATTGTAAAATACCGTTGCTGATTAAATAACAGCAGATGGAAGAAGATTTCATTTGGTCATTATAATCTATAGGCTTGCTCAGAAAATAATTTTAATGATGAATTGGAGTATCAGGCAGTAGGACTGATCGTTCACTAGGCGGTTCTGATGACGTATACTTTTGTATAGCAAACATGTTTTTTTAATTTATGTTACCTCTAATATATTTGAAAGATTGACTAGGCCCTAGTTTTTTTTCTGTTGTGATTAATATAGCTAAGGCCCCTGTACAAAAGCCACAGACAGGAACAGCGACTAATCCCTTTAACTATTATGGGATTTTGCTGTTTTCCTAACGTTTTTTAAACTTGTATTAGGGTCTGCATAATCTGAATTTAGTAAAGGTTTTATAAAGGTCATATTGACCGTTTACATGTCAACTTTGACATATTGGTGACTTTTTATTTCTTTATTTTTTGGTGTTTTTTATACGGCGCGAATCGGTTATACGCTCGGTTGTCATTATTATCCCACTAATTTGAACAGTTTGGGTCACTGCATATGTGTGCACCAAGGAAAAATATCGGCCATCGCGGGACTCGAACCCGGTACCCCCGGGCTCTGGGTCAACCACGCTACCAATGATCTATCCTGGCACTAAATTGAGTATAAGAACAGGTCCACTCGATTCGTGGAAATAGCATTTTTCTATAGATTGTATGCTGCAGCTCTTTCAATTTTGAACAATTTATGATCAATGTGAATAATTCAAAAGGAGGCATAATTAAATCAGGATGTTTGTTTACTCATTTGTTAGAAATAACTATATATCGCCCTCATAAAAGAACAAAAGCTGAGCAAAATAGGAATGTGTAGTGCGGGATGTCGCAGATTCATTATTTCGCTAATCAGGTCATCACAGAGCGGTATATACACAGATGGGCATGCACGTAGGCCCAGGGGAGGATCTAGATTCCCACTGACGGGGGTAAAAATTGGCAGAGGAACATTTCACTGTCACAGTAGGGGGAGGCATGCCCCCTCGGACAAAATAAGCATTTCTAAAACTTCCGCCCTCCTGCAATCTATGACATATCGGTCACTGTTCCTTCCTTAGTGTGCAAGCAAATCCCTACATAAGATTATAGATTTTTCGAAGGGGGGGGGGGATGGTTAAACCTGGCCTATCATTAAACAACCTCCAAATCAGAGTAGAAATGTAATTAAGATGAGGGGACAAAACAAAGTAGATATAGGGGGTCAATACAGTATATATAAAAAAAGAAAACATGTTCACACTCTACACGTAGTCTGCACGTTGGTAAAAGAAACATGCATTGAGTGTTAGTACATACTGCGTTAGTGTTAGTACATACTAAAACTTGGAGACAATTATAAATTTTGCAAGCTTTATTTATTACTCAAGGTTTACAATCTGCATTGCAATCAGCATGGTCGAATCATGTAAAAACAGTCATGAAAATGTATATATGGCCCTCCTCTATTGGTTAAAATTCTATGTTATTGACTAATATTCGACTTGAATGAATGAAGCTCAACATCAGCTGTGACAACCCGTCTTGTAGCTCGTTTGGGCCGAATCATGCTACCATGACGACAGCGGACACCACTGATTCACGGTGACAATTTCTCATTAAACCATAAAATTCCTTTGACAACAAAATCATGAAAGTGGCATTCAGTATACGTTTCCTGGTGTGAAGTATCAGTAAATATCTAAATCATATGACAATAGGCAATAATTATATTAACTTAGACCAACATAGGCCTATATTATTTTTTCTTAATAAAAATGATGACGACTATCCTAAATTTTTGCCCAAAATATTAAAAGTAAAATCAACATTTCTCAGTCTCAAATGTTTTGAAATAATCTCGGCTACATTTTTATCAGTTTACTAACTTTACTAGAATACTATGTCATAAATGAAAAAAACAGCGGCTGCCATCTTGTGTGAGTGAAATATTGGTCAAATTATCTAAAAGACACAAGACATGAATTTCTCGACCCACAGTTACCTAGAAACAATAAACTATGTTATCTAGATGATAAAGAAGATTATTTTTCATAAGTGAAAAAAACGGCGTCCATCTTGGATTTCTCGATCACAAATCACCTAAAGACCATAAAATCCACATATTTAGGTGTGAGACCAAGACTATTTTTCAGAAAAAAATACGGCGGTCATCTTAGATTTGTAGGCGAGATATAGGTCAAACTATCTCAAGAAGCCAAGAAATACATTTCTCTATGCCAAGTCACCTAAAACCATAAATCACACATAGCAATGTCATAAATCAATTAGTGGCTGATTCAACTAGTTCTCCTGTCTGTACGCTCAAGAAACAAGTACTTCTTTCTTGAGCGTACCATCTTCCCTTGGCCAGTCTCACGCGAGTGCTACCGCAGGAGCCTGGCCGTATTGAGTACTACAATCAGTTATTCTGCCTATGTGGTCATCTTGGGGGTGTGTCTGAGATTCAAACCTCATTGGATGTTTCATATTTATAAATAGGCCATAAAAGATCGCGAGGAATTGACTTATTGTTCATCTCTCATGCACAGTTACCTGTTTCCGTTGCTAGATGTATTATATAGACAAGTTGGGAATCTATCATTTTGGACAGTGAGGTGTGCCGAATTTCGTCATGGCGGCCAGTAATCATATAGTTCATAGTTCATTTATTCAGCTTTGACATAGTCTTTGAGCATTTTACAATTCATATAATACATGCATGTACGAGGAGACAAAACGAAAATAAAATAATTCAAAGTATGATCCGTTGGAAACTTGAATATACAAAAGCAGCAAGGTTACGAATAGTTTTGACATGATCGGTTGACATTAATGTAATAAATTTATACATGGAAGGGTATTTAAAATAATATTCAGGTATATATCTTTGTCTTAAATCACTTAAAATCTTACATACCAATAGAAAGTGATACTCATAGCCCAAGACACCACACACCTCACACATGCGCTGATTATATGGTATCGGCCGATGTCATTTGCCTGACACAGCAGGGAGTCGGTGATTTTTAGTTACAAATTTCACAAAAGCATATCTATGTTTCGGTATAACAATTTTATTAAAATAATTACTATGACATGGCATAACTTTATATGATTTATATATCAGACCATCTGAACTGGCAGATAAAGCAGCATTCCATTTGGTCAAATATAAATCCTGCATGTAACCTCTGCTTACACAAATGTAAAAAAGCATGCTGATTCACAATGTTCTGGTTATCCCAAGCAAAATTCAGACCCATAATATATAGTAATGATTTTAAAGACATTGTCCAGCTTGAAAAAGAGGGTGATTTTTCACACATTTCATACTCGATATCATAAGCTCTCTTAACCAGAGGATTGCTCATTCCCGTGATAATTTTAATCCAGTATTTCAAAATTCTTGTTTTACTAGTTATTTGTAATGGGAAACGTCCCAATTCTCCATATATATATATATATACCAGTACTACGTTTGACATGTAAAACTCTTTTACAAAATGAAAGATGTACACGCTCCACATCTAGAGCACTATGAAAACCCCACACTTCCAAACCATATAATACTAATGGCTGACAAGTTTATCAAACAGGGAACAGAGAAAATTGGGGTCTGGAGCATATAATTCATGAGTGTCATTAAATAGTTCATATACCGCCTTTAACCCTCGATCGGCTAGGTTTGAAAACTTACCACTGCAACTGAGTACGAGTCCCAGATAAGATACAGAATTAGAAATAGTCAAAAGTTTGTCACCAAAGAAAAAATGATCGTCAAGGGATGTAGTACCCCCTTTTCTAAAAAATATTATTGATGTTTTTGTAGTGTTCACGTGAAGTTTCCATTTTAGACAGTAATTATAGTGGCCGCCATTCAGGGAGCTGGGAACACAATGCCATCTGCGTGAGATTCCAAGCTTATATAGCTATCTAATCTATCATATCAACGGAAACAAGCAAGCTATGCTCTCAGACAGCAGTCAAGCGCTTTCTGATTGGCCGGTCTTGAGACGCGCGACATTCAAGGTATCTGGCTATTTAAAATAGTTGAACGCTATGCTCGATAAAGCAAGGTATCGCACTGCGTGCTCGTGGGTAAGATAACTTGCTGTGGAAAGTGGAGCATACAGACTAGAGAGCTAGTTGAATCGGCCACTAGGTGTCCCCATCGGTTTCTCAATCGCATGCGAGCGTGTCTGTGACATCTAAAAAAGAAGACACCACAATAAGCTGCAATAAATAGATCATGATGCCTTCATGGACTCGCCTACATACACGGACCCTAGTCTTGGTTAGCTATCAAAACAAATGCAGATCGAAATTTCATGAACTTCATTTTTTCGTAATGTTGGGCACGGCAAAAATACTGAAGCCCCCCGGTCTGGGTTAACTAGATCAAGTTTTATTGAATTTATTTTATCAGTACTGTTTGACTTCAGTAAGAGGCCGAGGCTATCTGTGACTGTATGGTAAACGCCAAACTCATTCCCAACAAACACAAGGCGTTGAACCAATGTTGTTTTAACGTTGGGACGACGTCGAAGACGGTGGGCCAACAATAAAACAAGATTGGGTCTACGTATCGTGTTCGCTCGGTGTTAGCTCGATTACCACTCTTTCCATGTCTAATAACCATCGAAAATAGAAAAAGTGAATAAATATATGTATACAATTTATTTTAGTTTATTACACACATCTAGAAAAAAATCATAAAAAAATAGACTTTATTGTTTATTGTTATAGTAAAATAAAATATATTTTTATATCTAAATCAATGGAGTAAGCTTTGTGATTCAGAACGACGTATCGAAATATATATATCCGCCTGTCCGGCATATTTACTCAACCAATTCAATGCAGACCACATAATTATATACATATATGTCTCGCGTTTGCTGGGAAAGAAAAACACGTACGGCGCTTTAACACACCGGGTCTATTTGTCATGTGGCAACTGGTATATTTTGCTTACAAATATGAAAATTCAATCTTTATCAGATTTCTTATTGCAATTCATCATAATTCATATTACTCTTCACCATTTACTGTTCACCCGCACTCAGCTAGGCATCTGATTACCGCCACAAATTACACGCACACACGCCACACAGTCGTCGATTATCTGTCGAATAACAATTTTTAAGTAAATACATCAAATACAAATATATACATTAATCAATACGAGCACCTTGTTTGATTTGTAACTTGATGCAAACCATAGGAGTAACTTTTCTTTTTCTTTTAACATGTTCATTATTAACTGTGCATCATGTTCAAGTTATTGACTGCGATGGGTCAAGCGCTTGTATACCCCCCAAAAAAGGTGAATACGCGGTATATATCATATTAGTCTATCAACACAGTGGTTTCATTGCCACCATATTCTCGGCACAAGTGAGCGGAAGCTGTACCACAGGAAGTAACGCGTCGCAAACTCCTTTTATAGCATCAATACAAGCTCCAAAAGGAAGTAGGAACACATAAAGCCAGGCGACGAAGAAGCCGATAGGCCAGCCGAGGAAGATGAGGATGAGGAACCATATGATTGCCCATATTAGGCCTGGGCAGAGATCTCCTTGTCCTTTACCCTCCCCCATACCTTCTCCCAAACCCATGATCAATTACTGCAGAAAAAACGTACTGGAATATACTCGTAATCGTGTACCGATGCGGGACTGTTTGTATCTGTTTCTAGAATATTTCCACAAGATTGTTCAAGATTGAGTACAACAGATTTAGCTGTGTGATCTTACACAGTTGCACTACTCTATAGTAACGTTAGTTTTTTTTAAAACAGGTAGACCACTGTCATCCAATATGTTGTAGGCCTCCAGTTCAACTAATATGGAACAGTGCTGCTGTCTTCAGAGATTCCACTGGTTTACAGTAATGCACTACTTTAAGCCAAGGTTTCCTGTAACAGGTAAAAAAAAGTCATGATAAATAAGAGAACCATTTAGCCATGTATTAACTCGAGCATTCCCTGCGATATAGGCCTACATTTAATTTACGTATAGATAGTTCATTTGCACTCTATTCAAGTAGCTGTGGCCTCGAAATGGTGATACACATTTTTAGAAAGTGGTAACGTATGAAATTGCCCTTCAGAAAACTGTAATACAATCTCTTTCGTATTTCAATATTTTCCATTGCGTATGCAGATACAATACTGTACGTTGTTATCGTATCTTTCAAGTGTTCCAGCTGAATATCACAACGAATTTATTGACCAACTTTATATCACATTTTTTTATTGCTTCTGATTTGAAGTAGGCTATATATAGGACACGTGGACGACAAAGCAAATACACGTTTTCATAGCATTAGACGCCAAGTACGAAATCTAGATGTATGCTACAAATTAACAAGAAATATTAAAACTAAATTTAGTAATAAGATTAATTTGATCGAAACAGAAAATTCGTAAAAATTACAGTGTACATTTTTATTTTTATTGTAGAGAAGCATCACAAATTTTGTTTTTTCTGCATATTTTGTAAACGTTTCTCTAAATGTTCTTACAAACATTATTACCTCTTTAAACCCTCACGATGCCTCAAAGTATCATTTTCATTGCTGAAAACTGAGTTAAATTCCTACACGTGAGGGTATTTTAGAACGAAATTTTCATGGAACTGTTCCAATAATACTGTATGAGGCAATTTTCTTTAATTTGTCACGCAGTTAAAGTCATCTTGATTCCTTATACAAGTCGAAAATCGTGGCCACAATTCACGGCTAATGGTGGATGGCATATCCGTCAAGTATAGCGTGTAGGCTAATCGCATCTTCCCCCGCAAGGCCCGCTGAGTAGTGGGCCTTGCGGGGAAGATGGCTAATCGCTGACATCGCAATACACGACACTGGATCCATCTTATGTTATCCATCAGTATCGTAATGCCTGGCTATTTCAAGGCAATATTTGAGTTTATCACGCCCCAGTTGCGGCTGAGCTATTAGTATTATTTTATTCACATGATTTTGTATATATATAAATATTGCCGATGCACATAATTTGCCATAGGTATACGTTAACATGAATCACTTAAGTAAAAGCTGAAAGGCCGAGTTTCGTATGTTGCCCATGAGTGTGACACCTCGTTGTGCATGCAAATCTACGACGAGACGATAAATCAAGAATCATTCATAATTTATAAATATATATATATATATAGAAAGAGAGAAAATATTTATTACCATAGCTATGTGGGATCAGCATCTCAACCGTCTCGGGACTACTCAGGCTTACGACCACTGACGAGTGGCCGTTTACCGGGAAGCCTCGCTCTGATTAGCTTCGCCACTAACCGACTGACCGCACTCACTTACATCACAGGCACTGAGCTGGGCGGACGTTCCGTCTAGACTACAGGGCCAGAGCCGCATGGCGAGAGGTCGTCGCGCTCCACTTGGGACTATGTGCACGGTTTAATGTCTAGACAATAATAAAGAGAGAATGAACAGAAGAACGAGTTAAGGAAGTCATTCACTCGCCGTTGCCAAGACGGCAGATTGAAATATTATATCGGAGTTTGGTGAGGGTGGTTTGCCGGCGTGCCAACTGACAATCCCCCAGATCAACTTACCAGATATCGGTATCGCCTCACCCAACCACACGATAGGTATACATAGTAGATACCCCCAGCCCTTTTGAGCTTACATGTCACAAGTAATTATATTGTATTATTGAAACAAATAAACAAACAAACAAACAGAAAATAAAATAAATTAAAGTCAGCTGAACATTACATAATGAGAATAATAATAATATTATCCGTGTAAATGAATGAGTGAATGAATGAAAGAAAAATGGAATAATAACTATGATTATCGAACAGTGCATATATAATAATGGCAATATCCGCTGTGGTACAGGACGAAAGTAATTGTATATTTCAAATAATAATACTAATATTAAGTAAAATAATCAATGTAAGTGGACTATTACTAATATTTCTAATAATAACTAAACTAGTATATGTAAGTGTACAACAAAAATAAACAGGATTGTGTACGGAACGTTGTCTTTTGTTTAAGCAGTGGTGTGCGTACTGACTGAAGACGTTTATGTTTTCTTTTTGCATCATTATGATGAATTTTTCTTTGGTGGAGAGTTTTTAATATCTTATTCGTTGGTAAAAATCGTGTTATTAAAGTCACGTCTCAATTCAGTATAATTTGGACAATCAAAAAGGAAATGTCCTTTATCTTCGACTTTGTCTTTGCACAATACACAAAATCTCCTGTCAGCAGGCACACCCTTCCACCGTAAAATTTCTAGTTGTAGTGGGCTAGTGGCAAAATACCACATCCTAATTTTGAAAAAGTAGATCGTATAGTTTTATTCTTAACTTCCAAAACATATGGTTCGGGGCCAAAATTGGTTTTGAAAATATGTCCTTAGTTTTTGTTTTACTTGAATATCTTTATGCCAGGTATTACAGAATTTGTTATGAAAAAGTGCCCAAGCCGAATTTATGTTAAAATAGATGTTTTATATTTTGCGACCAATTATGTCTCAATATAGATTTATCCCATGAAAAATTGTTGTTCTAAATTCGGGTTTCAGGCATTTTAGTCAGTCTATTACACAGGCGTACGATTTCTATGTGGCGTCTAACTCTGTCCGTGGTCCATCCCATGTCACCAGATAGGCTACTGCCAAATTCGGCGCATGTTTATGGACCTCTAGACAAATGCGCATGGCACGAAATTGTATTGTATCTATTTTAGTTGATTCAGGATACCCCCAGACGACTGAACTGTAGTATAGGATAGGGGCTACTTCGGACATAAACATTTTACTGTAGGTATAACAACCTAATCCTCCTAGTTTGTAATATTTATTTATAATTAAGCCAATAGCTCTACTAGCTGCTTTAGCTAGAGTTTCAACAGCTAGTTTAAATTGATGAACTCGTCTAAATAAATTCCAAGATATTTATATGCCTTTACAATATTAAGACTTGAGCAGCCTGGGTGAAAATTAAAGGTGGTAGCTGGTGTACTATTTTTCCTGTAGTGGACGACTTGTGATTTTTTTTACATTTATCTTCATTCGCCAATCAGCATATTATTTATGAAGGGCATCTAGTTTTGGAAGACCGTCAAGAGTTTCACTAATTAGAGCAATAGCATCTGCATACATTAAAATACCACAGGTGTTTATCACTTCAGCAATATCATTAATAAAAAAAATAAAAAGCGTAGGGGACAAACAGTCACCTTGTCTTACTCCGTTTTTGGACTGGAAATATTTGGTCATAAAACCATTGACATAAACACACGAACTTGCTCCTGTATAGGCCTATATATTTTTTATAATATCGTACATCCTACCACCTATTCTAATATTTAATAACTTGTATAGTAGCAAGTCACAATCAACTCTGTCAAACGCCTTTTTTGGCATCGATATAAGCTATATATGTTGATGCAAGGCTAAAAATATGATCAGTACATTTTCTGTCACTGCGAAAACCATTTTGTTCAACAGTATAAAAATTATTATCTTCAAAATAGCTAGTGAGTCTATTGTTTTTTTATACTAGTGAATAGCTTTGATATAGTGGACAGTAAACTAATACCACGATATTACTCAGGTATTCCATGATTTGTCATAGAACTTTTTGGAATATATTAGTCCTACCTGTTTCATCTGCGCATGGCTTCTCATCTATCCCTGTGAACTACATCTAGTGACGCATTTCGTAGTTGCTTAGCACTCCAAGCATATACCGATCATTGGATTGGGCGTGGACCACACTCGAAAGTCGTTATGTTAGTTTTATTGTTTCGTACAGGACGCCCGGTATTTTACAACTTCAGCTTGTGTGTAGCCAAGTGTAACTCCCGATATCTCTATGCATGTATACATCGATTGATACAAGTATCCTCAGCATGCCACGTACTTACCCAGTAAACATAAAAAATGAAATGAATCGGGCTTTAGGCCACCTTTGTGCACATATAGGCTAAACTGGGCCAGGAGAACCTCCTGAGGATGGTGAGATGATTGAGATGACACTGTCCTCCAGACACAGGATTCGAAATTCGAGCCCTGGCGGTCTAAGGCCGAGCACGCTACCTCTCGGTCACGGAGGCTCCCCACAATACTGACTTTCACACGTGGATGGGGAAGAAACATTTTGTTGGACCAACGTCGAAGACGTTGGGCCGACGTTGTACAAACGCTATGCAAATGTTTTGTGTTTGCTGGGCTATATACTCGTAGGGACTATATTTACTGACGATGTGTAGACATAGCAACATATCCGTCTGTACATTTGTCGATTCCTCTATCAACAAAGTAGCTTACTTCATTCATCTATCCGACAATCCTCAAATTCACCCGGAATGTAAAGATCTTCCTACTGTGCAATAACTGATAAATGTTTACTCCCTTTAACTGAAGATATATTCCTGTACTGTACCGTAACGTCAGGATACACGCGATCAGATACGATTCACAAAGTGATGTAATTATTGCCCCATTCAATAACACGTTTATAATCTAGGATCTACTTAAGTAGGCTACACATGTATTTTTTTAACAATCTTTTATGATGCACATTATGAAAACAATAATAGTGTTGTCAATTAGTTCATTTGTCATTTTCACAAATGTAACGTTACTATCAATTCATATTTACTAAAACATGTGAGTACTGGTGATAAATTTTCCAATAGTATGCCGACAGCATGTTAAACATTCCAGTGTATTTTGGCCCAGTATTTCAATTGAACGAAATCGTCAAAATTCATGGGATAGGAAAAAAGGTGATGGGAAAATTGTGATTTAATATTTTCCCCATTTGTGGCGAAAACATAAGTATGTTGTGGGAGGTTTATTAGCCGGTCATGTTTACCAGGTGCCCGGAAAATACAACTGAGACATAATAATAGAGACATAAATATGTGCAAATTATTACCTCCGCGAGGAAGGTTATGTTTTGGGTCTTGGTGGTCTGTCTGTCTGTCTGTCTGTCTGTCTGTCTGTCTGTCTGTCTGTCTGTCTGTCTGTCTGTCTGTCTGTCTGTCTGTCTGTCTGTCTGTCTCTCTGTTTCTCTGTCTCTCTGTCTGTCTGTCTGTCTCTCTGTTTCTCTGTCTCTCTGTCTCTCTGTCTGTCCGTCAGATTACTTAAAAAGAAATGAACGGATTTGCGTGAATTTTTCACAAGATGTGTGTCTAGAGCCAAGGAAAAATCAATTAGATCTCGGGATAATCCGGATTAGGATCCGAATCCAAAATCCGGATTTACGATCCAAATCGCAAGTAGCCTATTTGTATGACATTTTTACCAGAGGGTTGTCTCCGGCCAAGTACCAATCCCTTATGTTTTGGGATGATCCGGATTACGATCCTGATCCATGATCCGGATTACGATCATTAATTTCGGCGGATGCTCACTGTCTAGTTTTTTGTGAGATAGGCTGATCTCACATACGCTGTTGTCCTAGGCCTACTATAAAAGCCAACAACATGGGTTTAAGAGGGCATGTTGTTCGTTCTCGCATATAGATATGTCTCACGTCAACTTATCTGTATAATCCCTGCATGTGGGAAACGGAGGACTAAATTTAAGTTCGAACCTCCTGAGGGTGGTGATATTATAATATGACATTGCCCTCCATACAGTTTGAGTTTCGAACACCAACGGTCGGAGCTAGGCCGAGTTATAGCAGACTACTTCTCGATCAAGGAGGCTCTTCAAGTATTAAATCTTCAAGAGTGTGCCGATAAGATAGTCACTCTTCACAAGTGTACGGTTAAGAAACAGTTCGTTTCTTCAAGAATTAGATAATTAGTGAAGAACACGGCATTATTAGAAAATTATAATGCCGTGTTCTGAACTGATTATCGATACCACTACAAAACACTGGAAACCCTCCCCGTGTCTACCCCACCCTTAATATCCTAACCTTTCTTTGAACTTAAATTTTGTCATAGATGAAATTCGTCAGTCAGATAGAGCTTAGCATACTGCCAAAATAAAGGTATGAGCGTTTAATACTCTAATAATACTGTGTGCACTGTATCAAGATGGTCCTACGTCAGAGAAGGCCCACTAATGTTTTACACAATAGAAAAATAGTCCTGATAATGACTATTGAGTGGGAGAGGACAACAAGACCACATTCTGGTGTGACAGGCATAGTCAGAGAGATAAATAAATATATATATATATATATATATATATATATATATCCCCGTAATAGTGTGATTTTTTATGTGGGTCAGAAATTCACACCATGATCAGTATATAAGTCAAAGGTTATTTTTGATAAAATGCAAGAATATCTTCACTCTAATAAATTATATTATGACGGCAATACGGGATCAGAAGAAGATATTGACAGAACTCACAGCCTTTGAAATTATAGATAGGATCATTCAAGAATTAGATAAAGATAACACGTGTCACTAAATATTTTTCTTGATTTAATAAAAGCATTTGAGTTCGCAACAGATACCACTTCCACGTTGTGACAGCCATGTGATATACCTAGTAGTTTTATTATAGTAATGGTAATTGGTAAATATTGTGTTGAACGTTGTCTATATATGTGTTGTTTGCTGGGTTGTCATCTGCGAGGTGTGATTTGTAGGCCTATATCATTATATATTTTCTATGCCTATAGGGGGGGGGGGGATGTTATAATAGTCTTTGAACTTGAAAAACAACTAGGCCTACTCAGGTCAACTCTTATGTGGATGACTTGGGGTCTCCAGTATGGGAGTGTAAGGGTGAACGGGAGAAACCGCCTAACACTCTCCATCATATCGTAAACTTCATTTCCCCGTCAGATCCACAGATTCACCGCGTCCAGGAGGGTGGGGACGACTGCCACAGTAAACAAGCGAAGAAGGGATCCTACATTACCCCCGGATTAGTGACAACGTAGGACCCAACTGACGTGTAGGAGACTGCTTCGTGCAAGCAGCGGGGGTTGTATATAACGTAACCTCTTATAACTAACCAGGGTGTGAAAAATTACAGCGTGGGTGGTTATCGTTAATACAGCGTGGGTGGTTGGCGTCGCAGCATCCGTAATTAAAACATTGTCCCATCCTCTTAACAACAATTGTCCCATCCTCGTAACACCAACTGTCCTATATTTACATATGCTGCTAGCTGCGACCAACCGATTCATTTGTTTAACATTTCCATTATAATTTAGCAAATATCTTGCTGAAGAATGTAATTACAATTTACATATTTTACACAATGTTGCCAGGCCTGGCGCATTCATTTACAATTTAAAAACATTAGTATTACGGTACATGCGGTTGGGCCCGCCATAGATGTCATTAGGCGCCACTATGGCGAGGACCATCTGCACGAACCGGGCAGGAGTCTAGATTTTTCGTCCGACTCTAGTTTTTCTCACAGTTGCGTCCGTCGAAATTTTGTCGCGATTAACGATATTCGAACTATTTCTTTTATTCGAGTCGATTACGGCGTCAGCTGCACCCGGGGTTTTACCCCGTAGATGTAAAGGTATGTGTGAATACGTTCGCGAACCGCCGCCGTTCCCGTTAGCGCGGGATATAGCGGGGGCTCGCGAATGTGGCGCTATATAAGTTTTGTCTTTGTTAGACAATTTAACTTTATCATCTAGTTGCTGTGGGACCGTGGCCAATTTGGTACTGCTTCTGACTGCCGTCGACTGTGTCTTTTTAACACTCGTCCTGTTGGACGTCTGAGTGTTCGCACTACTAGGTCTAGGTGGGTCCTTTGGATTCCCACTAGAGATCCTGTTTGTTTGGCGTAGTACGCTGTGTTTTCATACCTGTCGTAGGCTCGCACTCGAGATGTGCGGGTTTAACTCGATCTAAGGAGACCGTCTCAACCTTGCCTTTCATCAGGATTTTCATGACTCTGCCACTCCTCGCGACGACCTTATATGGTCCGTCGTAAGGGGCGGTCAGAGGCGACGCAATTGCGATTCGGCGCAAGAATACATGTGTGCATGTTGCTATTTCCTTATATTGGAAAATGTTAGTCTGTTGTGTGTCACGTGGCGGACATAGACGGAGACGCGACATGGCTACGCGTAGCTTGTCTGAGTAGTTCTCCAAATCAGTGTTAGCGTCGACGGTGTACTGTTTCGTAAACTCTCCTGGGAGTCTAAGTGTTGTCCCGTATATCATTTCGGCAGCCGACCTGCCTAATCTCTCCTTAACTGCGGAACGAACTCCTAAAAGTACTGCGGGGTAGAGTAATAGTCCACGGGTTTGGTGATTCGTGCGCCATAATGGCGGCTTTCAATTGACGGTGGAAACGTTCGACCATGCCATTCGACTGGGGATGATAACTTGTGGTACGATTCCGTGTAATCCCAAATTGATTACATAAATTATCCCACAATTTGGACTCGAACTGAGCGCCCCTATCTGTGGTGATAGTGGCTGGAGTACCATAACGTGCTATCCACCCGCTGAAGAAAGCATCGGCGACCGTTTCGGCCCGAATATATCTACAATAGGTATAGCTTCCGGCCAACGTGTAAAACGATCGACGCAAGTCAGTAGATATCTAAAGCTATTAGCGTAGGGTAAAGGTCCGACTATATCAATGTGGACATGATCAAATCGCTCGGTAGGTTCAGTGAACTTTCCGAAAACTGGTGTGTTGTGACGTGAAACTTTGGCAGTCTGACAACCCTTACAGGAACGACACCATCTAGCAATGTCAATATTCATGCCATGCCAAACAAATCGTGTATTAAGCAAAGGTTTTGTAGCTCTATGAGATTGGTGGCCTAAACCGTGTAAGCTTGAAAAAACTTTTCTGCGAATTTTTCGCGGTAAGGTACGGCCGGTTATGTCCCGTGGACACATCACACCAGATCAATTGATTATCGAATGATTTGAGTAGTTTGAAATTCATAGTGGATGCAGTCGAGTGTCTCAATCTCGTGAATTCCGCGTCCTTAGCTTGGTCGATACTTAACTCCTCATAGTTTATCACTGGTCCATCATCTATCGCAGACACTGATGGTCGTGACAGCGCATCGGCGACGAAATTTGTCTCACCTTTAACATATCTAATGTCGGTTGTAAATTCAGCTATGAAAGCTAAATGTTGTGTTAGGCGTAGGGACGCGCGTTCAGTGACGGATGATATTACAAACGTCAAAGGTTTATGATCGGTATTTACGAAAAAAATTCGTCCTTCTAAATTATGTCTAAAATGTTTAATGGTGGCATATACTGCCAAAAGCTCACGGTCGAACGCGCTATAACGTGTCTCTGCTGGGTTCAGCTTCTTGCTGCCACATACCATTCAAATACTGCTGCAACACGCCACCGACAGCGACATCACTAGCGTCACACTTAATGTTTATCTGAGCCATAGGGTCTGGGTGTACCAGAAGAGTAGCCTTTGCCAATATTTGTTTGGACTCTGTAAATGCTGACTCTGCATTTTGATCCCACTTCAAGTCGAAATTTGACTTCGGTGACAGTCTTGTATGGCCTTCGTTGGCAGCTGTCAGTAAATTATTTAGTGGTGTCAACTTCGCAGCGCATTGCGGTATGAAACGATGGTAATAATTTACCATTCCTAAATATCTACGCAGTGCTCGTTGCTTTTCGGGCTTTACGAAATTTACAATTGCGTCCAAAAGTAGGCTAGAGCAACGCCAAACACCAGGGGGGCGTTTCGACGTGAAAAAATTATACTATGACTTTATCAAAATCTCGCACAACTTGTGCTATAATTTCCCTTTCAAAACTGCTTATTTACATTTCTTCTTTTTTAACAGTTTTGAAAAAGACAATTTATAAGTATTCAAAAAAATAAATATTTGAGACTAGACCGTGTATAATTTGAACACGTGAATAGTCTTCTCCACCAAATCAAAATGGCGGCCTAATTTATGCTAATGTGATGAGGCGACACAGGACCACTGTCCAAGTGCATGCCGGTTATGGCTGGACACTCGTTTGCCCACGGCGGGCGATTAGCTAAACAAGGGGAACCAGCATCCAATATGGCGCTCACTTACCAAATACATTTGTAACAATCAGCATCCTCTGAAATAACATATTGTAATAATAATAAAATATTGACCTACGGTCCTGGAAATATATTCAACTGACCAAGTAGGACCATTTATTGACATTTATTTAGGCGAACAATTTTATTTGGCCCTAATCCTAATAAAGGTTATCTGAGTAGATGCGATATTTTTTATAATTTTTTGTCGATTTTTACTGAAAAATCGAAAAATGACGAGGCTTCGTCTGTGGACTTTAAAATCGAGTCACCCAATTATGGCGATCAACGATAAAAAGGAGTTTTCGAAAACACCCACTTCCTACTCGCCTACAGTGGCATTAATAGGATGAAAGCATTTTAAAAACTCTTACTATTAAAATGATATAGACTAAGTCATTGAGAAAAAAATTCAGGGTTCTCCTAGAAAAACCGACATGGTCGCCATCTTCTCAAATCTACTAGTAAATTATAATGAATCAAAAAGTTAGCCCCAATTATGGGTTGCTTCACATCCGCTACTATAAATGTCCACGGATATTCGCGCTTTAAGCCGACATCGACGACGCGTTTACAGTTGCCGTATGTATTTATAGTAGAGTTATTCGCTGCCACCAGGGGGAGGCAGTCTGCGTCCGAAATCCTGTTAGCGCAAGATTTCGGCAAAACGCTGACAGCTGCACCTGTGTCAATCAAGTACTTACATTTATGTCTTTTGTCTGCGACATACAATAACTTATAGTGAAATAACTTGGGAAAAGTAGCTTCCGCAGAGTCATGTCGCGTCTCAGTTATACCGCCAGATGCAAGAGTCGCAACCTTGCTCTGGCTTAGCAGTTTAAAGAAAATGCGCAGGGGCTCCTGCACGTGCGTGCCTTGTCACCGAAAGTCTGGTGAAAATAGAAGACAGGTGCATTAGACGTATCTATTACTTTAGCGGCATTATTTTGCTGTACATTCGGCGGCGGAATGAAAGGGCGAGCGTTTTGCTGTGCATTATTATAATTCTCAGGTTTGTTAGGAACTTTTATCTCCGCAACCCCCGGCTTACTCTCTTCTACGTCTGCTTCGGAGGCAAGTGCCCTGTCGGCCAACATGGCCAAACTTTCTAGTGTGACACTGTCTGGTTGTGTTGCCAAATGAGCGCGGATTGAAGCAGGCATCTGCCGAATGAATGCTTGGCGTATGACCGCCTTTCCAACAACTGCTTTTGTTCCAAAACCTGCTGTCTTCTGTAGACGCCTTAGGAAGAGTGAGGGAATGTCTGAGCCCATCCTTTCTCCTGAAATCACTTTAATGACTCGTTCGGGTGTTGTCAAACCACGTCGCTCGATCAAATGGTTTTCAAGCTTTCTTATTTATGCGATCTGAGAGGCTGAAGTAGAACGTCCCTCACGTCTGATGCGACCTCGCCCGAGAGTGCTGCGCAGGTTAAACTATATCGCTCGTTATCGTCGTGGATCTGATGAAGATGGAACTGAGTTTCAATCTGGTTAAACCAAAGTTCAACGTCCGTAGCATAAAACGTAGCTATTTTAAACTTACGCAAGTTCGTTGAACGTCTCGGAGGCTGTCTTCTTCGTGGTGAAGGACTCTTAGACGAATCGCTCCTAGAGTGATGTCTCGTGCGTCTATTTCGAGCAATTCGAGCAAAATCTTCTTTGAGTCGTTGATACTCGTCGTCTGCCTCGCAGAAGCGAACTTCGTTTCCCTCGCTCTCCTGATAATAGTTATCTTTGCGTCGAGCACCCTCACCTTCTAGAGGCGTAGACATGAAGCCTTCACTATCGTGTTGTGTCGCCATTATGAAATGTTTGTAAAATTAGTTAACTAGTAAAGCGTTTGAGATGGCGGGCCTATTGGCTCTATGCCTATCTCAAACGTGTTTAAAATGGTATGTCATATTAACACATACCAACTATTTGTGACGTGCCGTGCGCGGGTTAGTTGTACGTTGCCATCTAGACCAGATGAAAAAATGTCTGTATATGTTGAATCTTAGAAATGTAGGCTGTAGAAATTGTCCATGCTATGTCGCATGTTGCGAGAAACAGGGGTTGCTGAGATATTTGAATATTCGTCACTGAGATTGCACATAATTTCTTTGCACTTATTCACACACATATATAATTATTTATTGAAAACTGTAGGTCAAAATTGTACATAAAATGCCAGAAATAATTACGACATGCTACGCTAAGCTATGATAATAGTAAATCGACCTGTGTGAAAAAAAAAATTCACACAAGTCGAAAAACACATGCAAATATTGGCAATGTTTCGCAATAGCGCAACTGTCAAGTCGAATATTTATTTATTTATATAAGTTTTTATTCTATAAAAATCGAGAGTATCATGGGAAAATTCCGTTCCCAAACTGATAGGCTAAATGTGACTGCGATAAAAAACAGCTACATTTATTTTTGAAAAATATTTTAAAACGTGACTGACAGTAGTCTATGCGGATTAATGATATAGTATATCATTTCGCTGGAAAATGATTTCTGCGGTGAACATTCCACTTTTTTTTTTATATATGGTTCGTTCATCACCGAGTCATTCTTAATAACGTCCGAATCAATCGCTCACTTCGTTTCGTTGACTGACGTATAAATCGGCTGTCGTCGTAGCGGTTGCGTTTATTTTGTCTGTGGCGGGTGTGTGTATGGTGTATGATCGGTTACTGCTAACATGTGCGGCAGGCAGCTCGTTGCTGTGTGCCTGTGCCAGCGTGCATGTATCGGTGTGTACATATAAAACTGAACAGAAGCCGCGTCTCGCCTCACATTAGCATATTCATGATCTACTCCGTGCCCAAATAAGGCGCTAAAAGTAGGCTAGAGCAACGCCAAACACCAGGGGGCGTTTCGACGTGAAAAAATTATACTATGCCTTTATCAAAATCTCGCACAACTTGTGCTATAATTTCCCTTTCAAAACTGCTTATTTACATTTCTTCTTTTTTAACAGTTTTGAAAAAGACAATTTATAAGCATTCAAAAAAATAAATATTTGAGACTAGACCGTGTATAATTTGAACACGTGAATAGTCTTCTCCACCAAATCAAAATGGCGGCCTAATTTATGCTAATGTGATGAGGCGACACAGGTCCACTGTCCAAGTGCATGCCGGTTATGGCTGGACACTCGTTTGCCCACGGCGGGCGATTAGCTAAACAAGGGGAACCAGCATCCAATATGGCGCTCACTTACCAAATACATTTGTAACAATCAGCATCCTCTGAAATAACACATTGTAATAATAATAAAATATTGACATACGGTCCTGGAAATATATTTAACTGACCAAGTAGGACCATTTATTGACATTCATTTAGGCGAACAATTTTATTTGGCCCTAATCCTAATAAAGGTTATCTGAGTAGAAGCGATATTTTTTATAATTTTTTGTCGATTTTTACTGAAAAATCGAAAAATGACGAGGCTTCGTCTGTGGACTTTAAAATCGAGTCACCCAATTATGGCGATCAACGATAAAAAGGAGTTTTCGAAAACACCCACTTCCTACTCGCCTACAGTGGCATTAATAGGATGAAAGCATTTTAAAAACTCTTACTATTAAAATGATATAGACTAAGTCAATGAGAAAAAAATTCAGGGTTCTTCTAGAAAAACCGACATGGTCGCCATCTTGAAAAAGCGCCAAACACGTGGAATTTTGTCAAAAATAGGAAAATTACGCCGTTTTCGGCGTAAAAAAAACGTACTTCTCTGAAAAAAATGCTTATGATTTTTTTCAAAAAATCCCTTAATATTTAAATAAAACTATCCTTGAAAACAGCGGTTTTCAACTTGATTCTTGGTGAAAACACTGTTGCGTTCTATATCAGTCGTCAGGGTCACCAGTATGGGAATGTTGGGGTCTCCAGTATGGGAGTGTAAGGGTGAACGGGAGAAACCGCCTAACACTCTCCATCATATCGTAAACTTCATCTCCCCGTCGGATCAACGGTTCTGATTAACTCACAAAACTCCTCTCAAGCGAAGTAGGGATCCTACATCCCTACTAGAAGATGGTTCTTGTGCATATTGAGCCAAGGACACACTGACATGTTTTCAGACATCAATCACTTTATTGTCAGGAATCAATCCATCCAAACTGAAAACCTACAGATCAAATAGTGCAAGAGCATTAGGGTTGAACCTGGAATAAAATTGCAGAAAGCTGATTTTTTCAGGAATGATACATGGACATCTCCCCAGACGAATTCCGAAGATGCCCCAAAAATTCCCCTTGTGCATTTTTTTTAATTCAAGATGGCCGCCACCATGTAACGCTATTTTCGAAAAAAACAGGGGTATACCATAATTCCTCACTTTTGCAGTTCGAAAAAATATTTAGGTGTCTCTACTTATGTTTGAGGACACAAAGAGTTTATCCAGATGATCTGAAATGATATCAGTACTTTTCTCAATACCAAAAATCCAAGATGGCCGCCATATTGATATACTGAGTATGTTGAGCGATTTCTTAATTAAAAAAACGAAAATATGAGGTAACTATCTCGTTGTTGAGCCTAAAATGTATTTTTTGTCTAAACCCATGGAGTCTAGCACTTATTTAGATCACCAATATTTTATTATATTGAATTTATCAACATAAATCCCACATACCGGTAGTTCAAAGTTATGTAACACCATATAACGTCATTTCCCCCCCCCCCCCCAAAAAAAAATATACCACAATTCCTCACTTTTGCAGTTAAAAAAAAATATTTTGGTGCCTCTACACAAAAAGCTCATCAACAGGATCAGAAATGATATCATTCCTTTTCTTATCTCCACAAATCCAAGATGGCGACCATTATGTGAAGCGTCCCCCCCCCCTCAGAAAATCACGTACATGCCATAATCATCATGTTGTTGAAACTTTTTTTTCAGGGCCATGGAATCTAGAATATATTTCCATCACCATTTTTTTAAATAGAATGTGCTTATCAACACAAAATCCAACATGGCTGCCATATTGGTTAGCTTTTTTAGCGCAGATGCCACGATTAGGCGATGTCCAACTGCTTTTTCATATGGGAATATAGATATAGATTGATCAAATTTACAAAATATCATATGTCAGAAATCATTGATTAAAAATTCTAACATCTCTCATCTTTAAATATAAGTGTATTTTTCATTCATTTGAAGCTTGAGATAGCGTAAGAAATTCCAGTTTCAAACACAGCGACTAATTCCAATGTAGGTATTTTATATAGTAGGCCTATATAAAATGTTTTTCGGTTTTGGTTAAGTATTAGTTGTGATTATTATTGTGAATGTACATAATAACAGAGCTAAGTACAATATTACACCAGATTGAACACGTTTAACGTCAGGATATGATAGTTTTATGTCAGGATATATGAATATGATATCAGGATATGACACTTTAATATCATGATATGTAATATAATGTCCAAACATTGGTGTTTAATATAGCAAAATCACGTTATGATGGCTCAATACAGCTTTAAAAAGGCAGTATATAGTGGCTAAACATCACGTTGCTGTATTAAAATGAAAAGATATACATCATATTATCACGAAATGCATTACAATTTCGTGATATATCATTTTAACATCACTATGACATTTTAATGTCAGGATATGACATTTGAATATTAGGATATGGTACTTGAATATTATGATGTGACTTTATACATTGATGAAATGACACATTGAGGTCACAATATAGCATTGTAATGTGATGGTGTGTCATTATAATGACAAACATGCTATTTAATATCGAATATTGTATATTAAACAGTTCGAAGTCAGGATCTGGCATATTTTTGTCAGGATATTAGATTGTAATTTATCAGAATATGACACTTTAACTTCATGATATTATAATGTCCAAATTTTGTCCTTTTATATCACACAATAAGATTTGAATGAGATATTCAATTTTTTATGATAGATATGGCGGGCTTGGCGGCATTTTAATGTGACATTATAAGGACTGAATATGACACTACAATATTTTAATGTGACCATAGAATGTCAGGCTTTGTCACTTTGAAGTCTGGATATGGCATTTTAATGTCAGGATATTATATTGTCATGTCAAGGTATAACATTTCAATAACATTATATTGACAGACGCACGTTACCATATGGTAATACAGAATCGACATAGAACATTCCAATATCAGGCTGGCACATGTCAGTTCAACATATATATCGCAATATAATTCAGTAAGTAAAGGCCTCTACATTGCTCAAATGCCGGTACTCCAAAACTGCCAGCAACAAAAGCACTTCGGAAGATTCAATAAATGGAAAGTAATTAGATAGCGTTAAGACACATGCTCTTTGAACAGCATGTGGCCTTGCCCTCTTTTACTTTCATTTCCTCTTACACTAAAATGTCATATCGTGATGTTAATATGCTATATCATGATACACTAAAAGATCCTGTCACTTTAATACCATATCGTGATGCTTAACCACCATATCCTGCATTTATAAAGCTGTATCCAGACATCATAACGTCATTTTACTATAATAAAGAGCAATATTTAGACATTACAAAACCATATCATGACGTTAATGTTTCTTGTCCTCATATTATCGTGACATAAAGAGATCATATCCTGACGATAAACTGTGACATCAATTAATTTAATGTCATATTCCGATATTCTGATGTAAAATCATCTCATTACAACACCATACAATGCCATAACTTCATTACGAAATATATATATCCTAATATTCAAAATGTAATATCTTGATATTTAAATGATATATTTCATGATATTAAACATAAAATTCGCAGATCAAGGACAAAAGTAAGTATTTAAAAGAGCATTGTTACAGGACGATTATCAAAGATGTCATGTACATGTAACGTGTGAGGCGCAAGTCCTTATCGTGTAATTGATTTTTGCTAGAAAACCTCCCTTCAACGTCACCTACTGCCCCAGCCGGCCCTAGGGTAGTGGTTAGCACCGCTGCCTTTCACGCTAGAGTCCGGGGTTCGGTTCCCGGTCTCGGCGGCTTGAAAGAAACAAAATTGTTTCTTCCCCATCCACGTGTGAAAGTTAGTATTGTGGGGAGCCTCCGTGACCGAGAGGTAGCGTGCTCGGCCTCAGACCGCCAGGGCCCGAATTTCGAATCCTGTGTCTGGAGGACAGTGTCATCTCAATCATCTCACCATCCTCAGGAGGTTCTCCTGGCCCAGTTTAGCCTATATGTGCACAAAGGTGGCCTAAAGCCCGATTCATTTCATTACTGCCCCAGCCAACACGGGACATTAATCCAATTCTGTTTAATTTTAGTGCCAGCGTCGAAGACGGTCAGCCCATATTAAAACAGCATTGGATGAATGCCTCGTGTTTAAACTCCATTATGATACAGAGCATATTTTGCTGTACAGGAGGGTGTGGAATCTACAGTTTGGGAACGGATTTTATATCATGGTCGTTTGTAACCAACGCAAACTGAAAGAGCAGTCGCCCCAGAAAGAGTTCTAAAAAGAGTGAGTTGCGGGTGCAGAGTGGCTTGTTCAAAGGGGGGGGGGGGGATCTCACAAATCTAGACTATATTGTACAACGATGTGCTCTTTTTGTATTGGCCAAGCATGTAGAAACTGTGACAGCTCGGATGATTGAAACGCAATAATTTCATTATTTACCTGAGATTAATTTGTTAACTTGACAAATCTCAATCTACATTTCTAGTGGGAAAGCAGTTCGAAAACACTCCAAAGCGTCACCCACCAAGGTGGAATTAACTATAACTACCATGTGGGATTCATGTCGATAAACACAATATAATAAAATATGGTCATCTAAATAAGTTTCAGACTCCATGGGTTCGGCTGAAAAATACATTTTAGTTTCAGCAACGAGATAGTTATCGCATATTTTCGGTTTTTTTAAGAGATCGCTTAACAAAATATTATGGCGGCCATCTTGAATTTGTGGTATTAAGAAAAATACTGATATTATTTCTGATCATCTGGATAACCTCCTTGTACTTTAAAACATAGGTAGAGACACGAAAATCATTGTTTTAACTTCAAAAGTGGGGGATTGGGGTATAACCCTTTTTTTTAAATGGCGTTACCTGGTGTTATTTTTAATTAACTACTATGTGGGATTTATGTTGATAAATTCAATATAATAAAATAATGGTGATCTAAATAAGTGTTATATTCCATGGGTTTGGCCAAAAAATACATTTTAGGTTCAACAACGAGATAGATATCTCATATTTTCGTGTGTTTTTAAGAGATCGCTTAAAATAATCAGAACAATATGGCGGCCATCTTGGATTTTTGGTATTGAGAAAAGTGCTGATATCATTCCTGATCATCTGTATCAACTCTTTGTGCCTTAAACCATAAGTAGAGACACCAAAATATTTTTTTCCTAACTACAAAGGTGAAGAATTAGGGTATACCCCTGTTTTTTGAAAATGGCGTTACATGGTGGCGGCCATCTTGAATTAAAAAAAATGCACAAGGGGGATTTTTGGGGCATCTTCGGAATTCGTCTGGGGAGATGTCCAGCTATCATTCCTGAAAAAATCAGCTTTCTGCAATTTTATTCCAGGTTCCTGTGTTTTTTTCACTAATGCTCTTGCACTAAAACGTGATAATATAAGAATACAATTATTCACTTTTCTAATAAAGCGTAATTGATATTAATATTAATAATGGGGCCTACTGTATGTGTTTTAATGAGTGGCCAGGGAGTGGTTGTTTGACAGGCAGAAGCTGCGTACAGGCAGTTACTGGCGAGACCTTCTGATGACTAGGCTATATATTTACTAATTTGATAGTTATGAATATAATACATGTGTTTAGTATAACTTTATTAATAGGATTAAGATAACACTTTTTTTCCAGTAGCTGATCCAGCATAGGGTGTACCCGGCGTACGCCCCTCCTTATTGGTGAAAATATTGCATTTTCATGCATTTTTTGGAATAACGTGAAACTAACAATCCTTTTTCAGCCAAAATGTGGCTTACGCCCCCTTCTCTTGCACATTCTGGATCCGCCACTGTTTTTACTGGTCTATTGATAATAATGTGCCATGTATAAAATAGTTTCTATCACGATAATTAGGTGGGCCTACAACATATCAAGATTAATCATTGAAAGAATAATAATTACTATGTGGGATTAACAATGATAAAGGGTCAAAGATGAGATCAGCGTGTAGCTGGCCCCACTGTTGAAAGAGACCCTACGATTGCTAGGAATACTGTAGGCTATTTGCCAATTTATCCGCTCTGCTAGCAATATAAAGCTACGCTAATAATGGATAAATGAAGTGAATGGCATGACTTTATATAATGTTAGGAATACAACAATAGTATCAATAATAATTGTCTCCGTGAGTAATTAGACCAGTTTAAGGTTCAAAGTCAGTGTTGCTTATTCAGGCTCTAGCTTTGTAGGGTGTAGCACGCGTCCATCATCCCTGTCATGCCTATAAAAAAGTGGGATTCACATTAAAAATCACATTTTAGGGGGATCATATGGTGTTACTGATTCGCAATTTACGTGGAAATTACTCACAATATCGACCTAAAACTTTGAGTCAGTATAAAACATATGTTCTACCATAATTTGATTAGTTTGAATAATGCCACAAATTGAAAGGGTTAAAATATTACTTGCTATAGTTACGGTCCACCACTCAACCAAATAAACAAGTTATGTTCACTACAGCCTTTCACACGTGTACACGTGGACAAGTCGATTAAGCCTGACGGGTTGAGCAGGTTGTTTTAATTGTTAGGTGTACAGGTGCGTTGTATATCAATCAGGCTCTGTGATCCACTTAGCTTATTGTGTATGCTGGTACCAGCATGAGCTGATTAGCAAGCCCTCACGCCCTCCTTGCAGGTGAAGGGTGGCTGGGGCTCCTGAAGGGTGGGTAGCATTGCCCCCATGTGCAATTTGATTGCGCAATTTCTTTTCAATTATCAGTTTCAATATACCCTGATTCACCTTTCTCCGTGGTGGATGCTTTTTCGCTCTCATATCGATATTTACCGTTTTTGGTCGATTTATTTTACATATTCACTTACTTTGTATGATGGGGCGATTTTATTTTCAGACGATTATTGAATTCAGTGTGATTACTGGCTGTGAAGTGAGAAAATAAAAAAACATCTGGTCAAAATTCCGCCCAGCATGTTTGTTGATCTTTCCTCTTGTGCACATGGGCTGTCATCCTGGTACTTTGGCTCAGCCCACTCATTTGAAAAGGTGGTGAGGGATATCTCCCGGCTGGGTGGCGCGGGGGTCTAAATTCTCATTTTCTATACCATTGGCGTATTAACAGATTAAACAAACGGGCCATTCTCATGCTACGCTAGCAATTTAAGCATTCTGAATGGAAATAGTTTGGAGAACTATTTAATGTAAAGTAAATGTACTATGACAATCAACGTTTGTTTTGAACGCATGGTAGCACACACAGAATATATATATTTCTATGTATTAATCAGATAAAGGCATCTTGGCCTATTTGCCGTGATGCACTCTCCAAAATGTGCCTGTTCCCGTTGTAGCCTAAACTTCCAGTCACATTTTGGGACTATATAAGGCCTATCTGGTATCAGTTATGTGCCATTATAATAGGTTGTAGCTTTTTATGTAGCTCATTTTATGATTATGAGAAAAGTAGCAGACTTTAATTCATATTTCTGTATACATAGGGCCTACCGGCTATACCAGTAAGGCAAATATGGAAACTATCAGAAACTGTTATAGCCTGCATGAATAACAACATTACCGGTAATGAGGCCCTAGATCTATGTATAAAACAATTTTTAGGTTGACTTTTTTTTAAGGAAAAGATAGGCCCTACGGAGAAAATATTAATTATAATAGGCCTAAATAAATTATTAGGCCCCTACCTATATATTTTTTCATATTAATTAGAACACCCCCCTGTACGTGATTAGAGGGGGGTGGTGGAGTATTAGATTAGGCTATTGTTTAATTATCATATACAGTGTACATGCCATATCGTGGGTTTTATTTTCAAATCAGGGGTGTAGGCGTTTATTTGATTATGGGCATTATTAGATTGAATACGGTATAACTAAACCTTCAAAAAATCACAAAGAAATTCCTGACTGTACACTTATCTACGGTGGCTTTTTAGGGCCACCACAAATACAAGTTAGATGTTGTGGAAATACAAGTTATAGTTGTCGCAATGCAGGTAGACCTGTAGAAATACAAGTTAATGTTGATGAACTACATCTTAGCTCTGTTGAAATACATGTTAGAATATTGTTGAAAAACAACTTGGTGCTTATTAAAATTAACTTGTATTTCGACAACACTATCTTGTACTTCAACAACTCTCAACTTGCATGTCGCGAAATACAAATTAATTTTGTCGAACATCATGTTAGCCTTTAAATCATGTTTTTTATTTCAAATGACAGTATTTTCTTAACTTGTAATTCTACACTTCTGCTAACATGTTGTTCAGCAAGTTTTCACTTCTGTGAAACTACAAGTTATCTGACCTTGAGGAAGGGAAGATATGTAATCCATGTCGCGGGGCCAAACACATGTGCAGGACACATCAAACTGTCCTGTTAATCATTCCCAGCAAACACGAGACACTGAGCTAATGATGTTTCAACGTTGGGCCAGCGTCGCAGACGGTGGCACAACATTAAAACAACACCGGCTCAGTGTCTGGTGACTATTGTGTTGGTCTTACGTATATTGTATATTGTATTTATCCAATCCAAGCAAACACGAGACATTCACCCGATGCAGATTTAATGCTGGACCAGCGTGACCAGCGTCGCTGAAGATCAGCTGAAAGGTCTTATCGCTGGTAGGTCATAGGTTATACATAAATCTGTTGCCTATAGCAGCAGATCACGTATACCCAACAACCAGGGAACGTCGACCCGCTGTTAGTTTATTGTAGGGCCAGGGTGTAGGGCCAACATGGCATAATACTGTCGACCAGTAGGAAGCATGCATCACATCCTCGTCAACACCCTGCCAGTATCACTGCCACCCCAGCAGACACGAGGCGTTGACCCAATGTTGTTTTAATGTTGGGCCGAAGTCGAAGACGGCGGTCAAACATTAAAACAACATTGGGACAACGTCTCGTGTTCGCTGAGTCACATTTTGTAGCATATGAATCATTACAGAAACTGTCTTGATTAAATTCTGGAGTATTCCATATTCATTTTCATCTATACCAGTCTCTGAATCGCTACTGTTGGGCCCGAATGCTCATATATGAAAATATAATTTTATATAATTTATGTTATCCAGCGATGGAAAATACATCAATCAGGTCGACAGCAGAATTTTAAGATGTCGTAAGTCATATTTTAGTCTTAATAATGTTGGTATGCCATACCCTGGCCTTCCAGTTGATCTGAAGTTCCACTTTTGGCACACCATATGTCGCCCTATTTTAATCTTCGGGCTTGAAACCGTTTATTTAAATAGAGCAATGTATATTAAGCTCGAATCGCTGCAGGGTACAATTGTTAAAGCTTTTCTTGGTCTGAGTAGGTACTCTCATTACTCCAAGTTGATGACGGTTCTTGGTATCTTACCTATTGAAGAAAGTATTAAATCTAGGCCTATGTTCGTAAGCCTGATGAAAAGGCTATTTTTAGTGAATTATCCAGTAGGCCTACGGAGTCTGTGCTCATTTTTTATGTCTAAATATTTATTAACCGGTTAGTACAGTAAAAGCACGCTTTTTGGCAGACTACTTGACATGGGTCTATCACCCCTTCTCTCTGCACTTTCAACATTTAAATATATTCAAAAGTATTCTGCTAGAGACGGGGTGGAGACTCGTTGCAAGGCGTGTTGTATAGAGCTGATTGTTTTAATAGAAACTACCACGCATATTCTAACTAAATTATTGACCCGCTTTTAATGCATATACTGTGATATTTCTTATCTGTGATACGTTTTATGTATGTAATATACAATATAGTATGTTTTCCTCACTTGTGGGGGTTTTAATGAATAAATAATAATAATAATATGACAACATTAGGAGTGTAATGGATCCTCTTGCCACCTGCCCTGGCATCTCCACTGTGGCGGTCAGAACCCTGGATCCAGAGTCTCCCTGAATCTGTGACGGCAATCAGCAGATGTGACTGGCAGTAATTTATACACAAGCGTTATTGTTTTATATCCATCAGCGATAAATGAAAAATTAATACAACTAAATAAAACTAATTAATGAATGACAATCGTGAGGTGAGGGTTCGTTTCTGGCATTTCATTGACACGAGAATCTGAGGAGTAATTGGTGACATAATCTCGCCAAATATTATCGTGTTGAAGAGAGGCGTAACATGTCCATACCGAGACAAATAACTCGATAGTAGCAGCTACTCGGCAAAAAACGTGACATCCCAGCAAACAAATACATCGTCACTATATTGGGTCAATGGCGTGTGTTTGCTGGGATAGCCTCAATGCTAAATTAACGTTACAGATCATTAATAAACTAATAATATCGTTGATAAGGTGGTGCTTATAATAATCCTGAAGCATATAGCCAATAGCCATGCGGTGTCAAGGTAAAACCTCGAAATTTCGCCCGACATGAACAGTCTAAAAAACTAACAGTGGATCGATGTGTATATATATCTGAATCTATACCGTTTTAGCAAACTACTGATAATACATAATAAAGCCTACATCAATATTGCAGATCATTTAACAGTGTTTAAAAAAATAATGTAACTGTTAGATTAAAATATTCCCATATTGACATCATGTACACATACACTGCACTGTGAGGAGGCGCGTTGCCATATAATGGGAGGGGGCGTTGTCACCTTAATTTGATTGATTTCTGATGTTGAACGATTATTTCTTGCAGATTACCGCAAATATAATTATTTACTGATGTTGTATCTTTCTAATACTTGTATCTGGTTAATCATGTATTGAATAGTTTTAACATGAAAAATGGCTAAATAATAAGAAATCTTTTAGTAATTTTACATTTTTACATTGAAAATTGTACATTTTGTCAAGGCCACAGCTTTGAGACGACAGCACCAGAGGCATATATTATTCTTTCCCTATGGCAATGGCTGTTCGTCTAAATTTCGCTCATCAGCAAGACATCTTGTAGAATCCGTCTTAGTTTGGCATTATATATCACTGTGTACACCTGCATGTAGATCTAAACAATGCCCAGTAGCTTGTTTTTCTTGTGGTTTGTGGATTCAAACTTTCTTGTCGGAATTAAAATCGCGCAAATGTGTCCCTTCAATATGTTTGACCCGATTTACAGAATAACCGCAACAGCCTAGCAAACGGGAAAAGCTCATCAAGCGTTTGATCAATGTTGGTTCAGCGTCGCAGATGACAAGACAACAATGACCTGGCCTTGGGTGAATGCCTAGTGTTTGGTATGTGTCAGCCGGTCGATGACCCAACGTTGTAAGAGCAATGGTTCAGTGTTTGCTGGGAATGATTAACAGGACAGTTTGATGTGTCCTGCACATGTGTTTGGCCCCGCGACATGGATTGCATATCTTCCCTTCCTCAAGGTCAGATAACGTGTAGTTTCACAGAAGTGAAAACTTGCTGAAAAACATGTTAGCCGAAGAGTAGAATTACAAGTTAAGAAAATACTGTCATTTGAAATAAAAAACATGGTTTAAAGGCTAACATGATGTTTGACAAAATTAATTTGTATTTCGCGACATGCAAGTTGAGAGTTGTTAAAATAAAAGATAGTGTTGTCGAAATACAAGTTAATTTTAATAAGCACTAACTTGTTTTTCAACAATTCTAACATGTATTTCAACAGAGCTAAGATGTAGTTCAACAACATTAACTTGTATTTCTACAGGTCTAACTTGCATTGCGACAACTATAACTTGTATTTCCACAACGTCTAAATTGTATTTGTGGTGGCCCTAAAAAGCCACCGTACTTATCTCATACACATGTGATTCCCTTCATATAAACGCAATTTTTATCATACATGTACATATGGTGGTCCGAGCGTGCTAAACAGCGAGATATCAGAGTGACTAAAATACCACTGTGTTGGAAAGCGAGAGACACTTGAAGATGCGACACTGTAGGCTAGCCCCAGTGGCTGAAGCAGGTTTCAGCCACAGATTGACCGCATACAAAATCGTGGGACATTTTCTTTGACTGTCATATGGGGAAATACGGGCCATAATTAGGTCGAAAATAGTTTTTTTTAGAATCAGCAGCATTTCAGTTCCATGGCGGCATGCTCAGCTCTGAGGTCGCACAGTCACTAGAAAGTTATGGACATTTTTCGGACCTTGGGGTCGCGATCGCTCACAGTCACCGCATTGTTGAATTTTTCGGGAAAAGCAAATACATCAATCCACGGCCTGGGAGAGGACGACAAGGCTAACTGTAGGCCTGCAAGAGGGGCTCCAGAAATCCAGATGACGAAAAATAAGAGATGCACAGTGATTTACAAGCAAGGCGGAATTATCATTTATTTTCAAAGAAAAGGAAGAGATAAAAAAACTAATAGCTAATGGTACAAATTTGACATTTTCAGGGCACCACCGGGGCGCGGATATATAATCCAGCCCCTCCGCCTCCGGGAGATTGAATAGTGCCCTATCTACCAGTTATGTTGACTATAATATATAGTTAATTTAACTGCCTGCAGTGGGTCCCATATGGGTGACTTGAAGTCCCAAGAGCGTGGGGACTTCTGAACAACTTCGGAACTTGAAGTGTCCAGATATAGATTACTTGAATACTTAGAAATATTTTTAGCTCCCGCCGTCACCGTAGGTGAGCGAAGGGAGCTATGGATTCTACCTCCGTTTTTTTTTGGCCTCTTCTTTTGCCTATAACTTTGTGAGAAAATAAGCTAGGATAACAATTTTTGGTATGTGGGTTACTTCCAGGTGGCTAATGGAGGGGTTAAAATATTTTTAATCTGAATTCAATACGCAAGGTTGCAGAGGAGAAAATGATGATGTGACGGCGTTGGGCCGTTGGGACGTTGGGCCGTTGGGCCGTCCGTAAACAATTCGTTTCCGGAGCATATCTCTGAAAGTACTTGTCCGATTGTCTTCAAATTGTACACACAACACCCCTAGGGGGTCTAGTTGTGCCTTTTGGGGTATTTGAACTTTGACCTACTTCTGGTTCAGAACTATGACCTATTTAGACGTTTTGACGCGCACTTCGTTTCCGGAGCAGATCTCGAAAAGTACTGGGCCGATGACAGTCATATTGCACATACATGTTCTCTAAGGTCCCTAGTTGTGCCTTTTCAGGTTTTTGGACCTTGACCTTGAAGTTGACCCAGCACTTTGACCTAATTTATAACATCGGTAAATCCGACTGAAAGATTTTGCGGAATATCATGAAAACCGCTCAAGATAGCTACACCATTACTATAAAACCAATTGTGAGGTTTCAGGAGAGGATGCATCTTAAAAAATTTCAAGTCGATAAAATTAAAAATGGCCGCCTTTCGGCCATTATTCACCTCGACAGGCCTGATATTGCGGAATATCATGAAAACCGCTCAAGATAGCTACACCATTAATATCAAATAAATTGTAAGGTTTCAGGAGAGGATGCATCCTGAAAAATTTGAAGTTGATAAAATTCAAAATGGCCGCCTATCAGCCATTATTCACCTCGACAGGCCTGATATTGTGGAATATCATGAAAACCGCTCAAGATATCTACACCATTACTATAAAACAAATTGTAAGACTTCAGGAGAGGATGTATTTTGAAAAAAATCATTTTGTCAAAGTTCAAAATGGCCGCCAATCGCCATTATTCACTTTCACATGTCCGTTATTTGGTAAACCGTGCTAGATGGCTGGACCATTACTATAAAACAAAATGTGTGATTTCAGGAGAAGATGCATCTTGAAAAAATTCGACTCGATAAAATTCAAAATGGCCGCTTATCAGCCATTATTCACTTTCACATGGCCGTCATTTGGTCAACCGTGCTAGATGGCTAGACCATTACTGTAAAACGAAATGTGAGATTTCAGATGAGGATGCATCTTGAAAAAAATTGACTTGATCAAATTTAAAATGGCCGCCTTTTCGGCCATTATTCATTTTCACATAGCTGATATTTGGTAAACCGTGCTAGATGGCTAGACCATTACCTGATTACTATAAAACAAAGTGTGAATTTTTGAGGGAGGATGCACCCTGAAAATTTTTAACTTACGAATTCAAAATGGCCGACAATCAGCATTATTTACCTCGATAGGCCTGATATCAGGTAAACCATGCTAGATAGCTAGACCATTACTATAAAACAAAATGTGACGTTTCGAGAGAGGATGCCTTTTAAAAACTTTCGACTCAATCGAATTCAAAATGGCCGCCTATCGGCCACTATTTACTTTCACATTGCTGTTATTTGGTAAACCGTGTTAGATAGCTGGACCATTACTATAAAACAAAATGTGAGATTACAAGAGAGGATGCATCTTGAAAAAAATTGACTCGATCAAATTTAAAATGGCCGCCTATCGGCCATTATTCACTTTTGCATAGCCGGTTTTTAGTAACCGTACTAGATGGCTAGACCATTACTATAAAACAAAATGTGAGATTTCAGGAGAGGATGCATCTTGAAAAATTTTGACTTGATCAAATTCAAAATGGCCTCCTATCGGCCATTATTCACTTTCACATGGGCGATATTTGGTAAACCGTGCTAGATGGCTAGACCATTACTATAGAATGAAATGTGAGATTTCAGCTGAGGATGCATCTTGGAAAATTTTGACTTGATCAAATTCAAAATGGCCGCCTTTAGGCCATTATTCACTTTCACATGGCCGATATTTGGTAAACCGTGCTAGATAGCTAGACGATTACTATAGAATGAAATATGAGTTTTTAGCTGAGGATGCATCTTGAAAAATTCTGACTCGATCAAATTCAAAATGGCCCCCTATCAGCCATTATTCACTTTCACATGCCCAATATTTTGCAAACTGTGTTAGATGTTAGTCCATTACTATAAAACAAAATTTGAGGTTTCGGGGGAGGATGCACCCTAAGTTTTTAACTAATATATATCGAATTCAAAATGACCGTAAATCAGCTATTAGTTAACTCGATTGGCCTGATATCGGGTAAACCATGCCAGATAGGTAGACCATTACTGGGATACTGATGGAGGTTTGCAATCTCTGACAGACTGTCTAGTTCTTTTTTTACTCTTAGACTGGGCTTCTTAGACCTAGTTGTCTTGCATCTTGATTTTTGACCTATTGACTAGGACTACATTAATAACCCTATACAAAATTGCTTAAATCAAATTCTAATTCGGTGCGGGAGCTCCTGGACTTATGTAGTCTTGTGTTAATAGATCTATCATATAATGGGATAAAAACTATTCTTTTGTTGTTGTGGGTCGAGGGGGTTGTGGATCTGGGATCGAGGGTTTGTGGGTCGAGGGGGTTGTGGGTCGAGGTTCGAAGGTCGCGAGTCAAGCCCTGGTCGCGAGTTGTGGGTGAGGGTTCGAGGGGGTCGATGGGGATTTGAAGATAACCTGCGATTAGGAACATAGCCCGTGGAATTACAGCACAAAAGGCCTACAGAAATGCCCAAGAAGCCCCTCCTTTTCAGGCGAGGTTTCGAATCATTGATTCAAAATATTTACTTCTTGGGTTAATATACCTCATGGGGGTGGGCCTACAACCTGTGAACAAAGACCAAGCACCTACTAACTAAACAATTAAAAGAAACTAGCCCACCACCCAATTTTAGCCAAATTAAAACCTTGCAAGGAGTATCAAGATTCTTTCAGTTTATGTTATTTTTTATTGTTGAAATGCTTTAATCTAATGATATTTTAGCAATTCAAACTTTTAATGTACCAGGCAAGTTTCGACTTTTGTAGGTGGACTGGTACCGATAACGATAACGATAACGATAACGATCTTTTTTATTATAGTGACCTGTGTTACAATGATTTTGTTACATCAAGCATAAATTAAACAGTTTTAACACCCAGCCCAATGGGCTTATAAGTCACTTTAAAATATAATTATAACTTTGTGTACTTGTAAAAAATACAGATTTGGCAACACACTGAGACGCAGTAGCAATACCCCGCGCCTCAGCGTATTGATATAATATTTCATATAGACATATATATAGTATATATATATACAATATTACATTGCTATTATAAATTTTATAAACATGAAAATTCGTAATCAATATAATCTGTTGAACATTTTATGAAACATACAGTGCTTCTCGGCGTTTTTGAAATGCTTTATGTATATATTTAGCCAGTGGACGGACGGCCTGCTGCATAAGAGCATTTAGCTTTGTTACATTATCACCTACTAAATTGGACAAATATATCTCTAATAAATTCTGCCTCTCTATATTGTATTTCGGGCAATGTAAAATAAAATGAAACTCATCTTCTACAGACTCTTGGTCACAAAACATACATTTTCTCTCACTGAGTGGCTCATTTTTGAAACGACCTGTCTCGACTCTTAGAGGAAGAATACCACACCTAAATTGGGCTAAATAAGATCTTTCCTGACGTGTAAGATTAAAAGCTATGTAATTCTCAAGCCCGTAATTAGTTTTAAATTCTCTGTAAATACGTAGTTTTGGTTTACTCATTACACTTGCATGCCAGGTTTCTGCATAATTATTAAACAGAATATTCCTAGCGTAACTAATATCACACACTTGAACATTATTATAAATATCGAGCTCCCCCATAGATTCAAATATACGGCGAACCTGTGTGGGCCAATCATTTGCCTTGGGATTTGAATAATTGCACAAAAATATTTTCTTTGCCAGTCTGCTATTATCCATTAAAATTAGACGGTTCCACAGTCGAATGATTTCCAATTTATGACGATAATATGTTGGCAACCATCCAACATCACCTTCTATGGCGGGAATAGGCGCAAACTTATGCACCCCCATATAGAATCGTAGAGCACGTTTTTGAACAGCTTCCGTTTTTTGGTATAGTTTATGGCCCCATACTCCAGCGCAATAATCAGTCACTGGTATAACCCCTGCATTATACAGAGAACTGAAGGTACTGAATCCCATATTTTTAATCGATTTAAATTTGCTGATAACCGAGCCTAAAGCTCTGCCTCCTGCAGCACCTAAAGTCTCAGCACAGGTATTGAAATCTAAATGTTCTTCAAGTATAACTCCAAGATACTTATAATGATCTTTATAATTTAACGGTGTTTCACCAAGATGAAATACATATTGTGACCTACACAAGTTTTTCTTCCTAAAATGCATGACTTTAGTTTTACTACAATTCACTTCCAGGCGCCATTTCCTACACCATTCATATACAATATTTAACATATTCTGCATATCATCTTCAGACTCTGATAACAGTGCTATATCATCTGCATACAATAGTATCGGAACTTTACCATTACCCACAGATATACCATAACCAGCAGCCTTTATTTCTTTAGCTTAATCATTTATAAAAAGAGAGAAAAGTGTGGGAGAGAGTGTATCCCCCTGTCTCACTCCACTATTAATGGAAAACCAGTCAGTGTACAACTTATTTACTTTTACATTACTAATAGTGTCAGTGTACATTGATTTAACAGACCAATACATTTTGCCATCTATACCATTCTGTAGAAGTTTATAAAAAAGTGCTTCACGGTCTATCAAGTCGAAAGCTTTCTTAAAGTCAATAAATGTAGTGAAAGTCCCAGATTTTTTATATGCGTTTGTTTGCAGAATTGAAGTAAGAGAAAAAACATGGTCTATACAGGCTCGGTTTCTTCTGAACCCATTCTGTTCTTCAACTAATAAATTATTATTCTCCAAATATGCCATTACTCTGCTATTTAGAATAGATGAATAAATTTTTGCACTTGTGCAAAGTAAACTAATTCCTCTGTAATTTAAAGGTTCACATTTATCAAGTTGAGCGGATTTTGGTATTGGTGAGATAGTAGCTCTCAGCCACTCCCCGGGTACCTTTCCCGTTGAAAAACATAAAAGATATAACTTATGCAAAGCTTTAATTATAGTATCATTCTTCAAAACTTCATAAGGCAATTTATCAGGACCTGCAGACTTACCATTTTTGCTGCTCATGATAGCTTTTTCAACCTCCTGAGTTGTTATACTTGCATTAAGATTTTTATTATAATTATACAGTGGATCAGCAATATTACTTTCTAATATTTCTTTATTTCGAAGCATAGTTTGATAAAAATTATCATCAACAAATGCCCTGACATCATTATTATATAATTGAGAAAAATCTGACAGCCACTTCTTTAACACATTTTCATTATCAGTATATTGGACATTATTAATCTTTACTTCCATTGGTATATGACTTTTTCTCTTAGGGCCTAGCTTTTTGACATGATCCCAAAAATTCCTTGGATTGGATGTATCAGTGCAAAATTCTTCAATATTTAACATTATGGATCTCTTATGAGCTCTGTCATATTGCCTAAGAGTTTTATCAAACTTTGATCTTGACATCTTAAAATCAGTAAGAAGTTTTGTTTTTTCTCTTCTAGCTCCTCTAAATTTACTAAACAATTTCTCTTTAAGACACATCTCATTCCATAAACTGCTAAGTTCTTCATTCCAATATGAACGGCATTTCCTCCCTCTTCTCTGAACATTTCTGCCCGGAGAGTAGGTGGGAATTTTTTCTTTCATCTCAGAGTAAATACATTCACACATTTTTTTATACATATCATCAATATCAAGCTGTGACTGTCTACTACTCTGAATAGATGAAATAATATTTGAAATACATTTTCGACAACTATCAGATGTCATAAAATCAGGTGGTATCTGATGATTTTTAATCTGGTTTCATCCTGCCCCGCATAGTTAGTGTCACCTGGATGATCTGCTGTTGGCTCATTAAGAAATACACGCCTGTGGCTAATTATACCAACTGTGACAGTAACAATCGCATGATCAGGTATTTTACTAGTCTCATGAAGGAGACTTTCAAGATGGTTTCTAGACATAAAAGACTGACATGTTTCAATATTAAAATCACTTATAGACTGCAACATATCGTGCGGAATAATTACATAATCCACTACACTTCTCCCTCTCGGTGAAATGAAAGTAAAATCATTATTTCCAGTCCTGCCATTTAGAATACACATTTTAGAATCATTCAGAAAATCTATAAGACAATTACCATGTTGGTTAACAACAGTATCTATCGAATCTCTTGTTGGTATATTATCAACTTGACAATCAAAATCTTGTTTCGATCCAATCCTTGCATTAAAGTCTCCACAAATAAGAAAATTATCTGCATCTGAAAATATGTACATTTGACTCATTATATGTGCAAAAAAGCTTACCCCATCTCTGCCCCATGGAGACGTTTCAGGTGGTAAATAACAAGAGTAAACAATACAAGTGTAATCGGAATGTTTGTTGCATAACTTGATCCCCAGTATTCCTTCATAGTCCTTGTCAACAACTGACACAACGTAGTTTTTAAAAATGTGTCTTTTATAAATATCCCGACACCACCAGATCCTTTATTTGCATTAACATGTACACCAGTACGATTATGTCCAAAATATCTGTAGCCCTCGACAGACAGTTGTGTGTCCCTCAGTAGATGAGTCTCGTTTACACAAAAAATATCTGAGTTTGACAGGCTGATAAAAGCAGTTCTTAAATCCGAGTTTCCTGTAGTCCAACCAGCCACATTTAGATGTGATACAGTAAGGTTTTCAACATAGGGCTGGGAAATATCCTAACTCGTGCTTGCAGTTGAGTCGTGCCTTTCCGTACCTTTAGCCTCAGTAGCTGAAACAGGTTTCAGCCACATATTGACCCCGTACAAAATCGGACGATCATATCAAAGACTTGCCCTCGAATAATCAGGTCAAAAATAGTTTTTTTCTTAGAATCAGTAACATTTCAGTTACATGCCCGCATGCTCAGCCCACAGCCCGCGCAGTCAATAAAAAGTTTTAATGGACATTTTTCAGGCCTCGGGGGCGAGATTATTTTTAATGATTTAGGCCAGGTATTTATTGTCTCTCTCGCTTTTCATAATCATGATAATTGCTGCTTTTCTTGGCTCTCTTGTATTTCTTCACTCTCCATTTCGCTTTCCATCCTTTTGTGACTGAAAAAAATTGCGTCGCCGAATACACCTTTCTCAATAACAACACGCCACGCAGTAAGCAACGCCGAACTGTTTTAATCAGATAACTGTTACACACTGTTCAATGACAACACGCCACACAGTGAGTAACGCCGAACTGTTTTAATCAAACAAACTGTTCACGCGCAAACTCGTGCAAACAGTCTATTATAGCCCTGTTTTATCTGCAGTAGAGGATTATAATGCTCATCAGTTATTGGGCTTATATCCATTTATGCTTG
The DNA here is from genome assembly GCA_964017125.1 of Flabesymbios commensalis. Classification (NCBI taxonomy): domain Eukaryota; kingdom Metazoa; phylum Annelida; class Polychaeta; order Terebellida; family Flabelligeridae; genus Flabesymbios; species Flabesymbios commensalis. Next base: position 56,857,372 of record OZ024909.1, on the reverse strand, counting down.
GTCATCAATAATCAAAAACATTATAAATATATATTTTTTTTATTATTGACCGTTTAGGCTACATGTCAACTTTGACATATTGGTCATTTTGTTTTCTTTATTTCTTTATGTTTTTTGATGCGGCGCAAATCGGTTATAAATACGTTTCTGTCGTCATTATCCCACGAATTTGAACAGTTTGGGTCACTGCATGTGTGTACCAAGGAAAGATATCGGCCGCAGCGGGACTCGAACCCGATACACCCGTGCCCTGAGTTAGCCAATGAGCCTGGCGCCACAATATATCATTTTTATTGTCAACATCAATCAATCACCTATATTATATAGGCTATGTCGGTCACTTATTAAGTGAATTTCTGGCGATATATATAGGCCTATGCCCAGCAAACTTATGAGACGTTGGACCAATTTGCAACGCTGGTTTACCGTTGGACCAGCGTTGCAAACAGTAAACCATTGTTGGGCAACGTCTCATGTTTGCTGGGATAGGGCCCATGAGTCATCACCAAATAGGCGTGTTTTTTATATTTCTATAAAAGCTATTGAATTCAACATCTATACGTAGGCTAGATATATCTTAATTCAATTGGTGTAGAGCTATTTTGTTATGTTTATGATGAAATTCTTGTTTACCAGTAGGCCTAGCCTATATTGCACCGTTGTAGAGAATAGTTTCATCCTATTCACTTATCTTGTTCAGCATTTTGCTAATTGTTGCTTACCAGTTATACATAGGCCTATACTGTATTACATCTAATCAAATCGATAAAGTTTATAAAAAAAAATACAAACATATCAACTTATACAGTGATAATAAAAATAAATAAAGTAATGCACCTTACATTATATTGGCATGAAATTATTGTTTGAAAGGAAGTGAGATGAAATCAATGATTATGTTCACTTCGTGTTTACATTGAGTAAAAATATCCTACATCTGTGATTGACACTAAATAGGTAAATATTATTTTACAACAACATTCATCTATTGAAACTGATAATTGAAAAGAAATTCGTTGCCTCGGAGCTAAAGGATCCCATCTGACACTCGTCAGAGTGGCAGATAGGATCATTTAGCTCCGAGGCGACGAATTGCGCAATCAAATTGCACATGGGGGCAATGTTACCCACCCTTCAGGAGCCCCAGCCACCCTTCACCTGCAAGGCGGGCGTGAGGGCTTGCTAATCAGCTCATGCTGGTACCAGCATACACAATAAGCTAAGTGGATCACAGAGCCTGATTGATATACAACGCACCTGTACACCTAACAATTAAAACAACATGCTCAACCAGTCAGGCTTAAAATTGACTTGTCCACGTGTAGGCCTACACGTGTGAACGGCTGTAGTGAACATAACTTGTGTTTATTTGGTTGAGTGGCGGACCGTAACTATATCAAGTAATATTTTAACCCTTTCAATCTGTGGCATTATTCAAACTAATCAAATGAAAAAAAATTGTGTTATGGTAGAGCATATGTTTTATACTGACTCAAAGTTTTAGGTCGATATTGTGAGTACTTTCCACGTAAATTGCGATTCAGTAGCACCATATGATCCCCCTAAAATGTGATTTTTAATGTGAATCCCACTTTTATAGTGAATGTGATGATAATATAAAAACAATCATAAATACAAAAAATAGGAATAATAGTTGAACTTCGACTGTTATCTGATGACACACACACAAATATTTCTCATGTTGTTTTTCGCTAAGGTTTCAAATGTTTTAGCTGAAAGTTATGAATGAAAACGTCAAATCATTATTCAGCTGAATATCCCATGTGGTGGGTGCTGTGATAGGCTACTCCTACATAACACTGCTGTGCAATGCTAAAAGGCAGTCTTTGCTTAGAGTAAACAAATACACAATCAAGCGGATACTGTGCAGAGCCAAAAGACAGTGTTTAAGTAGGTTACAGCTCTATGTTCAGAAGGTCCTATGTTCAGAAGGTGCTATGTTCAGAAGGTTCTATGTTCAGAAAGTCCTTTGTTCAGAAGGTTCTTTTTTCAGAAGGTTCTATGTTCAGAAGGTTCTATATTCAGAAGATTCTATGTTCAGAAGGTCCTATGTTCAGAAATATTTGTTCAGAAGGCTCTATGTTTAGAAAGTACGGTTGACTATTTCATTGTCAGTTCCAATTGGGCACACGACGTTTTTGCGACGTTGAATCAACGTCAATGACGTTGAATTGATGTCGCAAAAACGTTGTATGCCCTGTGGGTTTCCGAGCTTAAATGAGGTTTAATATAAAATTTGATGGACTCATCAAATTGTAGATATGAAAGTTAAAATAATATTTTATAGGAGGTACGTTGGTCAAAATATCATATAAAAACGAATGTTGTAGATGTAGAACTATCAATTCTCTTACCTTACATGTCTTATGTGGTCTATGGGATTATTTTCTGTAGAATGTAAAATATGCATATGTCACAACATCCACAAGTAAATATACCGTGTGGTAATGATGCACGCTGGCAATTAAACAATATTATTTATTCAATTTATCGGAATCCGCCTATATCTACAATAAGAAATACGTATTTTAAATAGAAGAAATGGTCACCGTGACCAGTGAAATAGGGGGCATGCGGGCAAAGGGGCCGGTGGGCAAAGGGGACCATCAATGATATTTTAATTGTGACATGTTGTATGCAATATTAATGACGTCATAGTTATGAATTATGTACATATGTATACAAAAAACATAAATAGACATCTCATACATCTTAGATAGAAATAATAGACGACAGGGAGTTTTTGGCAACAATCTTATGAATAAAAGTTTATTTATTTATATTAATCTCTTGATGAATTTATGTGATTTCTTCTGAAAATCTTTTTTTTTTGTGTGTGATACATTATATTGCCTTTGTTTTCTAGTCATTACTTTAGTCAGGAGATTACTTTGGGGAGAGATAATAGGCTAAATTTCCCACCTCTACCCCTTTGGGCAAAGGGAGCCAGGGCAAAGGGGGCCAGGCCATTTCAATACAAAGACCATACAGCATAGCCCCCTTTGTCCGCTAACTTACAATGGGTACATATTTCACACAGTAATCCCAGTCAACGAAGGTATTCAGTATATTACTTAGTATTATGTCCAACAAAGCATGTCACCATATACATCAAATGAAAGGGGTTTTTCATATCTGTTTTATTAGGCTCACTTCGATGTACAGACTTGTATATCAAAATAATAAATAATAAAAAGTACCAAGGTGGGGGTGGCCCCCTTTGCCCAATTTGCCGGCCCCCTTTTCCCAAGCTATTGGGCAAAGGGGGCCACTTTGCGAGCAAACCTATTTGGCTTACAATTACAATAAGGTATCCTTGAAACACTAAGTGAGGCTGCTAATATGTATCTACATTGCATGTACCTAATATAACAGTCATTGGTTTTAAAATAGTTGTAATATTTTCCTTAAATACCATTGAAACGTTAAGTGGCCCCCTTTGCCCGCCCTTCCCCTACACATGTGGTGTGAGCCTACACCTCAGAGCAATAAACATGTTGAGTGTATTGTGCAAAGGAGAAAAATAATTGTAGTTGAAAATCAAGGTCATATATAGATGTCTAGGTCATGTAATTGTAAATTGTTGCTTTACGTCCCTTTTCGACAGCAGACTAACAGTCATTTAAGTGACATTGCAAGACGATAAAAATAGGGCGATAGGGCATGGTGGGTTATTGAGAGTATTTTCCTTCACTCGCCCGATAGGGGTTCTGGGCATGCCTAAAGTCGGATTCACATTAACCGTGGCGAATGATTTCGCTGATTTCCCCGTCAATTCTCATGCAATATTCCAAGCATTATTTTCTGGTCATGAGGCGAAAATTTCATTGAAAAATATTGTATAGGGCCTACATTAAAAGTTAGTCAATTTACCATGTAGTAAATAAAAATTGTCGCCTTCTATAAACCCATTACAGCTTTGTCTCATAAGTTCATTACATGTCAAATGGTCTACCTTCTTCTAAATACCTTGTAAAATTTCTCTAAATTTTCAGAGTAGTCGCCCCATCGCTAAGTAAATGTCTGTGCAAAATGTCAGGAAAATTGGTTCAGAATTGACTGAGGAATCCGCGAAGTTCAGTCACCCTGGTTGATTAATTTCATGTGAATCTGACTATAGATGAATTACCCCCAGACATGCACAGACGGTCGAAACACCTTGGCCTTTCACACAGCACCGAGATCCTCGGGTCGGATATTCCCCAGAGTAGCAATAACAGAGGGTAACTCCATTCTAGCCGCAGTGGCTGAAGCTTGACCCCATACAAAATCGTGGAACAGTCATATCTAAGAAAATACTTTTGCATAGAATCAGTAACATTTTTTCTGCACACTCATTAAAAAGTTATGAGCATATTTCAGACCTTGGGGTCGAGATTGCTCTCAGTCACCGCCATGTTGTAAAACGTTGATTTTTTCGGGTGAAACGAATCAATCTGAGACTAATTCCATCCACCCCTCGCTATACATTAGGACAGAACTAACCAGTAGCGCATGTTTTTTGTTAACTACTCCGCCAATTATCAACTGATTTTCATGAAATGTTATGAGCGTAAAATTATTTGTAATATTTCAAAAGTTAGACGATTTGAATGATTGTTGTAAATTGAAAATTGTTTATATATTAATAAGTTAAATCATTTCCAAATCAATTTTACAACGTGTTAAATAGATTCTACATGGTCGAAAATCATAGAAAAGTGTTATTAAGTGTGTCTCTACGGGTATTAGATTGCAAGTTATGACATGGGCCTGTTATGAATGGCGGCCATCTTGGATTTGTTCAATATGGCGCTCATGGCGGGAGCCCAGCTTGGCTCCCGCGAAAAATCAAAAGTATATGACCTGGGCTACAAGTGGTCCAAATTTGGAGCTTGTGGAACGATTTGAACAATTATATGATTAAGCCCCCTGACTATTAAAACAAGGCTCTTAATGGTGCTTTCTTGTGCAATCTATTCATCTGTTCATTATTGACTTTATTTTAATGGCGATTTCCACTCATGTTTTGGTCAACCCAACTATACAACGCATTTTGGGGATATGCAGACACCCAAAAAAACCTCTGGAATAGATAAAAATGAAAAAAAGAGAAAAAAGCTACAGGACAAGTTCACAATAGCACCAGATTTAGGTGGATTTGAATTCAGATAAGGGCCTATAGTGTCATATTCCTGAATTGCGAGGGCTATCGATCCTTCTGGTTTTGTGTTGATTAAAGTCCCAATAGCAATTTTAGCTATTGTGAACGGACATACGACAGACAACGCGCCATGACAAAAGCTCATCTGACCTCTGACCGAATGAGCTAAAATGAGAGGCTGTGATTTGTTATCTTGCATTTTAGTTTACCTGAAACTGAAAGATGTAAGTTTTTTCCTACATCAAACAAAGAATTTTCTGAATATAGGACCTTCTAAATATATCTGAATATAGGACCTTCTGAACATAGAACCTTCTGAATATAGGACCTTTTGAAAAAATATTTTCTGAACATAGGACCTTCTGAACATAGGACCTTCTGAATATAGGACCTTCTGAACATAGGACCTTCTGAACATAGGATCTTCTGAATATAGAACCTTCTGAACATAGAACCTTTTGAACAAATATTTTCTGAACATAGAACCTTCTGAACATAGAACCTTTTGAACAAATATTTTCTAAACATAGAACCTTCTGAACATAGAACCTTCTGAACATAGGGCAGTCACCGTTTAGGTAAGCTGACACTGCTGTTTCGGCTTTTTCGACTTCGCAGGGCTGTAGGCCTATCTCCAATTATCCAACAAACAAATTTAGCCTAATGCTGATTTTGTTCTCAGTCCGGAACGATGACCTACGTGATTATTTAGGGGTTTTGTAAAAAATCCGAGAAAAACTCGGAAGTGGGTGGGTGGGTCAAGCCCCAGCTCGCTCGGATTTGTATTTTTATTTATTTTTTATTTGTTTTTTATTTGTGTTGAAAAAATGGCTAGGGGGTGGATGAGTTGGGTCTGACCAATCCGAGTTTTTCTCGATTTTTTTTATTTGTTTTAACTTGACAAGACCCCTTAGTCCAACGTATTGTGAAACACTGAACTACCCGGTACGACTGGGCCGCCTAACTCATTTACTGCGCAAGGCCCAGTCACACTGACCGCCATTTTGTTTACACAGCCAGATGTGTAAACAAGATACTCGCGCTGCCTACCTAAAAACTTCGATGCCAAGAAAATGAGACGAATATTTCAAGTGCCTATGAAAACTGGGCCATCTTTAGCAGGCGTAAACTTGAGATCGTATAGGAACTATTACATTTAAAAATGGTGGTCACTGTGTCAGAGCCTTGCGATGTCATCAGGGTAGCACTGAACATTGTTGAATTCAATTTAAAAGTGTTACATGCACCGAAAGGCTCTTCTCAGAAAACATGAGACATTTACCTAATGTTTATTTAATGTTGAGCCAGCATTACAGACGGTGGACCAGCATTTAGTCAGCGCCTCATATTTGCTGTGCTGGAAAGACTATCCGTTATTTGACCTGGAAATTTGTTTTCATGTTTGTTAAATTCCAACAAAGATCATGCAATCCTGAGTAGGACCAGCAATGAAGGTGGAATTTAACAATTTTTAAAACTAATATTGCGTTTGGTACCTAGGTGTCGTATCCTTTTCCCATTTATTTGAACTTAGCAATTGCTGGGAAATGCAATCATTAAATTAATAAAATATTGATTGTGGGTTATGGTTGTTAGCCTCAAGAGCTAAGACCTGGTAGGCCTACATATTTGCGCCTTCGCACCCTCAATCCGTATCATTGAAGCTTCAGACGATCAACTACCAAACTTTCGGTATAAAAGGACATCCCCGTATCCAGGTATCATGAGAGCACTGAAAAAATCATTTAATTAAAGTTTGGACGTCATCGTCCAAGCTTTGTTAGTGCCACTAAGATCTTTCTTCATCTTATTATTATTATTATCTTTCTTAGTCCGGGATCACAGAGACAGTTTACAAGTAATCTACTTCAAACCTCGGCACAATGTTCCTCAGGTATACATCTACCAGGCTGTAGCTTTTTTCATTTTCCCCGCCAGTGGATCTGGACCTGATCCAGATTTCATAAATCCACTATATGGATTACCATTGACAATTTTTGAAGCGCTATTTCTCACGCAGTTTACGAGTAATCGACGTCAAACTTTGGCACAATGATCCTTAGGTATTCAGGTACCAGGCTATAGCTTTTTTCAGCCTTCCTGCAAGTGGATCCGGAATTATGGCACATTTTGTAAATCCACTATGTGGACCATTGCCGGTTCAGTGCAATACATGCCGGTTGAGAGTCTATTCAGGAAATTCAATGGCCTAGTCGCCACTCACAAAAGCCCTTTGTTATCTGCACGCCGCCCCAGGGCTGGGCTGTTTGAGTGACGGGCCAGCGTCGCGAACAGTGGCCCGGCAATCAACCAACATTGTGTGTTTTGTTTGAACAGTAGAAACATTAAATGCTAGATTTGCATCCGTTTTTCGCTGATATCCAAGTCAATTCTGAACCGTTTTTCTTGTAATTTTGCAGACACCATTCCCAGCCATTATGACGACTGCCCTGAAAATTTGGCGAAGTTTGATTGAGTACTTCAAAAGTTATTAGTGCGATGCACTGAAACAACACTTCTTCAACCATTTTTTTTCGTTTTTCGCTGATATCTAAGTCAATTCTGAACCGTTTTTCTTGTAATTTTGCAGACACCATTCCCAGCCATTATGACGACTGCCCTGAAAATTTGGCAAAGTTTGATTGAGTACTTCAAAAGTTATTAATGCGATGCACTGAAACAACACTTCTTCAACCATTTTTTTTCGTTTTTCGCTGATATCTCAGTCAATTCTCAACCGTTTTTCACGTAATTTCGCAGGCCCCCTCCCCAGCCATGGCGGCGAGTGCCCTGAAAATTTGGCGAAGTTTGATTGAGTACTTCAAAAGTTATTACCGCGATGCACTGAAACAGCACTGTTTCAACGCCGGCAGAGCGCTGTAAATGCCGGGCCGTCACTAAAACAGCACTGAGTCAGTGCCCCCCATCTTACATGTATGACTGAGCAGTTCAGACTGACTGGCAGATCATCCAGAGTAAGAGAGTAATTGCCAACACTCCAGCGACATTGACCCATTATCTAAGCCCTAGCTTTTTTTTTTTTTAAGTTATGATACCTACCTGAAAATGAACGAGAAGAGGTTGCTTTCCCGAAATACCCGTTATTGAGGGAGTTGTAAATCAAGTTTCGAAATAAACTGATGACGTCACAGGGCTCGAACCGAGCGTCGCAGGGCTCTCTGGGTAGGCTCGTTGGAAAGCTTGTAAAAAACATATTCTAGCAAATGTGAGGTTAAAACGTCGTCAGTGCAACCAAAACTGAGCATTAATAAAAAAAAAAAACGATCGTCTAAACTTGTGTCACTTTTGCCAGCAAAGGTAAGTCTAGTTAAGTTTGGACGTCATCGTCCAAGCTTTTTAGTATCCAAAAGAGACTTTCTTCATCTTATTATTATTATTATTAAGTTTGGACGTCATCGTCCAAGCTTATTAGTATCCAAAAGAGACTTTCTTTTTCTTATTATTATTATTATTATTATTATTATTATTATTATTATTATTATTATCTTTCTTAGTCCGCGATTACAGAGACAGTTTACAAGTAATCTACTTCAAACTTCGGCACAATGGTCCTTAGGTATACATCTTCCAGACTAGATCTTTTTTTCATTTGTCCCGCCAGGGGATCTGGATCCTGATCCCGATTTCGTCGATCCACTGTATGGACTACCATTGACGATTTTTGCAAGGGCTATTTCTCACTCAGTTTACGAGTAATCGACGTCAAACTTTGGCACAATGATCCTTAGGTATTCAGGTACCAGGCTATATCTTTTTTCAGTGATCCCGCCAGTGGATCCAGAATTATTCTGGATTTTGTAAATCCAATATGTGTACTAATGTTGGTAGAGTGATTTACAGGGCGGTTGGTAACCTATTGATGAATTCTATGGGAGAGTCGGTCATCACAATGGCTCTTTGTATTGGCCGGCCGCCTCTCACAATGGGTCATTGTATTGGCGACTTAACCCTCTCATCACATTACCATTTAATAATAACATTTTAAATGCTAACTATTAAAATAACAGTTGTAATTACAGGGGGAATGAATCAATGCAGTTTTAAGCCAACTTTGTGCACATACAGGCTAAACTGGACAAGGACAACCTCCGGAGGTTAGTGAGATGAATGATATGACAGTGGAGGAGAGAAAGGAGGAAGAGCGTAGGCAAAAAGTCAAAAAAGTCAAAAATCTAAAAAAAATCAAAAAAAGTCAAAAAAGTCAAAAAAAGTCAAAAAAATCAAAAAAGGCAAAAATCTTTAAAAAGTCTAAAAAGTCCAAAAAAAGTCAAAGAAGTAAAAAAAGTCACAAAAAGTCAAAAAAATCACAAAAAGTCACAAAAAGTCAAAAATCTTAAAAAAGTCAAAAAAGTCAAAAAACTTAAAAATAGTCACAAAAAGTCAAAAAAGTCAAAAAAGTCAAAAAAGTCAAAAAAGTCAAAAAAAGTCAAAAAAAGTCAAAAAAAAGTCAAAAAAAAGTCACAAAAGTCTAAAAAGTCTAAAAAGTCAAAAAAAGTCAAAAAAAAATTCAAAAAGTAACAAAAAGTCAAAAATGTTAATAAAATGTTAAAAAAATTCAAAAAAGTCAAAAAGGCGCAAAACGTCAAAAAAGTCAAAGTCCAAACTTTACTGTTACTTGAAAAGTAAAAGTCATTTCTAGTTATTATTATGTTTGGACCTTATGGTCCAAACATGTTGGAGTCACAAAGCAACTTTCTTCATCTTATTATTATTATTATCTTTCTTAGTCCGCGATTACAGAGTCAGTTTACAAGTAATCTACTTCAAACCTCGGCACAATGGTCCTTAGGTATACATCTTCCAGACGAGACCTTTTTTTCATTTATCGCGATAGTGGATCTGGATTTGATCCAGATTTCATAAATCCACTATATGGATTACCATTGACCATTTTTGCAAGGGCTATTTATCCTTCAGTTTAGGAGTAATCTACGTCAAACTTTGGCACAATGATCCTTAGGTATTCAGGTACCAGGCTATAGCTTTTTTCAGTGATCCCGCTAGTGGATCCAGAATTGTTCAGGATTTAGTAAATCCACTATGTGTAATAATGTTGGTAGAGTGATTTACATGTCGGTTGATCAATTCAATAGGAGAGTCGGTCAACACAAAGCGTCTTTGTTATGTGGACGCCGCGGTATGGTGGTGGCTTGTACCGGGCTTCCCGACCGTCTTGACCCTCTAATTACCAGGGGGTAATAATTAAAATACATATGTATATCCAATAATGTTTCAGTGATGGGCCAGCGTCGCGAACAGTGGCCCAGCATTGAACCAACATTGGGTGTTTAATATCAATAGTAGCAGCTTTTTAAATGCTAGATTTAAATATCAAAATAACAGTTGTAATTGCAGAGAATTGTTCTAAATGTCTCAAATGCCCGAAATGTAAAAATGTTTCAAATGTTCCAAATGGTCTAAATGCTCCAAAATTTCCAAATGTGCCACATGTGCCATATGTGCCAAATGTGCCAATTGTGCCAAATGTGCAAAATGTGCCAGTTGTGCCAAATGTGCCAATTGTGCCAAATGTGCCAATTGTGCCAATTGTGTCAAATGTGCCAAATGCGCCAATTGTGCCAAATGTGCCAATTATGCCACATGTGCCAAATGTGCCAAATGTGCCAATTGTGCCAAATGTGCCAAATGTGCCAATTGTGCCAAATGCGCCAATTGTGCCAAATGTGCCAATTGTGCCAAATGTGCCAATTGTGCCAATTGTGCCAATTGTGCCAATTGTGCCAAATGTGCGAATAGTGCCAATTGTGCCAAATGTGCCAATTGTGCCAAATGTGCCAATTGTGCCAAATGTGCCAAATATGGCAAATGTTCTGATTGTGCCAATTGTGCCAATTGTGCCAAATGTGCCAATTGTGCTAATTGTGCCAAATATGCCAACTGTGCCAAATGTGCCAATTGTGCCAATTGTGCCAAATATGGCAAATGTTCTGATTGTGGCAATTGTGGCAATTGTGCCAAATGTGTCAATTGTGCCAAATGTGCCACATGTGCCATATGTGCCAAATTTGCCAATTGTGCCAAATGTGCAAAATGTGCTAATTGTGCCAAATGTGCCAATTGTGTCAAATGTGCCAATTGTGCCAAATGTGCCAATTGTGCCAAATGTGCTAAATGTGCTAAATGTGCCAATTGTGCCTAATGTGCCAATTGTGCCAATTGTGCCGAATATGGCAAATGTTCTGATTGTGCCAATTGTGCCAAATGGGCCAATTGTGCCACATGTGCCATATGTGCCAAATGTGCCAATTGTGCAAAATGTGCCAATTGTGCCAAATGTGCCAATTGTGCCAATCGTGCCAAATGTGCCAATTGTGTCAAATGTGCCAAATGCGCCAAATGTGCCAAATGTGCCAATTGTGCCAAATGTCCCAATTGTCCCAAATGTGCCAATTGTGCCAAATGTCCCAATTGTGCTAATTGTGCCAAATATGCCAACTGTGCCAATTGTGCCAAATGTGCCAATTGTGCCAAATGTGGCAAAATTTTCTGATTGTGCCAATTGTGCCAAATGTGCCAATTGTGCCAAATGTGCCAATTGTTCCAAATATGCCAACTGTGCCAATTGTGCCAAATGTGCCGATTGTGCCAAATGTGTGAATAGTGCCAATTGTGCTAATTGTGTCAAATGTGCCAAATTTGCCAAAAAAGTCACAAAAAGTCAAAAAAAAGTCACAAAAAGTCAACAGTAAAAAAAAAGTCAAAAAGTCAAAAAAGTCAAAAAACTCAAAAAACTCACAAAAAGTCAAAAATATCACAAAAAGGCAAAAAAAGTCACAAAAGTCACAAAAGTCACAAAAGTCACAAAAATAAAAAAAAAATAAAAAAAGTAAAAAAAAGTATAAAAAAAGTAAAAAAAAAATCAAAAAGTAACAAACAGTCACGAAAAGTCAAAAATCTTCAAAAAGTCAAAAAATCAAAAAAGGCGCAAAAAGTCAAAAATCGAAGTCCAAACATTACTGTTACTTGAAAAGTAAAAGTCGTTTCTAGTTATCTTTCTTAGTCCGCGATTACAGAGACAGTTTACAAGTAATCTACTTCAAACCTCGGCACAATGGTCCTTAGGTATACATCTTCCAGACTAGACCTTTTTTTCATTTGTCCCGCCAGTGGATCTGGATCCTGATCCCGATTGCGTCGATCCACTGTATGGACTACCATTGACGATTTTTGCAAAGGCTATTTCTCACTCAGTTTACGAGTAATCGACGTCAAACTTAGGCATAATGATCCTTAGGTATTCAGGTACCAGGCTATAGCTTTTTTCAGTGATCCCGCTAGTGGATCCAGAATTGTTCAGGATTTAGTAAATCCACTATGTGTACCAATGTTGGTAGAGTGATTTACATGGCGGTTGGTAACCTATTGATAAATTCTATGGGAGAGTCGGTCAACACAATGGCTCTTTGTATTGGCCGGCAGCCTCTCACAATGGGTCATTGTATTGGCGACTTGACCCTCTGATCACCATTACCATTTAATAATAACATGTTAAATGTTAACTATTTAGCTAACAGTTGTAATTACAGGGGGAATGAATCAATGCAGTTTTAAGCCAACTTTGTGCACATACAGGCTAAACTGGACAAGGAGAACCTCCTGAGGATGGTGAGATGAATGATATGACAGTGGAGGAGAGAAAGGAGGAAGAGCGTAGGAAAAAAGTCAAAAAAGTCAAAAATCTAAAAAAAAACAAAAAAAGTCAAAAAAGTAAAAAATCTTAAAAAAGTCAAAAAAAAGTCAAAAAGTCAAAAAACTAAAAAAAATCACAAAAAGTCAAAAAAGTCACAAAAGTCAAAAAAAGTCACAAAAGTCAAAAAAAGTCAAAAAAAGTCAAAAAAGTCAAAAAAAAAGTAAGAAAAAGTCAAAAAAAAGTCAAAAAGTAACAAAAAGTCAAAAAAAGTCAAAAATGTTAAAAAAAATTCAAAAAAGTCAAAAAAATAAAAAAGGCTCAAAAAGTCGCAAAAGTCAAAGTCCAAACTTTACTGTTACTTGAAAAGTAAAAGTCATTTTTAGTTATGTTTGGACCTCATGGTCCAAACATGTTGGAGTCGCAAAGCAACTTTCTTCATCTTATTATTATTATTATGTTTGGACCTTATGGTCCAAGCATGTTGGAGTCGCAAAGCAACTTTCTTCATCTTATTATTATTATTATTATCTTTCTTAGTCCGCGATTACAGAGACAGTTTACAAGTAATCTACTTCAAACCTCGGCACAATGGTCCTTAGGTATACATCTCCCAGACTAGACCTTTTTTTCATTTATCCCGATAGTGGATTCGGATTTGATCCAGATTTCATAAATCCACTATATGGATTACCATTGACCATTTTTGCAAGGGCTATTTCTCCTTCATTTTAGGAGTAATCGACGTCAAACTTTGGCACAATGATCCTTAGGTATTCAGGTACCAGGCTATATCTTTTTTCAGTGATCCCGCTAGTGGATCCAGAATTGTTCTGGATTTTGTAAATCCACCATGTGTACTAATGTTGGTAGAGTGATTTACATGTCGGTTGATCAATTCAATAGGAGAGTCGGTCAACACAAAGCTTCTTTGTTATGTGGACGCCGCGTTATGGTGGTGGCTTGTACCGGGCTTCCCGACCGTCTTGACCCTCTAATTACCAGGAGGTAATAATTAAAATACATATGTATATCCAATAATGTTTCAGTGATGGGCCAGCGTCGCGAACAGTGGCCCAGCATTGAACCAACATTGGGTGTTTAATATCAATAGTAGCAACATTTTAAATGCTAGATTTAAATATCAAAATAACAGTTGTAATTGCAGAGAATTGTTCTAAATGTCTCAAATGCCCGAAATGTAAAAATGTTTCAAATGTTCCAAATGGTCTAAATGCTCCAAAATTTCCAAATGTGCCACATGTGCCACATGTGCCATATGTGCCAATTGTGCCAAATGTGCCAATTGTGCCAATTGTACCAAATGTGCCAATTGTGCCAAATGTGCCAAATGCGCCAATTGTGCCAAATGTGCCAATTGTGCCACATGTGCCAAATGTGCCAATTGTGCCAATTGTGCCAAATGCGCCAATTGTGCCAAATGTGCCAAATGTGCCAATTGTGCCAAATGTGCCAATTGTGCCAAATGTGCGAATAGTGCCAATTGTGCCAAATGTGCCAATTGTGCCAAATGTGCCAAATGTGCCAATTGTGCCAAATGTGCCAAATATGGCAAATGTTCTGATTGTGCCAATTGTGCCAATTGTGCCAAATGTGCCAATTGTGCTAATTGTGCCAACTGTGCCAATTGTGCCAATTGTGCCAAATATGGCAAATGTTCTGATTGTGGCAATTGTGCCAATTGTGCCAAATGTGCCAATTGTGCCAAATGTGCCACATGTGCCATATGTGCCAAATTTGCCAATTGTGCCAAATGTGCCAATTGTGCCAAATGTGCCAATTGTGTCAAATGTGCCAATTGTGCCAAATGTGCCAATTGTGCCTAATGTGCCAATTGTGCCAATTGTGCCAAATATGGCAAATGTTCTGATTGTGCCAATTGTGCCAATTGTGCCAATTGTGCCGAATGTGCCAATTGTGCCAAATGTGCCAATCGTGCCAAATGTGCCAATTGTGCCAAATATGGCAAATGTTCTGATTGTGGCAATTGTGCCAATTGTGCCAAATGTGCCAAATGTGCCAATTGTGCCACATGTGCCATATGTGCCAAATTTGCCAATTGTGCCAAATGTGCCAAATGTGCCAATTGTGCCAAATGTGCCAATTGTGTCAAATGTGCCAATTGTGCCAAATGTGCCAATTGTGCCAAATTTGCCAATCGTGCCTAATGTGCCAATTGTGCCAATTGTGCCAAATATGGCAAATGTTCTGATTGTGCCAATTGTGCCAATTGTGCCAAATGTGCCAATTGTGCCACATGTGCCTGTGCCAAATGTGCCAATTGTGCAAAATGTGCCAATTGTGCCTAATGTGCCAATTGTGTCAAATGTGCCAATCGTGCCAAATGTGCCAATTGTGTCAAATGTGCCAATTGTGCCAAATGTGCCAATTGTGCCAAATGTGCTAAATGTGCTAAATGTGCCAATTGTGCCTAATGTGCCAATTGTGCCAATTGCGCCAAATATGGCAAATGTTCTGATTGTGCCAATTGTGCCAATTGTGTCGAATGTGCCAATTGTGCCACATGTGCCATATGTGCCAAATGTGCCAATTGTGCAAAATGTGCCAATTGTGCAAAATGTGCCAATTGTGCCAAATGTGGCAAATGTTCTGATTGTGCCAATTGTGCCAAATGTGCCAATTGTGCCAAATGTGCCAATTGTGCCAAATATGCCAACTGTGCCAATTGTGCCAAATGTGCCAATTGTGGCAAATGTGCGAATAGTGCCAATTGTGCCAATTGTGTCAAATGTGCCAAATTTGCCAAAAAAGTCACAAAAAGTAAAAAAAAGTCACAAAAAGTCAAAAGTTACAAAAAGTCACAAAAGTCGCAAAAAGTAAAAAAAAACCTCAAAAAACGCCACAAAAGTAAAAAAAAAGTCAAAAAAGTCACAAAAAAGTAAAAAAGTCACAAAAAGTCACAAAAATAAAAAAATAAAAAAAGTAAAAAAAGTCAAAAAAAGTCAAAAAAAAGTAAAAAAGTAACAAAAAGTCACGAAAAGTCAAAAATGTTGAAAAAGTCAAAAAAATCAAAAAAGGCGCAAAACGTCAAAAATCGAAGTCCAAACATTACTGTTACTTGAAAAGTAAAAGTCGTTTCTAGTTATTATTATCTTTCTTAGTCCGCGATTACAGAGACAGTTTACAAGTAATCTACTTCAAACCTCGGCACAATGGTCCTTAGGTATACATCTTCCAGACTAGACCTTTTTTTCATTTATCCCGATAGTGGATCTGGATTTGATCCAGATTTCATAAATCCACTATATGGATTACCACTGACCATTTTTGCAAGGGCTATTTCTCCTTCAGTTTAGGAGTAATCGACGTCAAAGTTTGGCATAATGATCCTTAGGTATTCAGGTACCAGGCTATAGCTTTTTTCAGTGATCCCGCTAGTGGATCCAGAATTGTTCAGGATTTAGTAAATCCACTATGTGTACTAATGTTGGTAGAGTGATTTACATGTAGGTTGATCAATTCAATAGGAGAGTCGGTCAACACAAAGCGTCTTTGTTATGTGGACGCCGCGTTATGGTGGTGGCTTGTACTGGGCTTCCCGACCGTCTTGACCCTCTAATTACCAGGGGGTAATAATTAAAATACATATGTATATCCAATAATGTTTCAGTGATGTGCCAGCGTCGCGAACAGTGGCCCAGCATTGAACCAGCATTGGGTGTTTAATATCAATAGTAGCAACATTTTAAATGCTAGATTTAAATATCAAAATAACAGTTGTAATTGCAGAGAATTGTTCTAAATGTCTCAAATGCCCGAAATGTAAAAATGTTTCAAATGTTCCAAATGTTCCAAATGGTCTAAATGCTCCAAAATTTCCAAATGTGCCAATTGTGCCAAATGTGCCAATTGTGCCAATTGTGCCAATTGTGCCAAATGTGCCAATTGTGCCAATTGTGTCAAATGTGCCAAATGCGCCAATTGTGCCAAATGTGCCAATTGTGCCACATGTGCCACATGTGCCATATGTGCCAAATGTGCCAATTGTGCCAAATGTGCCAATTGTGTCAAATGTGCCAATTGTGCCAAATGTGCGAATAGTGCCAATTGTGCCAAATGTGCCAAATGTGCCAATTGTGCCTGATGTGCCAAATGTGCCAAATATGGCAAATGTTCTGATTGTGCCAATTGTGCCATTTGTGCCAAATGTGCCAATTGTGCTAATTGTGCCAAATATGCCAACTGTGCCAAATGTGCCAATTCTGCCAATTCTGCCAAATATGGCAAATGTGCTGATTGTGGCAATTGTGCCAAATGTGCCAATTGTGCCAAATGTGCCACATGTGCTATATGTGCCAATTGTGCCAAATGTGCCAATTGTGTCAAATGTGCCAATTGTGCCAAATGTGCCAATTGTGCCAAATGTGCTAAATGTGCCAATTGTGCCTAATGTGCCAATTGTGCCAAATATGGCAAATGTTCTGATTGTGCCAATTGTGCCACATGTGTCATATGTGCCAATTGTGCAAAATGTGCAAAATGTGCCAATTGTGCCAAATGTGCCAATTGTGTCAAATGTGCCAAATGCGCCAAATGCGCCGAATGTGCCAATTGTGCCAAATGCGCCGAATGTGCCAAATGTGCCAATTGTGCTAATTGTGCCAAATATGCCAACTGTGCCAATTGTGCGAAATGTGCCAATTGTGCCTAATGTGCCAATTGTGCCAAATGTGGCAAATGTGGCAAATGTTCTGATTGTGCCAATTGTGCCAAATGTGCGAATTGTGCCAAATGTGCCAATTGTGCCAAATATGCCAACTGTGCCAATTGTGCCAAATGTGTCAAATGTGCGAATAGTGCCAATTGTGCCAATTGTGTCAAATGTGCCAAATTTGCCAAAAAAGTCACAAAAAGTAAAAAAAAGACACAAAAAGTCAAAAATCACAAAAAGTCACAAAAGTCGCAAAAAGTAACAAAAACACAAAAAACTCAAAAAAAGCCACAAAAGTCTAAAAAAGTCAAAAAAAAGTCAAAAAGTCACAAAAAGTCAAAAAACTCACAAAAAGTCAAAAATGTCACAAAAAGTCAAAAAAGCCGAAAAACTCACAAAAAGTCTCAATAAGTCAAAAAAAGTCAAAAGGTACAAAAGTAAAAAAAATCAAAAAAAATCAAAAAAGTAAAAAAAAAAATCAAAAAAAGGCAAAAAAAAGTCAAAAAGTCACGAAAAGTCAAAAATGTTAAAAAAGTCAAAAAAATCTAAAAAGGCGCAAAAAGTCAAAAATTGAAGTCCAAACATTACTGTTACTTGAAAAGTAAAAGTCGTTTCTAGTATTAATATTACACACCCACCAAAAAACAGGACATCAAACCGTTCGCGAGCCTATTTCTCCCACAGTTCCACACCGATCAACTTCATATTTGGACACTTTCATCGTCTGGCGGGTGGGCATTTGGCTATAGCTTTTTTAGAGGATCCAACCAATAACATGGCCGTAAGCGCGGGTCAAAGTTCGCACCTTGTAAGTGGCAAAGCTCCACGAATTTTCAAAATTTTTAAAATCCCTTTTTTCGTGCATGCTCTCCTTGACACGACCTTGAACATGGTGGGTCGCGGTACTGGTCAATATTGTACGGTTCAAAAGTTATTCGCTTCCGCGTTTCGCGGAAATTCGCATTGAAATACATTACGCTGAAATGCTGTTTTAATGCGTTATTGCAGCGCTCATAGTGTCTTTAGTATTTGAGATTTCGGCGTTCCGATTTTTGCTACGGATTCGCCAATTTAAGCTCTCCAATTCCATAATTTTATCTCTATAGAAATTATTTATACTTTTTGTGTCAATTGCGTGCGAGCACACGGGGGGTAAATGAGGTATTTTCCATTCATTTAGAATGGGCACCTTCTGGACCTTCAGATCTAAAAAAATACATCTATGTTTGCTTTCAAAGCCGTCAAAATGACCCGAATTACATGTCCATTGGATCCCAATGAACCCACATATTGGTGAGAGCAGTTGACCAGCAGACCGCATTGAGCCGACGTTGCGCCAACGTTGGCGCGGCTTTGAAAATGTGGGCCCATCATTTAAAAAACACTGCTCAGCCAGCAAAACATTGCCAGCCACCAGTCATGAGCATTTCAAAAAGAAATACTCTGACCGCATTGGCCCAGCATTCAGCCAACGTTGCCAGCCAGTCCACAGCAGTGGACAGTGCCTGCCAAGCAAGCAAGGGTTCGAACCCCATTTGCCCAGTGTAGCCAGGCTTAAATTGTCAAGTCAATCCAACTCAACTCAACTCAACTCAACTCAACTCAACTCAACTCAACTCAACTCAACTCAACTCAACTCAACTCAACTAGGATGTCTGGTGATCAGATATATCTGTCTTGATATGAAGAATACAAATTTCCTGGCCACTTAATCGCAGTTGCTGCATCAAAATTCTCCTTCACACTTCCACCTTCCTTAATTTTAATTAACAGTCTTACTGTTCTCAAACTCTCACAAAACAAAGCACACACCTCAGATACTCGTCATATTCCAATATTCTGCATGCCGTGTTTGTCTGTTCAACTTAGAATGGTCGAATTTGATGATTAATAAGCTAATTACCCACTAATTGCTCACTGTTTGAGAGACAAAGGGACGGGAATCATGCGATTAGTAGTACTCAACCACTCCATAGGGTATTTTGGGTCTAGGACTAAGAGTTCAAAACACCTTGTTCTCCCTCAGTTTTAAAGCTTTTTTCAATCTGTTTTTTCCTAATAATACGTCTTGGCAAGGCGCACCCTATGGGATGTATCCCCAGTTGTCTGTCTATCTGCCACCGTTTACCCGCTAGAAGATTAAATAGATTAAATCGCGTAAAAAATCATAACTTTTTAACGGAGCGACATAGGGCTTTCTGGGTGGGCTCGTTGAAGAGCTCGTGAAAAAGTAGAAGATGAATTGTTGCAAGTAAAACGCCGTATCTATAAAAGTCACCGAGTTATCGGCCCCTTGATATTTACGAATTAAATTGGTGACGCCGCAGGGCTCGAACCAAGCGTCGCAGGACTGTCTGGGTGGGCTCGTTGAAAAGCTTGTAAAAAATTAACCAAGTAAATGTCAGGTTAAAAATCTCATAAGTGCAACCGAAACTGAGGTGCACTGGGAAAAAACGCAGGTCCAAACTTTATCACTTTTGCCTCAGCAAAAGTAAGTCTAGTATTATGTTTTTTGCTGAGGTTTTGAATATCTTTGCACAAAGTTATGAATGAAAACGTTAAACACGGTAACTATGTCTAATATACGTGACCACTTACTACCTTTTGAAAGATTTTCCCGGTTATTTATTATGGTTGGCTCACACTGTACAACATTGGGTCATAATTCATATAACACTACCTGCATTATGGGTGATCACTGCTTCTAGCTCCTGCACACCCGCCACTTCGCGTGACCAAAATTGCTTTAATGTTGGTCCAATGTATCCCCGCTGGCCCAGCAACAACCCAGCATTGGCCCAGCTTCACTCACTGTGTCCACTATAGGGGTGACCACCCCCCCCCCCGTCACATGGGATGCTTTAAGATTGTACCAACGTCTTTAACGCTGGCCCAGCAACAGCCCAATGATGGCTCAACGTGATGAGTTTCTTGCATGATCATGTGGACATGGTCACCGCCATGCGCCGCAATGCGGGTAGTGCCCCCCCTCCCAGGGACGGCACTTCCCCCTCTAATCCCGCAAAAAGTCGCTGTCCCGGTAGGCCTATTGTTTTAATGCTGGACCAGCATCGTAGACGATGGACCGGCATTAAAGCAACTCTGTGTCAATCTTTTGTGTCCGCTAGGAAGGGGCAATCCTTGGTTAACATATAGGCATATGTTAAGTCATTTAGATTAGCTGGCTGTTCATTTAAATGCTGCTAAATCAGTGTTTCACTTTTAAACCTGCTAACATAACACTGTGTCAGCGCCTCCTGTTTGTTACTCTCATTATCAGTGTTCTGTCTCCATGAGGGCAGTGTACGCCCGTCGTCTGCGACGCTGGCCAAACATTGAAACAACGTTGGCTCAACGTCTCGTGTTTGCTGAGACGTGTTTGCTTACTTTATGCTTCCAGAATGAGGGGCACGGTCTTTAGAGCGCTGGAATATTTGTGTATGAACCATGAAGACCAAAGGGTTTTTTTCTATTTGAAATCTTCATACATACATGTATGTCTTAGTTAGCTTTTTCCCCTTCATTTGAATACTTGTGTTATAGGTCCACGGCCATTATAAATAGGCCTAGACTTGTTTTAGTTCCTTCATTGCCGGGATCGTCAGAAGTCGATCTCTAGGCTGTAATGGTGGGGACGGCTCTCTAGTCCTACGGGTCATTGGTCCTACGGGTCATTGGTCCTACGGGCCATTGGTCCTACGTTTAGACCATTGGTCCTACGGGCCATTGGTCCTACGGGCCATTGATCCTACTGCTTGTGACAGAACCCTAATTTTATCTGGTAAATCAGCTTTTGAAACAACTCTAATTTCACCTGGCCAGCTTGTGATAATATAATAACAATCATAAATACAACAATAATAAGAATAATATTTGAACTTCGACTTCTATCTGATAAAACACACACACATATTTCATATGTTGTTTTTCGCTGAGGTTTTGAATGTTTTAGCAGAAAGTTATGAAAGAAAACGTCAAATCAATAATTAGCTGAATGTCCCGTGTGGTCCCGTGTGTGCTGTGATACGTCTACATAACACTGCTGTGTAAAGATAAAAGGCAGTCTTTGCTTATATTACAAGAAAGCAACTTTACAATTAAGCAGATACTGTGCAAGGCCAGTAGGCAGTATCTAAGTAAGCAGATACTGCTGTTTCGGCTTTTTTGACTTTGCAGAGCTGTATCTCCAATTATCCAAAAACAAATTTAGCTTAATGCTGGTATAATATGAGTTTATAATAATTATAATTGTAACAATAATAAAAGTAATATTTTAGCTTTAATTACTATCTGATAGTATACGTAACCATATAACCTTCCCAATATATACCCTTCAGAACATAGAAACTTCCGAACATAGACATATAGCCATTAAAACATACTTATGTGTATAGTCCATAGGCATTAACTTGTAATAATAATAATATAATAATATTAATAATAATAATAATAATAATAATAATATTAAAATTAATAATATTAATAATAATAATAATAATGCAAACCCATTGAACATTTACCCATCTTCCTTGGGGCCCTCAAACATGAATTTTCACAACATGCTCGTTGGCTATTTAGGCTACAAGCAATAATGACAACATAAATGAAAAATTGCATAACATGCTTGTTGATAAATATATGCCACACTACCCTATACATGTATCAGTAAATTACTTAACATAATCTATATTTATTTTCTCCTAAAGTTTTTTAAATACACAATTTTTTTAATTTGGTAAATATTTCTGAATATTTTATGTTTTCTTGTAAGGCGTTCCATGTATTTACGCCTGTGTATGAAAAGGATTTATGATGTGTTCTAGGAACGAATAACTTTTTGTTATTAGCTGAAGATCTAAGGGAATAAGTTGAGTAGACTTAATGTGGTAAACACAGTCTGTACATATATTTAAACGCATTAGGCCATTAACTACTTTATAAAGAAAACTAACCTGCCTAAATTTTACTATGTATTCTAAAGTTTTATAGTTATAAGCATTTTTTTTTAAGTTTTAAAGGTATATAGTGGCAACTCCTGTGGTGTGACTGGTGTATGGGAAATACATACACCATAATTCTAAATTTCTATTAGGAGTATGAGAATATATCTTATAATAAAAAAATGGCCACACCACACAGACGTCAATTGTCAAAACGGCCAGACTGCTATATATACACTGTGGTTAAGCGGTGGAGGTAACTGGAGTTACCATTAGCAAAAGATGGCTGACAAGGCTACCGATTCGTTTACATTTTCATATATTTTGTGAACTTTAACGTTCTCCTTTGCTCCGCCGATTTGTAGGTAAATTAATAATAGTTAACTGGGAAAAATAGACATTATGTTAACCTGAAATTGTCGATAATTTTCTCGTAATCGGAAAACTAAATTTGTTCAATGAGAATGGTAACTGCCAAGTGTGTTGCTGGTAACTGCAATACTTAATGATATCATGCTAATGGTAACTGACAAATTATGTTGCTGGTAACTCATACTTTATTTATTGAAAATTTCCCAATGGTGCATCATATATACTGCTTATTTTGAATTTTACCATTGCAATTCAGTTAGCATGGTTAGTATATGTTTCTCATTATCATTTCAGTCCGTAATCATTGCCCGAGAAAATCATCGCTCTTCACATTTCTGTTATTTAAGTAACATTGGTAGACCATAGTCTTACGATACATCTTGAAGCTATTATATTATGTAATGGATTTCAATTGTACCCGGCAAACGCGAAACATTGCCACCGTCTACGACGCCCCTCCAACATTAAACCATCATTGTTTCTATTTCTGTGTTTTTTGTGTATTTTTTTTTGTCTAACTGTAAAAAGAAAAAGTACAGGTCAGTGATGATTCACTCCAGCAACAGTAATAGGTCACTTGTAGATAGCCAACTAAGTAATATATAATCGCACAAAGCCAAATAGCAGTATCAGTTTACTTTGTAAGCAGATACTGCTTTTGGCTTTGCAGAGCGGTATATGTTTATCATTAAGGGAATATCGATATAATTGAAATTATCCATCAATACTGCTTTAATTTTTTAACAGTATTAGTCGAGAAAAATGTTTTTTGTTACTTTTGTAGATAATCATCGATACTTATGTTATCAGTGTGTATATCTTGCACACAGTGTTAATGATGTACTGGATGACACATTACAAAATCATGATAGATCACAAAATTTCAGTGTGAGAAAGTGGATTTTGGATCATAACAGCAAATATTGTGGACATAGATCAAAGCCTTTTCACAAATCAAACACTTCATTTCAAATGAAGACGTTAAAAAATCTTTCAAACGTTTTTCAGAAAACAACTAATGTTCTAGTACAAATATCTGCTAGTACAGGTCGTGGCGATTTTAATAATTCTACCAATGTAACCCATACACAAATTCAACTGATGATGATGATATAATATACGCATTAATACCTGACGTTATTCACAAGATTAAATATATTGGGCATGTAGATGATTAAATCGGTTCTAAAAGAGAGCCATAGATAAAGGCATGCTGAACTCTAGTTTTAGCCCTTTATTTGATTCTTGATATTGAAAATGTCTATGAACAAACAGCTGTGTTTAATATCAGGTGGGCCTTAAACAATGAGTCTCACTTTTCGGACAACTGTAAAGAAGTTATTTCAAGAGAAGGTAATTTTTTTTTTGTGGATATAAAGCTGAAAGATTAAATTTTGTTGACAAACAAATTAGTCCTGCTGATTGCAAAATCAATTTTGCTGTTCAAGCAGACCTGATTTTAGATACTCGACAGTATAGTAGAGATCGTGTATAGACGAGCTGTGGTATATACACTATTAGTCAACAGTTGTAATGAGCCTGCACGACGCTCTATTTGGACCCATTAATTACCATTAGCCTAGGAGCCCTATTGAATATTAAAAAGTGTTGACGTAAAACATAGAAATCCAAAATGGCCCCCGTCTTGACCAAGGTCAAATATTAAAATGATATCATTTTCGCTAGAATATAAGCTGATTCATGACTTTGGTATCTACCATATGGTTTTCAGGTATGCCCGACATGATGGTGCGGCCGGAAATTATTTTGGTCATTGCATTGTGGGTAAAATCCAAGATGGCCACCATTACTGCAAGGTCAAGCTATATAAATTACCATCATTTTCGACAGAATAGACCGCAAAGCATAATTTTGATGTCTACCATTGGGTTTTCAGGTATTCCCGACATAGTGTGTGGTTGGAAAGTACATTAGACATTGCATTATGGGTAAAATCCAAGATGGCCGCCATTTGTGAAAACAGAAAAATAAATATAGGCCTAATTGTCAACAGAATGGAAGAAGATTCGAGATTTTTAACACCCTATGTAGGATTTTCATATATACTACAAATCATATATACTACAGATATTTTAAAAGTTTAAAATGTAAAATTCTAGTCTCTGGGCATGTTGAGTATGGACATATCAAGGAGCTAAAATAAAAATGATGATTTTGTCCTTATTGTGTCGCTTTAAACCTTCCAAAAAGTAATTCAAAATATATTTTCTGTAGATTTTCCGGTTTGTTCTAAGGCTAAGCCCAGTCTGCATGTTGTATTCGACAGCTACACCATGTACAATGCGTTATACAAAAGAGGGAAGCGGTATTATTACAAAAAGATGAAGATATGTGTTCTGTCACGGCCATCTGATACCCAGTGCGGCCATGTGGTACACAGTCTAGCATATCTAAATATTTTATTTAGCCACCAAAATCATTCATCCACATCCATTTCAGTAAAAACTATATAGGCCTACATCTCTTTTAGTCCATGGCACTGAAGTGGCCATTTTGTTTGTCTTATGGCCGCCATTATGGTTTTAAACATCTTGATTATCTCTAAAATTATTTTCTGATCATGTCGGGCGCTATACATGAAAACCCTGTGATAGACAGCAAAATCATCGATTGATCCTAATTCCGGCAAAATATACACATTTCTTGCAGGGTCATGTTCATGTGATGGTTAATTTGCCGCCGCCATCTCGGTTTTGACTACATACACCATAGTTTTTTTAAATGATACAAACATAGTCACATGTAGAGCTACTAGTATCTGAAACCTCTATGGTAGACACTAATATATGTTACTTCCAGTAAAGTTATAGACATTTCCTACTCTGAAACCCCCTCCTGAATCTGAATCTAGATAATGCCACCAGGTGCTGTGCATAAGAAAATCCCATGGTAGACACTAAAGTCACGAATCTCCTTCTATTCTGACTTATATGATATCAACAAATTTTGACAAGAATTTTGTTTCACTTTGTCAAATGGCGGCCTTCTTGAGCTTCATCCACAATAAAATGTTGAACTACCCTCTCGCCACACAACTAAATTGGGCATAGGGCCTACCTGGAAAACCGACGGCATTCACCGAAATTGTAAAGCTCTTTCTATTTTATCGAAAATGTATCAATTTATTGTTTTGACCTTTTACAAATGGCGACCATATTAGATTTTACTAGCAATGCAATAACTAAAGTACGTTCTGGCCACACCCCTATGTCAGACATGCTTGGAAACCCCATGGTACACACCAGAGTTATGATTTTGCTTCTATTTTATAAAAAAAGTGATATCAATTTACTGTTCCACCTTGCACAAAGAGCAGCCATCTTGGATTTTATTAATAATGCAATGTCCTTTCTGACTACATCACTATGTCAGACATAACTAAAACCCTTATGCTACATGTCACTCTAAAATCAAGAATCTGCATCTATTCTGTCGAAAATAATATCATTTTATTGTTTCATCTTGTACGGCCATCTTTGATTTTGCTATTTCTCGGCGTCTCAAGTAGAAAATAATTTTGAGCTCCTAGGCTAACTTTAATCAAGATTGGCCACTGAGCCCTAAAAAAAATGGTATTTTTATCCGCCTGATAACGATGAGCCTAAAATTTAATGCTAAACTACGTACTGACTATACCTACCTAAATTATTTATAATAAATATAGTATAATTTAAAAATCACAAGAGACATCTCCAAAATGTTTTTTGACATGTATAGCGATCTGGTGTTTGAAAGTAAGCCCTATTATATTTATGTTGACCCAGTGTTGGTCCACCGCCTACGCCTATGAGTACAGGCATATATATGCATCTAGTATCTAATATAGTAGGCCCTCGTTATATATTACATCGCCCTTACTGTGATACTGTATAATGTGGTAATTAAAATAAAAGTCAGGACGCATCGTCATCAACTTCACGATCATGTAAACTATTTCAAAAGTTGTTTTAAAATATAGATTTCATAATAGCATTTTCCTGCCAATTAGAAGCGATAGTTACCACCCACTAAAACCGACAGTTACCACCCACTGAAGTTGCAGTTACCAGTAACAGCTGGAATTGACACATGACAGTTACCATTCTCATTGAACAAAATCAGTTTACCGATTACGAGTAAATTATCGCAAATTTTAAGTTAACATAATGTGCATTTTGTCCAGCTAAGTGTTATTATTCCACCTGCAAATCGGCGGAGCAAAGAAGAACGTTAAAGTACACTAAATATATAAAAATGTAAACGAATCGGTAGACTTGTCAGCCATCTTTTGCTAATGGTAACTCCAGTTACCTCCACCGCTCAACCACAGTGATATAATAGTGTAGGGGCATATGTAGCTAAACAGTGGTCCGTGGGATTTGTTAATTTATCATGTTAATTTATCATGCGATATATCAAAATGATCAGTAGAAAAATCTGAATCAGAAAAATTAGGATGTAATTTTTCTTTTCAGTTTCAGTGACACTTCAAGTCTCATAGAAAAAAAGAGAAAAACATCATTTTTATATCATTTTAACCCAAATAATTATATTTCTGCGAATTAGACATTTACGTAATATAGAACATTAAAAATTATATTACACACAGTGCCCAGAAGACCACTTAGAACAAAAAAATCCAGATATAGTGACACTTTAAGCTCAATAGTAAATAAAAAAAAACACATGATTTTCACACTACTGTAAAAACCTTATATATTTTTTTTAAATGAGATACAAAACAAAATGTTTGGAAGATCAGGTGGCGATTATTCATGTTAATTTTTTTAGTTTTAGTGACACTTTAAGTCCAATAAAAAAAAGAAAAAAACATCATTTTTACACCAACGTAACATACATAATTATAATTCCATCCACATCAGATGGTCATATAATATAGAACATTAAAGATAATGTTACACACACTGTTCAGAAGGGCACGTAGAATAAAACAATAATCTTTTTATATTGAGTGACACTTTAGGCGCAATAAGTAAAAAATAATAAAACACATGATTTTCACACAGAATATATTATTTTATTTAGTGACACTTTAAGATCAATAATTATAAAATAAAAACACATGATTTTCACACCACCCTAACAGCCTTAGCTAGCTCCCTTAATACTATCTATTTCAAGTGATATATATAAAAACGTTATTTCACAGATTGGGTGGCGATTATTTATTTTAGTTTTAGTGACACTTTAAGTTCAATGACTGACAAATTAAAATGCCGTAATCTTTTACAGCAACGTACATGTAGTGACATTATTAGTTCTACTTTGTTCACAAAGTAGAACTACGATCTTCTGATATAAGATACTATACAAAGGTATACAACTGAAAGTGTTCGGAAAAGAGTACACATAATCATGAAAAATAACGTGTCAGTTAATCTTCACTTTTGGTGAGACTGTGGGGACAAGCATCGGTTTCGGCGGAGTTCGCTAGGGCTCGGCATCTGACGAGAAGCCGCCCCCTAATGGATACTGCGGTGCTAATCCACGGGCCAAGCACGCTCTACTCATTCACTTGCGATCCAGTCAGCGGGGCAGGCAGACGTGCCTGTCTTGCCCCCGCAGAGCAAGCCATGAGGCCGAAGCCGCCGCGTTCCATATTCCATCACCATCCATCTGAGACAGTGCACAGCGTTATGAATTATTAATAAAGCGTATAATAAAGCATATGATGTAAAAATGTCCATAGACTAGAACTGCAAAAGTTTTTTTTATTTTTAGTAGGCCTAAATAATTTTTTTTTTTTAATTGAGTTGTAGTCTATGGACATGTTTACATCATATGGTCATATTAAGAAGCCAAAAAAAAATCACCGATTTGTTAATGATTTTAGTCTGATTGAGTCGCTTTAATGTATGATAGGTCCGGTGTACTGGTGTCAGCCTTTTCGTCAGAAGGCCCGTTAGTCAGAAGGCCCATTAGTCAGAAGGCCTGTTAGTCAGAAGGCCTGTTAGTCAGAAAATCAGTAAGTGTGATTAGTCAGAAGGCCCAATTGTCGGAAGGAACGTTATTCAGATAATAAGTAAGGGTTATTAGTCAGAAGGCCCTTTAGTTAGAAAGTCAGATAATTAGACCTACCCTACCTCATCAGAATCATAGGCAAAATATTTTTCAAGTTCAATATCATAATATCGACGTATTAACAACTATAGACGAAAGTATAATAATGTCCCTTACTTATTTGATCTATATGCGGTCCATTAGAGGTTTTACTTTCAGTTGTGCAATTTTCTTGTGTATACCTATTAAAAAGTGTTTTCATTCTTACTTTTACACACTATAATTTTCTTGGCTATTTTAATTTCCTACCTCAAACTATTTATTAATCTACCAAAAACACACAAAAACAATTTTTTTTAAGTATCTTTCAGTTTGAATAATTATTGTATGCCGGCCAGCTCTCAACAATAGCTGGATAGCAAACGTTTTATTCAAGATAATATACCCCCCTCCAGATATCAAATGTGGCGTCTACTAGCAGGCAGCCCGCTTGCTGACTAACAGGCTATCTGACTAGTGGGCCTTCTGACAGAAAAAACCTATGTGATTTTCTGACTAACGGGCCTTCTGACTAACGGGCCTTCCGACTAATGGGCCTTCTGACTTATGGGCCTTCTGACAACTAACCTTCTGACTAACGGGCCTTCTGACTAAAAGGGTGTCACAATAAGGGGATAAGTCCATAATGAGCTCTTCTTCTGGTGTTCAGCGCATGATTTCCATGTAAATGTGTTACCAAAACTAAAAAAAAAAATTCAAGAATATAGACGTTGCCTATGTCAAAATAATACTTAAAGCCAAGAGTTTGTTATATCAAGTACAAATTATACATTAAATTCACGTTACTTGAGATATCGACGTCCAAACGACGTCATAATATTCCCACAAGTTCAAGGACGTTTTAAATGCACTTTGAAGCCCAGGGTGAATGTTTCAATAAGCCTTCTTCAGCTTTCTAGAAACAGTGCCAACCAGAGTAAGTATACTCCTAAATGATTGACGAAAAGATTGTTGATAATTAAAACTGAACTTATAATGCATCATACGCAGCGTTTTCCTAATACAGAGCTTAATTAATTCTGTTATTAAAATAACAGTTTATTAATTGCACGTTGTAATTCCGTCACATTATAAACATATTATTTTTAGTTTTATGAAATATGGTTTTACCTTGACTTCTTAAAGTATTATTTTTACTTTTAGTATTATACGTTTCTTTAAATTAAGAAAAAATTCAAATTTGTACATTATCTCAATTCGCTTACGGACCGTGACAGATTTACAAAAAATCGCGTGACGGAATTACAAATCGGAGTATTTTTTGTCATTTTTGTGCTATAAATTTAGTCACAACCATGTGAATTAACGTCAGTCATAATTGAATATCACTTATTACAATGTTAAAGACAATCACTACCCGGCGCTGTCATCTTATACTTTATAATCGACGGAATTACAGTTGGGCCTTGTGATGTTTCACATGACTACATGGGTGAGTTCGTCATCAAATTTGCTTTCTAAGAAATTATTTTAAGTTCATAAAAAATGCCGAGTTCAGTCTACACCTTCACCTATCAGGTCTGACCGTCAGACTACCAGTCTGACCTTGACAACAGGTGCGCCTCACAGTTGTACGAACTGGAGGGGATGCGGGCAGCATGAATATTCATTATGCCGTCACCGGCTTACTGACTGTGGTGTGGGGGTCACACTCAGGTCAGATTGTTTGGGCTGCCTGAATAGGCCAGGGAGGATGGGGGTTCTGAAATCATAGCACATATTTTCGGGCGTATGCCTAAGTAGGTTTAATTAAATCACAATTGTAATTGTGTGCTTGTCAGTCTGGTGGCAACATTATGCTTTTGCAAACCTAGGCTACACGAGTCATTACGTCTGTATTACCATGTGAGATGACTCCCTTTAATTTATGTAACCATATAATACAGACATAGGCCTAATAACACATGGGTTGTCTGCATGGTTTCCTAAAGATTGAGAATAATTTATTTTCAATCAAAAGCAGCTTTTTTAAACTGCTTTTTACATTTATGGGGTTAAAATTTCAGTTTCAATTACAATAATGAGACAGAAAACAGAATTCAGTCAACTTTTTTGTGTTCAACTCAGAAACGTTGTTTTATTGTTGTGAAGATATCTACATAAGCGAATACTCTCTCAATCTAATTTATTTAAAAACAACATTTTTAACCACATTTTACATTTATAGAGTTACGTTTTTAGTCTTAATTACATTAGTGAGACAAAAAGCTAAATTTAACTCAGCAACGTGACTGGGCAACTCATAGACGTTGTTGAGTTGACCGAAATGATAATGTTGCTGAATTGAATACGGACAACATTGAACGATCTTTAATGTATTTAAAATAGATGTATCATTGCCCACCGATGCGGTAGAGGGATGGCCATCATTATCAACCACTTTGTTCAGTTTAGCATGTTTTCAATGATTTTATGCAAAATTATGAGCGTTTCTGAGTTTATGCAGATAATGAATACGTTTCAGGGGTGATTATTTTGGTTATAAAATAGCAGTTCAAATTGAATGTTTACAAACATCCGACCTACCTCAAAATATTGGGACTTTGCAGCTGTCTCTGTGTATATTAAATTAATTGAATGGTATTACTCCACAATTTAAGGAGTTCAGATAACACTGGCGTTATCAAGTCCAACCTACGATTTTAAATCATATATTGGCATGTACTTGGATGGGGCTCTGTGTGAATTAAATTTCAAATCCCAAAAGTAATTCCGTCACGGTAATTCCGTCACAATTTATACCAAAGTTCATTACGCTCTGCTAGACAAATAAGGCCTTCGCATAAAAAATTATCAGTGTACTTTTGAGGAAAAATTAATGTTTAACTATAATTAGGATTGATGGTATCGTTGATATCGTAAACAGAGCAGAAATATGAATGATTGTTATTGGTGTCAGGAATATCACTAGCGTACACATGTAATTCCGTCACGTGACTTTAGTGATTATATTCAAGTGTGTACTCAAGAAAACGAACGCGGGTAGCTGAAAGTGAATTTCTATACACAGAAAAGATGTGTCTTAATAAATAAAGACTTAAAATGAATACCTAAAGTAACAAGGACAAAAATCTGATTATTTCAAATTAGTAAAAGTTGTACAGATTGTAATTCCGTCACGATGGAATTCATGAGCGAGTCTTTCAGTGTTTTCTACCCCCAGTTAACCTAGGCAGCCCGCTTGCTGCCTGGCTAAAACAAACAAACAATCAAGCAAAAAAGCTAACGTAAACTAGAGATCTATATATTTTGATCTAAAATAAGTAATTGAACTACTGATAGGCATGGAGCGGCTGAGTTATGGGTTGCATCGCGCCGCCACAGCTGAAAGTCAATTGGATCCTGATGGTAGGCTGTGGCTGGTTTTTACGATGCACTGCCAATGCAGGCCGTATGGCGACCACGGCTGATAGAGGGATGGCTGCAGACAGATCACGCACAGCAACATCAACCACAGCAACACGTCAACCACAGCAACACGCTTAGTCTTTCTGCGCAATTGATAATATACATGTTGTTTTCACATCATTCATCTAGGTCTTGCGAAGTAATAAAATCGACCCGGGATCATTTGACAGGTCTTATGCTATGGATAGTATAAAGCATGTGGGATGAACAAAACTCAAGAGTCAACAAATCAGTAGAGTCTCATCTTCTTTAATGTAATTAAAAATTTCAGTGTAATTTTTAACGTAATTAAAACTTTGACAGGTCTTATGATAATAAAAATATGAGAGCTAAGACAACGGAGTCAACCATCTGAGCAGCTGAACAACAGATTTTAATATAATTAAAACTTGACCTGGGATCATTTGACAGGTCTTATGATAGTACAAATATGGGAGCAAAAACAACAGAGTAAATCATCTGAGCAACTGAACAACAAAGTTAATCAAATGAGATACAGCAGGATTAAAATTTTCAGTGTAATTTCAATGTAATTAAATATCGACCTGGGATCACTTGACAGGTCTTAGGCTAGAACAAATGTGAGAGCAAAACAAGAGCGTCAATCATCTGAGATACAACAGGATGCACAAAGATTAAACAACAGGATGCACAAAGATTAGAATGAATTGTGAAAGGATAGTTTCGCCGAGGGGGTGGCGGGGGGGCGTGGTGGCTGTGCTCCACCCTATTCTGTGGATAGCTGCTTGCAGCGGTTTAATGGGGTGTGGTGGGTCGAAGTGCTGTCCTATCATGTCTTCTTGTCTTCTTCTGGTATGTACTGTCTCACAATCTAATCTGTAATTAAACTAGACCTGGGATAATTTGACAGGTCTTATGGTATGGATAGTATAAAGCATGCGAGATAAACAAAACTCAAGAGTCAACAAATCAAAAGACAACAGCAAATTAAGATATTAGAAAATTTCAGTGTAATTTTTGGCCTGGGATCGCTTGACAGGTTTTATGACTGAACAAATATGAGAGCAAAACAGCAGAGTCAATCTTCTGAGCAGCTGGAAAACAGAATCAATCAAATGAGATACAACAGGATGCACAAAGATTTAAATGAGTTGTGGAAGGATGGTTTCGCCGAGGGGGTGGCAGGGGGGCGTGGTGGCTGTGCTCCATCCTATTCTGTGGATAGCTGCTTGCAGTGGTCTAATGGAGTGTGGTGGGTCGAAGTGCTGTCCTATCATGTCTTCTTGTCTTTTTCTGGTATGTACTGTCTCACAATCTCATCTGCATGATTATCAACATTTTGCCGACTTGGGGACCGTGATGGTTAGGTGCGGATTGGACGGGGGGGGGGAGTGGCGGTCTCTCTGTGGGTCGTCTTTTTATCAAGTTCGATTAACACTACCTGTTGCGGTTAGCCCTGAACCAGTCCCTGACACTTTCAGGTGGCTTTAGCCAGGCAACGGCTCTGCTAGCAATAGCAGCTGCTGATTACAAAAATGAAAAAAAAAAAAAAACACTTATTTTAGTTTGCCACGGTCTTTTTTTTGTTTCACTTCAGCCTTCAGTACCTCCGTCTAGGCCTAGTCAACATTGTCAACCAGTCCCGCCCCCGCAGTAAGACAAATGCCCCGTGGGCCCGTCTAGCCTCCGTCATTCAGATGCCAGTTATGGAAAGAGTTTATTTGCAGTTTTGGGCGATAATAAAGGCTTCTTATTTTATCGCCCATACTAGGCATAGGCCTAGGTCAGTGACGGAACCAGCATTGGCGTACCCGGCGTACGCCCCCCCCCCATATTGGTTAAAATATTGCATTTTCATGCATTTTTTTTAATAAAGTGAAGCTAACAATCATTTTTCAGCCAAAATGTGGCTTACGCCCCCTCCTATTGCACATTCTTGATCCGCCATTGTAGGTGACCAGCAAACACGACACGGTAACCCATTGCTGGGGTAATGTTGGCCCAGTGTTGTAGACGGTGGGCCAACATTAGCCCAGCATCGGGTCAACGTGTTGCTGTGGTGGATCTTGGTGTGTTATTGATATCTCTACTACTAGTACTAGCATATCAGTAGGCCTATGATATATCACTATCAGTATCAGGTTGCTGTGGTGGATCTTGGTGTGTTATTGATATCTAGACTATGACTATAGTATATTATTAGACTATAGTGTGTTGCTGTGGTGGATCTTGCGTGTTGCTGTGGTGGATATTGGTGTGTTATTGATATCTATAGCATATTAGTATAGCTTGTTGCTGTGGTGGATCTTGGTGTGTTATTGATATATAGGCCTATAGCATACTAGTAGGTCTATATCGTGTTGCCGTGGTGGATCTTGGTGTGTTATAGCCGTGTATTACAACGGCCTATGCGAGCGCAGCGAGCTGCTGCAAGCCGATATAGCGCTAGGTGTGTTATTGATATCTATCGCATATTAGTATATAGCGTGTTGCTTTGGGTGGATCTTGGTGTGTTATTGATGAATCTATAGCATTAGTATATCGTGTTGCTGTGGTGGATCTTGGTGTGTTATTGATATATCTATAGCATATTACTATATTGTCTTGCTGTTGTGGATATTGGTGTGTTATTGATATCTCTAGCATATTAGTATAGCGTGTTGCTGTGGTGGATCTTGCGTGTTGCTGTGGTGGATCTTGGTGTGTTATTGATATATCTATAGCATATTAGTATATTGTGTTGCTGTGGTGGATCTTGGTGTGTTATTGATATCTCTAGCATATTAGTATAGCGTGTTGCTGTGGTGGATCTTGGGTGTTACTGTGGTAGATCTTGGTGTGTTATTGATATATCTAGCATATTAGTAGAGCGTGTTGCTGTAGTGGATCTTGCGTGTTGCTGTGGTGATTTTTTAATGTTTAAGTGATATCTCTAGCATATTAGTGTATCGTGTTGCTGTGGTGGATCTTGGTGTGTTAGTGATATCTCTAGCATATTAGTATAGCGTGTTGCTGTGGTGGATCTTGGTGTGTTAGTGATATCTATAGCATATTAGTATATCGTGTTGCTGTGGTGGATCTTGCATGTTGCTGTGGTGGATCTCAGTGTTTTAGTGATATCTCTAGCATATTAGTATATCGTGTTGCTGTGGTGGATCTTAGTGTTTTAGTGATATCTCTAGCATATTAGTATATCGTGTTGCTGTGGTGGATCTTGGTGTGTTATTGATATCTCTATCATATTAGTATAGCGTGTTGCTGTGGTGGATCTTGGTGTGTTAGTGATATCTATAGGATATTAGTATATCGTGTTGCTGTGGTGGATCTTGCATGTTGCTGTGGTGAATCTTAGTGTTTTAGTGATATCTCTAGCATATTAGTATATAGTGTTGCTGTGGTGGATCTTGGTGTGTTATTGATATCTATAGCATATTAGTATAGCGTGTTGCTGTGGTGAATCGTGGTGTGTTAGTGATATCTCTATCATATTACTCTAGCATGTTGCTGTGGTGGATCTTGGTGTGTTATTGATATCTATAGCATATTAGTATAGCTAGTTGCTGTGGTGGATCTTGGTGTGTTATTGATATCTGTAGCATATTAGTATAACGTTTTGCTGTGGTGGATCTTGCGTGTTGCTGTGGTGGATCTTGGTGTGTTAGTGATATCTATAGCATATTAGTATAGTGTGTTGCTGTGGTGGATCTTGTGTGTTGCTGTGGTGGATCTTGGTGTGTTATTGATAACATTGAAGTGCCATCTTTTGGACGTTTTATAATTTAGCTCAGATTTTTCTTGTTCAGTGAAAACTGTGGAATGTGGTCAAATATTTCTTTTAGCATGTCAGCAGTTACGAAAAAAGGCTCAGCATAATTTTATTGGACAATTTAAAAATTTATTGAATCTACACGTGTTAGGACTAATTTGCGTTTTTAAATGATTTGACAAGATCAATTTTTTTTTGTCTTCCACTCTTTAGACTATAAAACTAGAGTACCGTATATTTCATCGATTATCAAATTTATAACATTTAATTTATAACATTTACCGGAGCCTACAATCATGAGTAATCAGTAATAGAAATAGGCCTAGCTCAGACAAACACCCAAAATAATTTTGACCAATGACTAGGGTAGGTAGCTGACACTTTAAATGATATTGCCCATTGACGATTGCTAGGGATTTAGATCTCATTAAATTTGTGATGTCACTGATTATACTCATTATGTGACAGTCACATTTTTAATGTCAGTGAGTTATGTGATACTGATTGATAGACTGATTGAGTGTGATATTGGGAGTGTGAATGTGATACTGATAGTTTAATTACCAAAACTACCCGAGGCCTCATTATTTATAGGTTAGGCTACACCTGTCACCGAGATGTTAGGCAAGGCTTAGTAGTCAGTAGGCCCACCATCTATGACCCTTCAGGACACACTTTAAATGCTAGGGTAAATATGTAAATATATAAATATGTTTATACCAAATACTAGGGTCGAAAAAAAGACTATGTGTCTACGACAAAACAACACATGGACACATGAATCATAACATGCCAAATACGTAGCATGTACAATCCACAGGTAACATGTACAACCTGTAGGTAAGATGTACAACAGTGGCGGATCCAAAATGTGCAAAAAGAGGGGGCGTAAGCCACATTTTAGTTGAAAAAAGGGGTGTTAGCTTCACTTTATTCAAAAAAATGCATGAAAATTCAATATTTTCACCAATAACGTGGTGGCGTACGCCGGGTACGCCCTATGCTGGATCCGCCACTGTACAACCTACGTGTAACATGTATAACCTGCAGATAACATGTACAATCCACAGGTAACATGCACAACCTACAGGTAACATGTACAACCTACAGGTAACGTGTACAATCCACAGGTAACATGTACAACCTATAGGTAACATGTACAACCTACATGTAACATGTACAACCTACAGGTAACATGTACAATCCACAGGTAACATGTAAAATCCACAGGTAACATGTACAACCTTCAGGTAACATGTACAACCTGTGGTATAGGTAACATGTACAACCTACATGTAACATGTAAAACTTACAGGTTTTATGCACAACCTATAGGTAACATGGACAATCCACAGGTGACATTTACAACCTACAGGTGACATGTAAAACCTACAGGTAACATGTACAAACCACATGTGAGATGTACAACCTGTAGGACACATGTACAACCTACAGGTGACACGTACAACCTACAGGTAGCATGTACACCCTACAGGTGACATGTACAATCCACATGTAACATGTACAACCTACAGGTCCCATGTACAATCCACAGCTAGCATGTACAACCTACAGGTAACATGGACTACCTATAGGTAACATGGACAACCTACAGGTAGCATGTACAACCCACATGTGACATGTACAACCTACGGGTAACATGTACAACCTATATGATAACATATACAATCCACAGGTAACATGTAGGTAACATGTACAACCTACATGTAACATGTACAACCTACAGGTAACAGGTACAACTTACAAGTAACATGTACAACCTACAGGTGACATGTACAACCTACAGGTAACATGTACAACCTACAGGTAACATGTATAACCTACAGGTAACATGTACAATGCACATGTAACATGTACAACCTACAGGTAACATGTAAATGTTAACATGTACTGTAACATGTACAACATGTACAGGTAACATGTACAACCTACAGGTAACATGTATAACCTACAGGTAACATGTAAAATACACAGGTAACATGTACAACCTGTAGATAACATGTACAACCTGTGGTTTAGGTAATATGTACACAGGTGACATGTAAAACCTATAGGTAATTTTTATGTAAAAAACCTGACCAGTATGCCATGTGTCAAAAAACTACACAGCATGCCATGTGTCAAAATTGTCCCTGTACCTACAATTGACCTTGTGAATATTGTGATAAACTACTTGATGCATATTACATATTTGTTCAATATTACATTGTTAAAGAGTATGCAACTATGCATGTGTGTAGGCAGAATCAGTTTTTAAAAAGATATATCCTTAAATGTACTAGCTCGCATGACCCTGGCAGCAAGGAACATATCAACACCCAACGCATTACGTTGTATGCAGATGCAAGTAATGTGTAGAGATCTATCTGAGTCAATAGAAATAACTACTGCTATTTGATAGTGTGATGTTTTTTTATGTTGCAGACGTATATGATGCCCATGAGGAAGGGGGAAAAGAATTCCACAAGAAGAAGGTAATGATCTGACAAGACTTAAAAACAACATGCCACTTGAGACAACCTTGTGCTGAAGGAAGAAGTACACTACTGCCTCCAGAATTACCCAGTGTGTCATGTGTCAAAGAACTACGCAGTTTGTCATGTGTCAGAGAACTATACCCGGTGTGTCATGTGTCAAATAACTACCCAGTGTGTCATGTGTTAAGGAATTACCCGGTGTGTCATATACTTGTGTCAAAGAGCTACCCAGTGTGTCATGTGTCAAAGAACTACCCGGTGTGTCATGTATCAAAGAACTACTTGACCAAGTAGTTCGAAGTTTTTATTTCAATACTTTTTGTTGAAGGAACAAATGTAGTTTACAGTTCTTTTTATTCGTTTTTTTTCAAGTTGTTTGTTTGATCAATAAAATTTATACTTTAATCATTTTTTGCAAATCTTTGAAAGTATGCATCTGTCTGCATTCATATACATAATTTCTATGATTTGTCTTTTTTATTTTGTCCAATTTGTTCGAAGGTTATTCTCGTCCCCATAACGTCTGTCCGGCCGTCTGCCATCTGCGTTCTCTTGTAAGCGTGATTGACTTGCATACTTTTATTTTATTGCTCCGAAACTTGTCCAATGCGTTCACTGTTCAAACACACCGACCGGTGTAAGACCTTTAGGATGAGTGCGCGCCTTGTAGGACCAGTGTAAGACCTGAAGAATGATTGTGCGACCTGTAGGACTAGTGTAAGACCTTTGGGATGAGTGTGCGACTTGTAGGCCCGTTGTAAGACCTGAAAGACGGTATGCGACTTGTAGAACCAATGTAAGATCTGGGGAATGGGAGAGCGATCTGCAGAGCCGATGTGGGACCGAAAACTGGGTATGCTACGTATAGAAACGTTGTAATAGGCCTACATAGAGGATGGGTGTGAGATCTGTATGACTTGTCTGAGGCCTATGGGGTGAGTGTGTGACAAGAAGGATGGATGTGCGACCTTTAGGATGGCTGTGTGACCTGTAGAATGGACGTGTAAATATGTAGGATGAGTGTGTGACCTGTAGGGTGAGTGTGTGACCAGTAGAATGGGTGTGTGGCCAGTAGGATGGGTGTGTGATCAGTAGGATGGGTGTGTGGCCAGTACGATAAGTGTGTGACCAGTATAATGGGTGTTGTGACCTATAGGGTTTGGTGTGTGACCTGTAGGATTGGTGTGTGACCAGTATGATGGGTGTGTGACCAGTAGGATGGGTGTGTGATCTGTAGGATGGGTGTGTGACCTGTAGGATTGGTGTGTGACCAGTAGGATGGGTGTATGACATGTAGGATCGGTGTGTGACCTATAGGATGGATGTGTGACCTATAGGATGGATATGTGACCTATAGGATGGATGTGTGACCTATAGGATGGGTGTGTGACCTGTAGGATGGGTGTGTGACCTGTAGGATGAGTGTGTGACCAGTAGGATAGGTGTGAGACCTGTAGAATGGGTGTGTGACCTATAAGATGGGTGTGTGACTTATAGGATGGCTGTGTGACCCGTAGGATGGGTGTGTCACCTGTAGGATGGGTGTGTGACCTGTAGGATGGGTGTGTGACCAGTAGGATGGGTCTGTGACCTATAGGATGGGTGTGTGGCCAGTAGGATGGGTGTGTGACAAGTATGATGGGTGTGTGACCAGTAGGATGGGTGTGTGATCTGTAGGATGGGTGTGTGACCTGTAGGATTGGTGTGTGACCAGTAGGATGGGTGTATGACATGTAGGATGGGTGTGTGACTTATAGGATGGGTGTGTGACCTGTAGGATGGGTGTGTGACCTGTAGGATGGGTGTGTGACCAGTAGGATGGGTGTGTGACCAGTAGGATAGGTGTGTGACCAGTAGGATGGGTGTGTGACCTGTAGGGTGGGTGTGTGATCAGTAGGGTGGGTGTGTGACCTATAGGATGGGTGTGTGACATGTAGGATGGGTGTGTGACCTATAGGATAGATGTGTGCCCTGTGGGATGGGTGTGTGACCTGCAGGATGAGTGTGTGACCTGTATGATGTGTGTGTGACCAGTAGGATGGGTGTGTGACCTATAGGATGGGTGTGTGACCTATAGGATGGGTGTGTGACCAGTAGGATGGGTGTGTGACCTATATGATGGGTGTGTGGCCAGTAGGATGGGTGTGTGACGGATAGGATGGGTGTGTGACCTATAGGATGGGTGTGTGACCAGTAGGATGGGTATGTGACCAGTAGGATGGGTGTGTGACCTATACCATGGGTGTGACCAGTAGGATGGGTGTGTGACCAGTAGGATGGGTGTGTGACCTATAGGATAGGTGTGTCACATGTCGGATGGGTGTGTGACCAGTATGATGGGTGTGTGACCTGTAGGATGGGTGTATGACCATTAAGACGGGTGTGTGACCTGTAGGATGGGTGTGTGACCAGTAGGATGGGTGTGTGACCTGTAGGATGGGTGTGACCAGTAGGATGGGTGTGTGATCAATAGGATGGGTGTGTGATCTATAGGATGGTTGTGTGACCTGTATGATGGATGTGTGACCTATAGGATGGGTGTGTGACCAGTAGGATGGGTGTGTGACATGTAGGGTGGGTGTGTGACCAGTAGGATGGGTGTGTGACCTATAGGATGGGTGTGTGACCCATAGGATGGGTGTGTCACCTGTAGGATGGGTGTGTGACCAGTAGGATGGGTGTGTGACCTGTAGGATGGGTGTGTGACCAGTAAGATGGGTGTGTGACCTGTGTGATGGGTGTGTGACCTATAAGATGGGTCTGTGACTTATAGGATGGGTGTGTGACCAGTAGGATGGTTATGTGACCTCTAGGATGGGTGTGTGACCTATAGGATGGGTGTGGAACAAATGTAGTTTACAGTTCTTTTTATTCGTTTTTTTTCAAGTTGTTTGTTTGATCAATAAAATTTATACTTTAATCATTTTTTGCAAATATTTGAAAGTATGCATCTGTCTGCATTCATATACATAATTTCTATGATTTGTCTTTTTTATTTTGTCCAATTTGGTCGAAGGTTATTCTCGTCCCCATAACGTCTGTCCGGCCGTCTGCCATCTGCGTTCTCTTGTAAGCGTGATTGACTTGCATACTTTTATTTTATTGCTCCGAAACTTGTCCAATGCGTTCACTGTTCAAACACACCGACCGGTGTAAGACCTTTAGGATGAGTGCGCACCTTGTAGGACCAGTGTAAGACCTGAAGAATGATTGTGCGACCTGTAGGACCAGTGTAAGACCTTTGGGATGAGTGTGCGACTTGTAGGCCCGTTGTATGACCTGAAAGACGGTATGCGACTTGTAGAACCAATGTAAGATCTAGGGAATGGGAGAGCGATCTGCAGAGCCGATGTGGGACCGAAAACTGGGTATGCTACGTATAGAAACGTTGTAATAGGCCTACATAGAGGATGGGTGTGAGATCTGTATGACTTGTCTGAGGCCTATGGGGTGAGTGTGTGACAAGTAGGATGGATGTGCGACCTTTAGGATGGCTGTGTGACCTGTAGAATGGACGTGTAAATATGTAGGATGAGTGTGTGACCTGTAGGGTGAGTGTGTGACCAGTAGAATGGGTGTGTGGCCAGTAGGATGGGTGTGTGATCAGTAGGATGGGTGTGTGGCCAGTACGATAAGTGTGTGACCAGTATAATGGGTGTTGTGACCTATAGGGTTTGGTGTGTGACCTGTAGGATTGGTGTGTGACCAGTATGATGGGTGTGTGACCAGTAGGATGGGTGTGTGATCTGTAGGATGGGTGTGTGACCTGTAGGATTGGTGTGTGACCAGTAGGATGGGTGTATGACATGTAGGATGGGTGTGTGACCTATAGGATGGATGTGTGACCTATAGGATGGATATGTGACCTATAGGATGGATGTGTGACCCATAGGATGGGTGTGTAACCTGTAGGATGGGTGTGTGACCAGTAGGATGGGTATGTGACCTGTAGGATGGGTGTGTGACCAGTAGGATGGGTGTGTGACCAATAGGATGGGTGTGTGATCTATAGGATGGTTGTGTGACCTGTATGATGGTTGTGACATATAGGATGGGTGTGTGACCTATGGGATGGGTGTGTGACCTGTAGGGTGGATGTGTGACCTATGGATGGGTGTGTGACCTGTAGGATGGGTG
This sequence comes from Flabesymbios commensalis, assembly GCA_964017125.1. NCBI lineage: Eukaryota > Metazoa > Annelida > Polychaeta > Terebellida > Flabelligeridae > Flabesymbios > Flabesymbios commensalis. The sequence goes on along the minus strand of OZ024909.1, from coordinate 56,814,683 downwards.
TGTGACCTGTAGGACGGGTGTGTGACCTGTAGGATGGGTGTGTGACCAGTAGGATGGGTGTGTGACCTATATGATGGGTGTATGACCAGTAGGATGGGTGTGTGACCTGTAGGATGGGTGTGTGCCCTGTAGGATGGGTGTGTGACCATTAGGATGGGTGTGTGACCTGTAGGATGGTGTGTGACCTGTAGGATGGGTGTGTCCAGTAGGATGGGTGTGTGACCTATAGGATGGGTGTGTGACCAGTAGGATGGGTGTGTGACGTGTAGGATGGTGTGTGACCTGTAGGATGGGTGTGTCCAGTAGGATGGGTGTGTGACCTATAGGATGGGTGTGTGACCAGTAGGATGGGTGTGTGACCTATAGGATGGGTGTGTGACCTGTAGGATGGGTGTGTGACCAGTAGGATGGATATTCGGGTCTAGCAGTACCAGGGGTTGACTCTGGATATACGGACCTAGCAACACAAGGGTTAACTGGATATACGGACCTAGCAACACAAGGGTTGACTGGATATACGGACCTAGCAACACAAGGGTTGACTGTGGATATACGGACCCAGCAACACAAGGGTTAACTGGATATACGGACCTAGCAACACAGGGTTAGCTGGATATACGGACCTAGCAACACAAGGGTTGACTGTGGATATACGGGCCTAGCAACACAAGGGTTAACTGGATATACTGACCTAGCAACACAAGGGCTGACTGGATATACGGACCTAGCAACACAAGGGTTGACTGTGGATATACGGGCCTAGCAACACAAGGGTTGATTGGATATACTGACCTAGCAACACAAGGGTTAACTGGATATACGGGCCTAGCAACACAAGGGTTGACTGGATATACGGACCTAGCAACACAAGGGTTGACTGTGAATATGCGGACCTAGCAACACAAGGGTTAATTGGATATACGGACCCACCACAGCAAGATCCACCACAGCAGCACGCAAGATCCACCACAGCAACACGCAAGATCCACCACGCAAAACCTAAGATCCACCACAGCAACACCCAAGATCCACCACAGCAGCACGCAAGATCCACCACAGCAACACGTAAAATCCACCACAGCAACACCCAAGATCCACCACAGCAACACCCAAGATCCACCACAGCAGCACGCAAGATCCACCACAGCAGCACGCAAAATCCACCACAGCAACACGCAAGATCCACCACAGCAACACGCAAGATCCACCACAGCAACACGCAAGATCCACCACAGCAACACCCAAGATCCACCACAGCAACACACAAGATCCACCACAGCAACACCGAAGATCCACCACAGCAACACGCAAGATCCACCACAGCAACACGCAAGATCCACCACAGCAGCACGCAAGATCCACCACAGTAACATGCAAGATCCACCACAGCAACACGCAAGATCCACCACAGCAACACACAAGATCCACCACAGCAACACGCAAGATCCACCACAGCAACACCCAAGATCCACCACAGCAGCACGCAAGATCCACCACAGCAACACGCAAAATCCACCACAGCAACACGCAAGATCCACCACAGCAACACGCAAGATCCACCACAGCAACACCCAAGATCCACCACAGCAACACGCAAGATCCACCACAGCAACACCCAAGATCCACCACAGCAACACACAAGATCCACCACGGCAACACGCAAGATCCACCACAGCAACACGCAAGATCCACCACAGCAACACGCAACTTGTAAGATCCACCACAGCAACACCCAAGATCCACCACAGCAACACACAAGATCCACCACGGCAACACGCAAGATCCACCACAGCAACACGCTATACTAATATGCGAGATATCAATAACACACCAAGATCCACCACAGCAACACGCAAGATCCACCACAGCAACACTCAAGATCCACCACAGCAACACGCGGTATACTAATATGCTATAGATATAAATAACACACCAAGATCCACCACAGCAACACGCAAGATCCACCACAGCAACACGCAAGATCCACCACAGCAACACGGTATACTAATATGATAGAGATATCACTAACACACCAAGATCCACCACAGCAACACGCAATTAGATCCACCACAGCAACACGATATACTAATATGCTAGATATATCAATAACACACCAAGATCCACCACAGCAACACGCTATACTAATATGCTATAGATATCAATAACACACCAAGATCCACCACAGCAACACGCTATACCAATATGCTATAGATATAAATAACATACCAAGATCCACCACAGCAATACACTATACCAATATGATAGAGATATCAATAACACACCAAGATCCACCACAGCAACATGCTATACTAATATGCTAGATATATCAATAACACACCAAGATCCACCACAGCAACACGCTATACTAATATGCTATAGATATCAATAACACACCAAGATCCACCACAGCAACACGCTATATCAATATGCTATAGATATAAATAACATACCAAGATCCACCACAGCAATACACTATACCAATATGATAGAGATATCAATAACACACCAAGATCCACCACAGCAACATGCTATACTAATATGTCAGATATATCAATAACACACCAAGATCCACCAAAGGCACAGCAACACGCAAGATCCACCACAGCAACACGCTATAGGTCCTACTAATATGCTACAGATATCAATAACACATCAAGATCCACCACAGCAACATGCTATACTAATAAGTATGCTAATGTTCTGCATCTGTACTGTATATTATCCTGTGACGAAAGCAAGTAATTGTGTTGCTGTGGTTGATGTGTTGCTGTGGTTGATGTTGCTGTGCGTGATCTGTCTGCAGCCAACTTCACTCTTGTACAGTGACTCAACGCTCCGAGCAGGCGTCACTGTTATGACCCGCTGAGTGAACCCTAGCACCCGAAGGGTGCTGAGAGTGGGATTAAGTCATTCGAAGCTTGTATGAAAGCTTTCTCTTAGCCTATCCAAATATTTCATTAGTATATAATACTCATTAGAAAATGTCTGGTTGGCAAGGGAGGCAAGGAACCTGGAAACAGAAGCATTTTAGAATTTAATTAATTTTGATGCGCCCTCGGCGAACAGAGGGTCGCGGTGGTCTAAATGAGGTGTTGAATCAGCCGGTAGCTACCCTATATCTCGTGTCTTAACTCTTGAAATCTGGATGGAAAAGGCCGATAAAGTTTTAGTTTTGACAGATCCTTTAAATGAACATTTGAGACATTTCTTTTATTAAACCTATGCCTCTCGTGTACACTTAAGTTCACTTAGTAAGTTTGACATACTTAAAATTGCGTTCTGAATTTTGGATCAAATGTGATCAATTTACCTCGTGTTGTTTGCCTGACTGTCTGTGTGCCATCGCCATACTCCCGCATACCCTGAGAAAGAACGTCAGAGTTATGTAATTTCATTGAATTTGGGTGGGATGGTCTAAAAGGTGTCTAAAGTTGATAATTTGAGAAATAGAAAATTCCTAGAAGCGTGTCATCTTAATTGTGAAATTAAGAAGTTCGCTTGTTCTCTTTTCAGAGCCACCAGGGGATTTAAACCCTTGCTTTCACTCACCATGACATCGTGACGCGGTGGCTGACCAACGCCGTAGGTGTTGGCCCGTCAACGCGTCAACGCTGTTATCACACTCACGAGTGCTTGTCAGCGCCGCTAGCGTCGCGCCAATGCCGGCTCAGCGTTGTTAGCGCTTGACCGACATTGGCACCGCGGTAGCCACACTGTGAGAGCACTTCGGTGTTTCTGTCACTCACGCATGCTGCCAACGCTGCCAGTGTTGCGTCAATGTCGGCCCAACGCTGTTGACGCCGGACCGGCATTGACACAACTCTAGCCGCATTCACACAGCAGTCTCAATTTTCATTATAAATTTCGGCATATTCTGATATTAATTTGTCCAAATGTGTTTTATGCCCTCTTTTAATTCTTGAAGCTCTTAATTCATTTTGAAGTTTGAAAAGATCTGAATGCTCTTTGAGCGAATCTATGAATTTATACGTTAAAATTTGGAATCGATTTTTGATCAGATCGATCTTAGCAATTTTATGAATATCTTCAGTGTGCGAAAGTGGATCCAATTTGTAGGCTATTCTGATGGCCTTATTTTGAATGATTTGAAGTTTCTTGATATACGCTTCTGACGCTCCTAAAATTACTGGAGCGCCGTATTCTAGTACTGGACGTATATAACTTTTATATAGTCTCACTAGTGTTTTGGGTTTACAGCCCCACTTTGAGCCGCTCAGGAGTTTGAGCAGACCGAGGCGTTGCCTTCCTTTTTTAGCGTTTTCATCTATATGAGCATGTTATGAGAGTGAAGCAGCCAACTATATATATATGCACGGCTTGCAGTAGACAGCTACTGTCTAGCTGACTGATTCATTCATACATTCATTCATTCACGTGAAGTAATTTGTACCCAGATTTATCAGGTGTTTATCTGGTGCTATGCAGACTCTCAGGTTAACTGGGGGTAGAAAACACTGAAAGACTCGCTGAACACCAGAAGAAGAGTTCCAATAGCTGAAGAAATGCTACTGTAGTTGAACAAGCACTCGCCAGGCCGTGGGAGTCCTGTACCCAGATGTATCTGGTGCTATGCGGATTTTCAGGTTAACTGGGGGTATAACTCATGATCAAAGAAGAAACACAGAAGAGGGAGAGGGACTGATCTAAGGGTGTGGACCCCATTAAAGCAAAATAGGCGGGGGGAGTAAAGTAGGTATAAAAATTAGAAGGTGGGGGGGGGGGGGGTCCGGGAGTGGGGAAATAGGTGGATGCTCGCTTCTCCAGGCCCATGGAGGCTTGGAGTCGCTGTAGCCTCCACAGACAGCTGCGGAATTAGCTCGCAGCGGGTCGATAAGATTCTATTCTATTCTATTCTATGTAGACTTTTATAGTGTCTATGTATTATTTATCAGAATGTTTACAGTTATACCATAGATTTTACGTAATAAGTCATCGTAGCCTGCTATGGTTATCTGACTTAGGCTCGCATTTTAAAAATAATAGGTAAATATTGTTACTGACACTGACTGAGCGATAATCAGTGACACTGACAGTGTCAGTCAGATATTTCAGACATGTGTCTGGTTGCTGTAGCTAAGATTTCAATCCTCGGTCAAGCACGAGGGTCAGCCACTACTGGGGCTTAAAGGTTGCTGATGCCAGTGATGGGGGGTAATACATGTAGGTGACTACGGTTATAAACTGATAAACGTTAAAGCGACTCAGGCTAAAATCATCAGAAAATCTGTAATATTATTTCGTTTTCTTATTCTTAATATGATCATATCATATGGTCCATACTCCATATGATGTAAATATGTCCATATGCCGATGATATGGCATAGACTAGATAGGTGGGCCTACTTCCGAAGAAATTATTTTGGTGTTTTTTCATGTTTTTTCAAGATTTATGTGAATTTGTGATACGTCACTGCAATGAAAGACACATATTTTTCTATGTTTGTTTGTACTTTTTGCCACTATTACAGGTAGAAATGAATCCATCATTGTAGAATAAAAAGAGTTATTTGTTTTGAATGGCACTCTTATCACCTTTTCCGGAGGTTCCCATCATCAGATTTCTCGCAATTAAGAAAAATGTTGCCAGCTCTCGCCTTTAATTTCATGATAGCTGCAACAAAGGCTTAAAGAGGTAACGGGAACAGGCATGCTGTGGCCCCTTCTGATATTTTTTTTACACATGTGCCACTTTTAGCCCGCCTTTCAATTTTAACTAGATATGAATTGTAACTTTTCAAGTAACAATAATATTTAGGCTAGGTTTTATGAGTTTTTGTGGCCGCCATTTCCAACTTTGTTGGGTTTTTTTTTTCTATGACAAATTGATGCGAATTTCGCGTATGAGTTTTTTGGCAGCCATTCTGATCTGGAATTTCAGACTTCGGACTTCAGACTTCAAATTTCAGAAGTCCCCATGGACCTTTTGCATTTTTAAATATATATATATTTGTTTGTCAAATGGAATCGCGTTCAGAGTGCACATAACATACATTGACTTGTCTCTCTGTTGACTTAATGTTCTATCACTATCCGCGATGCTAGTCCAACATTAAAACAACATTGATTGAACGTTTTGTGTTTGAATAGAATTGCAACTGTTATTTTAGGGAATAAACTATCCTTACTTAATACACAATATTGGTTTAATACTGGGCCACTGTCTGCGACGCTGGCCCGGAATCTAAAGATTGGATAAATGTATTTTTATTAGCAAATCTGGAGACTAAAGTGTGGAGTAGGTCTGAACATAGGTCTGGACATAGGGGCACCTTGTTCACTCTCCTGGCAATAAATGGAGAATCACCCGACATGTCCACTATTGAACCAACATAGGAACCAATTAGAGGCCTACTGTCTAAAATGCCTGAAATGTAAACATGTTTCAAATGGTCTAAATGCTCTAAAATTTCCAAATATCACAAAAAGTCGCAAAGGTCAAAGTCCAAACTTTACTGTTACTTGAAAAGTAAAAGTCATTTCTAGTTATATTTATTACACGATTTTTAAGACAAGTCACTACATCCGGGACGGGGTGTTAGGAGTGCTTGCACAGTATTTTAATATACTGCTATCATGTGAACTAACAAAGAAAACATCTTGCACTTGTGCATCTAATTATTTTTAAGCAAGTTTTTGCAAGCTAAAGTAGTTATTGGCAAAAAATATATATTTGTTTTGATTACAGTTTCACATGCATGGCCCATTGCTTCAATATCAATTTCAGTCTGATGCCAAAAATAAATCAATAATGTTCAGAACCGCAGGGTTCTTGTTTTTTTATGTCCACGAGAAGGTCATAGAAGAAGAAAAATTTTGATGGATTTTCATCCTTATGGCTAAGAAACTTTCATTTTTACCCCAGGTATCTCAATTCTCTGAGTCTATTTTCATTTTTTGCATTTTGTTACAAAAATTAAAAGAATGGCACCTGTGTGAAAAAAATTATCAAAAGGGGCCATATCATGCCCCGTTCCACTTACCTCTTCAAGCATTTGTTGCAGCTACATGTATTATGAAATTAAGGGCGAGAGCAGGCATCATTTTTCATAATTGCGAGAAATTTGATGTTGGGAACCCCCAGAACAGGTGATCAAAGTGTTATTTAAAACAATACCGTATATTGCTGTTCAGCAACTGCATCCTAGTTAGAAACCGCACCCCAAACTTACAAAATTTATCTGGCGTCTTTTTCGATGGTTTTGATTTCCAGTAAAACTCGGTTACAAACCCCATCCCAACTTTAGCGTACAACAGACAGCAATAATTCCTCCCGGCAACACTGGCAGTTTAGCCTTGCAGCCAGTTTAGCGAACGTTATTTTGTAATTGTCACAGTCAACGTCATGCGTGGTTAATACAGTCAGCGTGTTTCTCGCGGGAGTCTCAATATGCTGGGGTGGCATTGTGGACGGTGTGCCAGCATTGAGAAAGTGTTGGTTTATCGTTGGGCCGTCTGTGCAGACGGTTGTTAGGCTACAACATTACTGTGACTGGGCGACATATTCCCACCAAGCCTGACCAACCAGCAAAATCCGATGTCAGATTCATGTTGAGCCCGCGTCGTTGACAGCGGACAAACAAGCGCTGGGTTGATGTGTGGTGTTTGCTGGGCACCTCTCGGCAAATACACCAGACGTCTGCTTACTGTTGGTTTAATGTTTAATGTTGGTCCAGCGTTGGTCCAGCGTTGCGAAATGACATGTGTTTGTTGGTATGGTCTGATTGGTAAATCGCTGCAAGTCCTTTTGTTCATCTCGAGACATGTTGAGAGGCTGACACTCTCAGTCCTACAGGGGATCAGAATATCGTCATATATTACACCTCTGGCGTCGAAATTCTGTTTTAATCATTCTAATTCAACACTCAATTAGCATGATTAATATTTTATAAGTGTTTTGTTATTATATTTGAGTTCTGTCTTCATAATATATATTTTAATTCCTTTGTTGATTGTCTATACCGCCGATAAATCAGTTTCCCATCAAACACAAAACATTTGTATAATTTCATACAAGTTCAGCTGACATTAGTCCGTCATTGTATACATTTTTGTTTTGTGTTTGCTGGGTTAGATGCGCATAAACGACGCTAGCCTAACGGTATTAATCTAACATCAAGTCAATATCGGCTGGCTGCGTCTACAGAGAGCACAGCACCTGGTAGAAAACTGTAGTATATCGTCTTACAAAGCAAAAAGGCAGTAATTACAAGTGAACAGTTATTACCTATTAGCTTTCCACAGCATTATCACCGTCCTCCACATTGTACTTCTACAGCTCCAATTAGACTAGCTGTTATGACGATGATCTCAGCCCTACAGACAATAATAATACAGTGATATTTCTAAAACATGTGGCGTTTAATATCATATACCATCGTGAAATTTCATTAAACAGACAAGTATGTTGCAATTTACATGATTTACATGTCATTAAGTTTAATTTGAATAGAGTAAAACACAGGTATGTCAGGCAAAACAAGTCAGTTTTTGTTATCACTAGGTAAGAAAAGACCATTTAGTGGGAAAGTATATTTATTTCCTTTTCTTTACAGATCATCATGACGACTGCAATAGATTATAGGAGTAAAGTTATCCTGGCACCCATGGTTCGGATCGGTACACTCCCTATTCGTCTTCTTTCTCTGCAGTATGGTGCGGACCTGGTCTATACAGAGGTAAGATTGCTGACATTGTTCTGTCTAGATGGCTCAAAAAATATCTTGCATTGCAAAGGGAATTGGTGCTTAGTTCACCCTTATAATACTGTATACCATTTGAAACATATGAGGCTGCCCACTTGGTCATTTTTGGTGGGTTTTTTTGTGTGTTTAAAACATATGATCAACTTCTATATTAAAAACCTTGATGTTTAAAAAATAGTAATGTCAGTATAGTATCTTTAACGCTTTCAAGCCTGGATTTATCATGTTTACCATAGTCATCTTCATCCACTACAAGCCGCGAATTGCTGTCGCAATTCTCGACTTGTAGTGAATAAAGATGATTTGATGTGGTTTGAAAATTAAAGAAAATTACCATGTATTGGTAAACCAGTTTCATGGAAATTTTCGTTTTAAAATCATTTGTTGTAAAACAATTAAATCTGTTTTCAGGGATGTAAAATGATGCTTTAATGTATCGAGAGGGTTGAAAGGGTTAAAACACAATAGAAGTGCACCCTTCATTTTTGTAATACACTTTATTAACCCTTTGCCTGCTGATCACCACTTTGATCCGTTTAATAGCCATTTAAACCACTGTTATTGGGAAGGACTGTTCAAATATCAGGATTTGTAAATGTTTTATCTCACAGTGTTTCTGGAGCTCTGTAAAGTTGGGAATCAATATTGGGAGGCAATATTAGATTCTGACTACAAACCTAGTAAAGGCTTTCTAGGTGGCTTCTAGTGATATCTAAAGAGACATTATCTGTTTCAGGAAATAATAGACTTCAGAATGCTTGGCACAAAAGAAGTGAACAACGGTGAGGACACCACAATTATCAGGGACTGGTGCAACTTTTGAACTTCAAATATATTTTCATAGCTGTGACAATTACAGTACTTTTTAACATTTGTACTGCAAGCACCCATCATTCATGTAGCATTTATCACCACATGACTTTTTTGAATCTACTGAATCTGATATTAAATTATTATATGGAATTTCAAAATTTTAAAATCCTTCAAAAAAGGGCCTTCTGAGCTTTAATTTGTATGGTTGTGGGCATTGTGGCACCGTTTACAACATGTTGTGGGTCGAGGTAAAGTGACACAACCAGGCGCAAACTAGTATAATGACTAGAGGCTGAACCGAACCGGTTACCCTTACACTGCTCAGCATGAATATAGTCGTTTTTAATCTGTTTTATTATTCAAACAAATCACTGTTTTGGGGAATGAAAAGAGTGTTTAAATATAAATGTTTGGTCACAAAAAAAAATAGATTAATTTTGATCCACTTGAGGTTGTGGTTCGCGTTAGCCAGACAACTTCAAATAGTTGATACATGTAATTTAAATTATATAATTTTGCATTACATCATCACTGGCATTTCTCTTGTCTCTATTTGTCCTGGTATAATTTTAACAATGAAGTTATGAGTTGTCTCATTTAAAAATTGATTGAAAATCTGCCCACAGTTAGAATTAGATGTGGCCAGCTCCTGATTTTTTGTTTCAATTTAAAGTAAGTGGATGTTGCTCTTTTTCAGCTATCCTAGAAACAGTGGATTTTGTTTCTCCTGATGGAACTATTGCATTCAGAACTTGTGAAAAAGAACAAGGCAAAGTTGTATTTCAAATGGTTAGTACTTGTTGCATATGCTGGCCCCTTGGGACAAATTGGTTGTGCCATCTAAAATTCTTTGAATGTAACAGGCTGATTTGAGTCACCATCTGATGACTTGTATAGAGTTTTCTTTGGCCGATACTTAATAAATCAAGGTATGCCATTATAGGAATAATAAAAGTATTTTTCATCATTTAAACAGGTCATGTCAGCTTTAAGGCCTGAGCAAATTAATTATCCAGTTGATGGGATTACCTCTCCTGCCTGGCTCTAGTTTGGGTAAATTCACTTTTGTAGCTGATCCACATTCAGGTTTATCAATTGTTCTCTTGCCCCCCCCCCTAAATATAATCTAAATATAACAACATTGCAGCCTGTCTAGGTCATTTCTGTGCAACCCTAGGTGAGTAATTAGAAGTCTTAAGCTGGTCATAGATCTAGCAGTTTTCTCTAAAAGTCCACAAATAACTAACTTGGTTATTTCAGTAGTTTTAGTTCTTGTCTGTGATGGCTTGTACTGCATAAATGCTGTAGAATAATATACATGCAGAAAATATTAATTTTCTGATATAATTATAAATGCAGTGTTTGCTCATTCATTTGGGGTTTTTTCAGGGCACATCAGATGCAGACAGAGCCTTGCAAGTAGCTAAGATGGTGTAAGTTTGTGTGTTCAGTATAAACCAGTCAAACAGAGTTTGCTTCAGTAAAACAGGATAAGCCACAGGCACAAGAAGTTCACCCGATTTTTGGGTCAACTTTCTACCATAATTAGTGCAACCAGTATCATAAATTCTCACTGCGGTTATTTAACATAGGTGATGGTCGGCGGTGAACATGTACACTGAACTAAATGTATGCATTTCCCAGCATGTTTGTGAACATAATTTAGCATACTTCAGACAAAATATTTTTTTTTAAATTTGGAAACCTTTTTTTTATCACACGTATGTGATAAAAGCAATGTAATCTCAAACTTACAAGTAATTGAGTGCAGGTAATACCATAGTCTATGTACATTGGAAATAGATCTATCAACACTTTTTTTATGAAGATATTTTTAGTGCAAAAGGGCATGACTATCATGATGACAATGTCTATCATATAGTGAGGAATAATTACCTTGAGATTGGGGTTGTAACAAAATGTATGAAATATTCACTTTTGAATGATCCTTTAAACGCTAGCATGTATGTTCCAATTGCAAATAATTTTCTTTCTTTTAATTTTATTTTTATCAGGGAAAGACATGTTGCTGCTATTGATATAAACATGGGCTGCCCAAAAGAGTTTTCAATCAAGGTAATGTTTATCAAAGTTAACTACCCGGTAACAGTCACTGCTCCCCCAGTTGACATGTTGATTTGGCCTGTCTACAATTTCTCATGTTTATGTTATATTTTAGTTTTCGGCTTTATTTTTTAAGTATAATTTCTTAATTGAGAATAGTGACAAAATTATCTTTAAAGCCTGTTATTTATAGTTCTGCTTGAATATTACCGCCTGAAATGTTACCCCTTGAAGTGAGGTTTAGTTATTCAACCGACAACTTTTTATTTTTTCTGAAATACTACTACCCTTCAATAACACATTGCTCAATAAAGTCTGAGAATTTTTTTTTTATAATGAGATTTCTGTATAAATGTCAGTGATTTCTAGCAGGTAGACTGGATTCATGTTTTAAATATGGTGGTACTTAAATAGGCTGCATGTCTATTGTTCATCCTTCAATTACATATTGTTTTATTTGTAGTGAAACAATCAAATAAATTTTGTGATTAATTGATTTTTTCAGGGTGGAATGGGTGCTGCTTTACTGGAACAACCGGCAAAGGTTGATAAGGTAGGATACCTAGTCTACCCTTGATCTTGTGAGAGGGTTTTTTTTCTTGGGGGGATGGGTGACATCTTAATGTCTCCCCTCTATGGAGGTGGAGACATGTTGGTTTACCTGTGACCGCTCAGGCTGTCCGTGTGTCTCTGTCTGTGAGTGTTGCATTCATTCAAACATGCGACGTTGACACAATGCTGGGCTAATGTTGGCCCACCATTAACTAGCCCAGTAGTTAGTTAACGGGGGGGGGGGGGGGTGGTCGTGTATGGTGTCACACTAAATGCGGGCCACCATCACAGACAGCGGGGCCAACATTAACCCAGCTTTGGTTCAAAGCATCGTGCTTGTATAGGGCCTAGTCTATGCTACACAAGCCTACCATTGACGCAGAGGTACCAACCCTTCCGATTTTCGCGGAAGACTTCCAATTTTTATGCCTTGTTCCCGCTATTACGATACCCATCAATAATCTTCCGATTTTCGCATGGACAACTTTATATAGGCCTAATATCCCATGTTGCAATACAATTTTGATTCCACTATGCGTTTTTCGCGGTAAAAATGGCGGGAATGACGGCAGCATTACCGCCGTTTTTTCTGACATCAACACAGCTTTTTTCATTCTTTTAATTCCCAATCGATCTTGTTAACACCTTACAATTCAGCCAATCTATACATTGATAATATGTATCAATAATAGGCTATATTATCGCCTCTGTTTCACACAATCTGTGTTTGTTTACCACTGTTTACATTCTCAACAAAAAACAAAATGGCGGACGGCGGCCGAGTATTCCTGTCATCAATTATGTCAACTAAATATCTTGTTTTATACTCACTAATGTTTAATCTAATGTCCCCATATGATAATCATGTTTTTAATTTTATTACTTGGTGTGTCACTGCATTCACATAATTTGCATTTTACATTGGGTCGGTGATTATTTTTCGGGATCAGTAAACATTAGACCAGTCAGACTCAGGTGGTCAGTGTGAAAGCTGATTTCACACACTATGGCAGTCATGGCCCCGTTGCCCACTACAGATTTCCTGAAGCTGGTTCTTTTTGTCAGGACAACCAAAAAATTTAGCGGTCAACCCGAAATGTAGGGCTTGGTTGTCCATTGTCCTATATTTTCAGTCTTGTCTTTTTGCACAGTCTTATCAATCAAAGAAAGAAATGTCAACAAAACTCTTTAGAATGCAGTAAAATACATTACATTTTTTTAACATTTCCTGCGGGGGGGGGGGGGGGGAGATAATTCTTGTATGCACCGGTGGCGTGCGGGGTGAATCTGCATGTGATGTGCATTGGCGACTGCAATTTTTTCGACCCTCGGATATGTCTTCTTTTTTTTCATGGTCTAAGGTTGGCACCTCTGTTGACCCGGAAATATGTCCAGCACCGGCGACGCTGGCCCAACATTTAACAGACATTGGGTCGGTGTCAGCTTGTACTCTGTGGACACACCACCGCCAACGGGAAGCACTGTCCAGTGTTGAATGGTTAATGGCCAGAGTCAGCGACGGTGGACCAGCGGTAAACCGGCATTGGGTTGAGTGTAGTGTTTGCTGGGCATTGTGTTGTAGGCGAGTTGGCCGCTGATACGGGTCCACTTAGCTATCCAGCAAACAAGGGGTATTCACACAATGCTGTTTCAATGCTGGCCCACCATCTTCGATGCTGGCCCAACCTTAAAACAGCATCATGTGAATGTTTTTTTCATGTAAGGTTTAAAGATGTATGTATCTGTGTTGCTTCTGTTTCAGATCTTGAGAACTCTAGTAAATGGCTTGATTATTCCTGTGACATGCAAGATTCGTGTTCTCCCCACGGTAAACTGCTGTCTTCTATTAGTCTAATGTTCAGGCAAAAAATATTTTCAAACCTGTCTATTCTCTACTGTAATCTCATTAGGAATATTTTTAAATATTCTTTCAGGATGACTATTGTTAAGTATTCTTTTCGAACTTATTCTTTCTTTACACAAAACTTCTAACAACTAATGATATTAACTTCTTTATTGTGCAAGCTACATTGAAACATGTTAATTTCAATCTAGGCGAGATAAGTCTATGCATTATTATTTTTCTACTACCAGTAACTTGAAATTGCACCTTGCAAGTAGCTTTATTTCTACCAGTCTGATCAATTTCAGGCAATAATTTTGGCTGTCGAATACAGTTTGCATACTCTTAAAAAGCAGCATCTGCCCTTAAAACCTTTTTTGCTTTTTCAGTTATGAATTTTAGATTACTTTTTGGTAAAGCTATATACATGGGACATCTGCTTGTGCGAAATTGCAATGCTATACTACTTTGTCATGCCTCACACGTACTTTGCCTGGAAAATTGGTAATGATTAATTTAGTATCACTATTTTTTTTTTTTTCATCAACACAGTTGGAGGAGACAATAGAGCTCGTGAAACTGATTGAGGCGACAGGAGTTTCTGCGATCGGGATTCATGGCCGTATGAGAGAAGAACGACCTCGCCACCCGAACCGTAGCAATGCTATCAAAGCAGCTGCTGCTGTTCTCAATATACCTGTCATAGCAAAGTAATATGTATTCGTCATTTTTCTTTAAATTATGACAGAAAAAAAAATTGGCAAATGACATCGGCAAGCAATGATTATTTTTTGTACTGGCAAAGTTTTTGAGTACATTCAAATAACTTTAATAACATAAAGACTAAAGAATTTTATAATGCTTGCTCAGGTATTGTATGATGTATGGTGTTGCAATCATAATGAGTTACTGTATCCTAATTTTAGTGGTGGCTCTAGAGAAGTCAAATGTTATGAAGACATCGCAAAGTTTCGGGATGAGTGTGGTGTTTCATCGATCATGCTAGCCAGAGCCGCTCAATGGAATCCATCTATTTTCCGAGCAGAAGGAATACTCACCTCTCCAGAAGTTATCAAGGATTATTTGAAATATGTAATTGTTTGTTGTGACTATTAACAGTATTCCAACAGATTTGTTTATTTTGTTAAATTCTAAACTGGTTTGACCGTATGTATTATTTGAAATGTTTTAAGTTGATATTTTACTGATATCAAATGATGCAAGTGGTACAAGCTTGCTGAGATATTTGAAACTTACGCGGTACTCCAAATTATTCTAGGTGATCTTTCTGATTTTAATTTTTATAATTAATAGGGCGTCACTTTGGTTGCCACCAAATTATCAGTCTGGTTGATAATCTGTCTGAGTGATGAAGCCACACATTGTATTTTATCAATTTTTAAAGTTTAATTCTCAAGTTGTCTTTGAAGCACCTAGTTGGGATACTGTATTCTCCTCATTTAAGGATTAATAACTGCTAATTTATCTAATTTAAATTTCACCCTGCTTTTAAGTTTTGTCCTCAAAGTTGTGTCTCAAATCAGAGACCAAGTATTTTTAAATCATGTTGATCGAAGAAAAATTCCAACTTCAAAGCTGCTATTTGAAGTCCTAATTTAGCCTTTGTATTATCATAATTATGTGCTACTTAGAAATCTGAATAAATATGTTTATATACCAAATGGTTGGAGATCAGAGAGTTTAATGTGGTGATCTTTCTTAAATCTGTATTTGTCCTGTTTTTTAGGCAGCAGAGTATGAGGTGACCATACATAACATGAAGTATGTTATCCAGCAGCTGATGCATACTGACCTTGAATCTCCAGAAGGCCACGCCTTGATGTCCGCCGGACTACACACAGAAATATTGTAAGTTACATGAAGTGGACACTCGTAAACTTATCAGTATCGCTTGTTTAACAGAATGTGTTATTATACCACAGGGATCATAATCCTTGATGGCATTCACACAAAATCGACAAGCCAGGGTAACACTGTCTAATAAGGTACATTCACCTTATACAAGCTTAACCCTCATCACATGTATGCAACACAGTCATCTTTTTATTTAAATTGTTTTTTAACTTTTGCCTGCTAATCATGACAATAGTCGTTTTTAATCCATTTTATCATGTTTGTTGGCTGATTTCACTGTTGTTGGGAATGAAATGTTTGGTCTCAAATTAAACAAATATGAGTAATTTTCAACCACTTGAGGTTGTGAATCGTGGTAGGGAAACACCACCTCAAGTGGTTAAAAATTTAAATAAATTAACTTAGCAGAATAAGAGTAGATACTTATCCTGTTTATTGTACTGAATACTATTATTAATATTTATATGCAAATCATGGCCATCTTTAATTTTTTTAGAACACTGACAAATTTGTCTCTCCAATTTCTTTGCAGCCACTTACAGGATTTATTCAGACTTCAATATACTAAATACTAGTATTGATTCCTTAGACTACATCAGTTTTTCAAAAGTTTTGATGCATATTGAATGAATGAATGAAATCTTATATAGCGCATGTATCCAGCCGGCGGCTGTTCAGAGCGCTGAACATCGAGAGTAACTCAGCAAGGCCTGTTATCATTCAAATTCCAACTCAGTCTCCTGGGAGATATACAGCTGAGCTGCCATTGAGGCGCATCAAGCTATTTTCATTCCAAGCAAATTCGCCTTATGTGCCAAGCACTCACACATTGTGGATTTTCTGGGGTCTCGCTGGATGGAAACTGCGCCTACGTCCATTGAGGTTCTTTTACGTCCAGCTCTAGATCAGTCAGACAAGCCATCTGATTTACATGGTTCTCTGAGCCCCACGAGTGTATACAGCACCTGGCAGTCACCAGGCGGTCACCCATCCAATTATGAACCGGGTGCGACGTTGCTTAACTTCAGTGATAGAGCCAATCACGATGAGCAAACGCCGTAATCCGTATATTCTGGTTATAGCAGCCATCTTTGATATACTTTGTCAAATTAGAAACTGATCACACTGATAGCTTCAATATACTGAGTACTGTTATTAATTCCTTGACAACATCAATTTTTAAGAAAATTCAGAAACATTTATCGTGGCAGTCTTTGTCTGTTTTTTCACTTATTGTCACCCTGATATCTTTAAGATCACTTCTTTAATTTGCATACTGTTAAATTTGCTGAAAAAACTTGTATTACCTTCGTGGCTGCATTGGTTTTTCAGAAAGATTAGAAGGATATTCGGGTCATGGCCATCATTTTGCAATCTAATTTCGTCACATTAGGGCTGATGTCCTTCAGGACTTAGTTTAATCTTTTCCAGTGGTATTATTCTATTAAATGAATATTTTACAAGTGGAAAAGATAATAAAGCACTCTTCAACTCATGACATATATTTTTGTTATATTTTCATTTACACATCACAATGTGCTTCTGTTGATTTTTAATATAATTGTGATATTTTCAGTAAGATATGGGACATGACGGAAGAGCTTGAAAAGGTGAGAAAAATACATCTTGAGCGGAGATGGAAAAACAATCAGCACAATGACTCCATATGTTCTCGCCAGCTCCCAGACGGAACCACGCTCACAGAGATGGAATTCAGATACATGAAGTAAGTAAGATTTGATATCTTCATTACCAGTAACTAACCTTGTTTCGCCAGATTTTTTAAGCTACAGGGAAACTCATTACCTGATTATATGATTGATTGATTTATTTTTTGTATACAATTGAACCAGTGGGCATAAAAGTGACTAATAAATGTGATTGCATTATTATGAAGTCAATGTCTATCAATTATCACATGAGAAATGTGGCTTAGTGATTGAGTATGCTGTTTCTGCACGTATGGTACCATATTTGTTTGTTTTTCAGGAGAGAATACCCAGAAAATCGCACTCCTAAGATGATTCTGTACGAGTACACGTTGAAAGAAGGAATACCAAAACCACAGTACATTTGGGTAATTATTCAACCATTTTTTTACACATTTTTCTGTCATATTTTTTCTCTAAAATATCTGGAATTCCTTAATTCTTTGTGTTAATCTCAATTGAAAAATAGAAACATGTATTTGTTGCAATGAATGGGTAAGAATGTGTTTACTGCATAATACGATGGTGAAGAGTCAAAACGACCAATGTCCTTTGCTTAGTACCAAGTAGTTTGGTCATTTTGACTCTTCACCATTATTGTGTATTGTGTGATAAAAATGCACTTTTATCTTGTCATAAATTAAATATACCTATAATTGTTGGGAATTGGCTGAAAATTTGTAATCAATGATCAGTTTGAACTAATTGTTGCGTGTATAACTAACTTATTAATTTGGTTTAATGAAGTGTTGCACAGTCTGTTTTTGACAATGCAGAAATTCTGATGTTTTTCGGTTGCAGGAATTGGACAAGAAAGAGCAAACTTTTTCAGCCAAGGTTATTGTGGGAATGCACAGCTACGCCTCCACATTAAGGTTTTTCTAGTTTAGATTTACACAAAAAACTACACTTTAAGTTATGAATTATTATATGTTTATGCAAAAGTATTTCTTGAATCTACACATTTTTACTGGAATTTTTTGGATTTGACATTATATCTTATATGGGGTCACTGTATTTTTCTTAATTAGGGGAGGATATGTGTAAGGTAGATGCTCAACCCAGTGCCCCGCTGTATATGGATGGGTGTCCCAAGCGATAGCTAACTGATAGCTTCTAATCCTAACTGACAGTCCTGATCTATTGATATCTTTAATTTTATTCTGCAACTTTAAATTTAGTTTGCCATATCAGGGCACATATGTGTTTAATTTCCAAGGCAGAATTTTTTTTTTTCAAATTTGACATTTTAAGTTGTATGCGATGTTACAGAGAGAAGAGTAAGAAGTTTTGTGAGCAGTCGGCTGCTGTTGTGTGCTTACGAGCTATCGGTATCGATGACGGTAATAAAACCAGTAGTGAAAAGGCAGCATTATTGGGTGAGCAGTTGATATCAGCAGAAAATAACACATCCGGAAATAAGAAACTTAGATGCAAAGGTACAGCACACAATGAAAGGTCAACAGACCACAACCCTGAAAATGATGTGGAGGGAAAGAGTCTCCTGGTTGAAGATCAGTTTAGAACGAAAGACTTGAAAGAAATTGATCATGCAGGAAATAATGAGGTACATGCTGATGGAATGTCACCTGCATTGACCTGCTTTATTTCAAAACGCTTCGACAATGTAAGTAAAGACATGAATCAATCATCTACTTACTCAACATCTGAGATATCAGACATGAATCAAGAAATATCAAACATAACTGTGGTGGGGGTTTCATCTGGCGAAGATGATAGCAAACATTGTTCAGATGTGAAAAATCGCAATTGTGGTGTGAAATCTTGTCAAGGCAAAGATGTGTCACAACAATCATTGTGTACATGTGCCCCATCATCGCCACAGTCAGATAAGCGTAGTCACAGTCCACCAGAGACGGAGGACGCGGGAAAGAGGATAAAATCTGTGACATTAACTAATACAGTGCCTGATGAACATGTCACATAACACTTTGTTTGCCAACAGGCTGAAGAAAAATTAAATTATGCAAATTAATTGTTCTTAATTTCATTCACCTTTTAAAAAAATTGTGTTGAATGTTTTAAAATGTTCACAATGTTGCAATATGTAGGTTAATAATATTTATCTTGGAAGTGCCAGGTGTTTGACAAATAGCTGACGCTTAACATGCATATTTATTATTGTTTTATTATGTGACCCATCTGCACGTAATTAGTGGATTCTCACTTCTTTTTTATGTTCAATGTGCCCTTTCAAAATATTTTCTGAAATATATGATCTGCTTGATTTTGTGCAGATTGGTCACATCATTATATGTATGCAAACTCAACAGCTCTTTTTGTCCTGTTCACATCCTATTCAGGCAGATTTGATAGAAATTTAATCAAGTGATATATAGACGTATCAAAACCGGCACAGTTCTAAGATATAGAACATTCAATTATTTCATATTGCACACACACATCCCTCTCTGCCCAAACAGCTTTATTTAACTTATAACTAATTCAACTTTTATCTGTGCCAGATAGCTATAAAAACAAAATGTGCTATTTCAGGGAGGGATATGTTTTTAAAAATACCAACTCAATCAATTTTAAAATGGTCGACTTGTGACCGTTATTGACTTTTAATATGCGTAATATCTGAAAACATTGCCAGATAGCTGGACCATTACTATAAAACAAATTGTGTGGTTTCAGGTACCGCGACCCACAAGTTCTAAGTTGTTGAAAATTATTTGTATTTGTTCAACCTGAGACCGAATATTTGCTAATAGTATTGATTTTTAAGCATATATTTAATTCTCAATGACTGTGATCTACCCTGCTACTTAACCCTTCAAGCGTTTAAATCATGGGGACTGAAGGGTTTTTTCAATTTGAAATTGTTGCAATTATTTTGAGGTGTATTGATAAAATGACTATGAACAGTCATTTCCATGCAACTTGCCTGATTGTAGCAAACACTTGATTTTGAGTCTATGAAGATTTAGTGTTGGGCCACATCATGCGACGTAGGCCTAGCATTGAACCAACCCATACACAATGAAAGTGTTTGTTTGGTGAATAAATCACATTTGTAATCTATAAACAATAGACTATAACAATAGACTCGGTCCAGCCTACTCTGCCCAGCAGAAATTCAGGATGAAGATTATCCAACTTGTGATTCATTGCAGTGTGAAATAAGCTTGTTATCAAAATAGACATTTTTTTTCTGAAGAATTATTTGTTTATCAATTGGAAAAATTCAATAAACATGAAATGATAACGTAATAAATTGAAAGACTTCTCGTTTCCGTCATTTTTAGTTGTGACGCCGTTCGTTTCTGACTGATGGTAGTTAGTTTATTGTTTTTTTGTATATATCTTTACTTCCCATATTTCTAAATCCCACCAAGAATATTCGTGGGTAAATAATCCACATACATTCAGTATTTTCCTGTTGATTGTTGTTGTAGTAGTCCCTTTTATCCGAATTTTAAATTTTCTACTTATTTGATATAATTATGATATTGTTTATTCTGTTACTGTGAAATTAATACCCCGCTCACGCAGTGGAGTGAAGGATTTTGTCAGCATAAGCAGCATGTCTCGCTCTACGACTGTGTTAATGTGGCCGCTTCCAGACAATTTCTTGACCAACAAATGTCAACTTCTGTCGGACTATCTGATCTGAACGCCTATCTCAATTAGCGCTAAATAGACATCTGTTTTCTAGATCCACTAATAGTACAGCTATCTAACATCAAGTCAATATATACCGTATAGGCGTTTACTGGGAACACAGCACCTGGTAGAAAACTGTACTATAACGTCTTACAAAGCCAAAAGGCAGTAACCGTTTACTTTACAAGTGAACAGTTAATAGCCACGGCACTATCACCGCTCGTCGCTTCCACAGCGCTAATTAAGCTGTCATGACAACGACATAACCCAACATAATTATAATCACAATTCTGTGATATTCATATTACATGTGACGTTTAAAATCAGCTTTCATCGTGACATTCCCTTAACATAAATAATTCTTTGTGTTTTGTCGCGATTTAATTGAATTGAATTTGAATATGGCTCATTTCATTATTCACATCGGGACGCAGATGGTTAATAGACGTCACAGTCAGGCGACAAATCTCACACCAAGGCAGGTGATGATACCTATCTGTCAGCTGGTTGCTAGTACTGGCAAGCACTCTTTTTACCCCTCAGCCATTAAGGCTGTGGGGGTATTGTGATCACCAGAGGCGGGCGGTCAGAAATTCAGCTCTTACTAAAAAGTTAACTGATGAATTTTGTTTATTTTTTACAGACATGACCTATGTGCCTGGGCAATTAATCCCATATATTTTTTTTGCACCATGCCATATGCGGCCATTTTCCAAGATGGCCGCCTGAAAAGCTTGTTGGCACCATAACTTAAGAACCGTTGGTTGGATTGCATTCAAATCTGGTATGGCTGTTCTCTAGGTATTTCTGATGATCTGATTAACTTTTGGGAAGAATCCATTAAAAAAAAATGGCTGCCGCAGCCATTTAAAAAAAGATGGCCGCCTAAAAAGCTTGTGGGCACGATTACTTATGAACCGTTGCTTGGATTGCATTCAAATTTGGTATGCTTGTTCTCTAGGTATTTTTGATGATCTGATTAACTTTTGAGATGAATCCATTAAAAACAAAATGGCTGCCGTAGCCCTTTAAAAAAATCGACATGGTGGTAGTGTGGGTCATTTTTTCTCATTATTTCTTGATATTGATGGACAGAGCCTACGGCTGAGGGGTCCTGCCATCAATTAATGGCTATTGTTTTACTCAAAATCATCGTAGTTCACTCAGAATGCCTGATTATAAAACGCACCATAAGTTTCAATTTTTTTAGATATTTCAACGAACATATTTCCAGTTATAAAACGCTGTTACTAACAGGCAATATACGGTACACTTCGTTTCCGGAATCCGGAGCAGTTCTTGAAAACTACGGGGTGGATTGCAGTCATATTGCACATACATGATCTCTAAGGCCCCTGGTTGTGCCTTTTCTGGTTTTTAGTTTGTCGACTTGACAAACTTTTAAGCTGGTTTTCTACACAAACGTCTGTCGTTAACTTCCGTTACTGTCTGTGCAATGTCAGAAGGCAATATCTGCTCCCTGGTATACTAGGCATTTACTGCTTTTTAACTGGCGTCCCGTCTCTTCCTGCCATAGCGCTGCCAAAAGGCTGTATTTGTTCACTTGTAAATCAAGTATATACTTCCTTTTCGCTGATGTCACTGCCTCCTTTTGGCTCACACTGACCCAATGTTGGTTAAATGTTGTGCCATCATCTATGACACTCTTCCAACATTGAGCCAACATTGTGTCAGGGTATTGAGTTGCCGGTGTTCCCTGCAAAAATGAGACCTTTAGCCAATGCTGTTTTACAGCTGAGCCATGGTCGTAGACGATGGGCCAGCAGTAAGTTAGCATTGGGTGAACGTTTATCTTGTCAAGGCCTATATACCGGCCCAGTGTTGTAAACGGTGGGCCACTATCAGGCTAACATTGTGTCAATAACTAGAGTTTGCTGATCAGCTGTGACTGCAACCAAGCCGACACGAGGCATTGACCCAATGTTGTTCTAATGCTGGCCCGCCGTCTTCGACGTCGGCACAACATTAAAACAACATTGGGTCAATGCCTCGTGATAGCTGGGTAGGTGTTCATGAATGCCAGCAGTCTGTAGCGGGAGGGCCAGCCACCTTCCCCCACCCCTCTCTGCCTCACTTGACACAACAGTGTTATGTTACGCAATATAACAATTAGGTCTTAGCTAAGATATTTATATCCAAAAATTGCAAATTTTGTATTAATAAAATTAGATTTTTGGATTCGGCAGTAAAAGGCATTGCACATTGATATAATTTATACACTTCTGGTGTGAAAAATGACCGAATAATGTAATTTATTGCAATGCCCGATCATGTGGTAAGTTCACCCTTTCATTACGACCATCTGACATGAAAAGGGGACAAAGTATGGTGAGCTATACATTTTTTTTTTTTTTTTTTTTGCCTGAGTTTGTGTCCTATTTAGGGGAAATAGGGGTGCTGTGTGTGAGAAACGGTTGACATTTCTGTACACCAGTTCTTGTGAATATGTCCAATATAACGTTTGGGGTCTCTAGGTTGGCCCCAGGACATTTCGCACCATAGACGTTTTGCCCCCCAAGACGTTTCGCACCCATCTTCAAGACATTTCGCCCCCGTCGCCGTGACGACTTTTCCCAGTTTAAGACGTTTCGCCCCCCTGTGAGACGTTTCACACTCACAGAAGACGTTTGGCCCAAATGTGAGACGTTTCGCCCCCTATGTGAGACGTTTCGACCCCTATTGAGACGTTTCGCCCCCTAGGGAAGACGTTTCGCCCCCTGGAAAAGACGTTTCGCCCCCTTTCTAAATTAAGACATTTCGAACCCTTATGTGAGACGTTTCGCCCCCATTCTTATAGCGGCCAAGAAAACATTTCCACATACCACAAAACATATTGTTTAGACCATCGACATCATCACAATTAATTGCAGACTATTATTATTTTTACTAATAAATAGTAGTATTTCTATCTATGAACTTGCGTTTATATTTAGGCCTACCGTATTCTGTTTTGTAAAATTGATATTGTATAACATACAGAGTCATATAAATATATATACCCAGGGGGCAAACATCAATTTTTTTGGAAAACAGATACGGCGTGTTGTAAAAGGTTGGGCACTTGAATCGATATCTACATATGTGAAGGATCACAATCCAGGTGCACAACCTTGCAAATCGACTACTGAAAATTGGCAGGAAGCCAATAACGGCGGCCATTATCGAAAAAACGGAATTTGTCAATATCTCGCTCAATATTTTAGATATTTTGTTTTTAAAGTTATCTAGACCAATGTTTTGAGGGTCAAAGATCACAATAAAATCACGCTTGATGCAAAATAATGACTCCTTGACATAATATCACGTTGAGTAGTGCTGTGTTTTGTTAGCATAGAACATAACAATGTAAGCGCGTCGTCATTCCAATAAATTTAAGGAAGTGTAAAATGTCCACACATCTTAGCATTCTTAGTTGAATGTTATTGTTTATGGTGGCTGGTTATTTATTTGTAGTAGTTAGAAGCCAAGTCACTCAAATTCAGCATGTCAGCAAAGAGGGGCATAGAAGGTGGTGTGTCAATGAATCCTGAACCTTCAAAGAAGAAAAATTCAACCTCTATTCTCAGCATAGACTATACAAAGTGCATTGTGTGTCAACAATATAGTGTAAAACCATTGTGTGATATCACATTCAGCAAATAGTTGATTCTGGCAATGAATGCTAGACAAGATGGCACTTATATTATGCTGATGATGTAGTAGAGGGGACGTGGCTTGACGACAAGTTCCCTAAGTGGCATGATAAATGTAGAAACTGGTATACAAACACGAAAAGTTATACCTATGCTCAAACAAAACGTCATCAGAAAGAAAGTGCAGCGGACTCAGTCCAACCATTGTGCAGTAGGCTTACATCTTCTGAGAAACCTCACACAAGTCATCAACAAAACACACCAATATTTAAATAAAATAACACATGTATGATCTGCAACAAAAATTGGTACAGATGCAAAGAACCAACTAGATTGGTGTCTATAAAAAACAGTCAAAATGCAATCTTGGCTCAGGCTCAAAGGCTGGAAAGAGAGGATATCATGTTAAGATTGATTGGTCCAGGACATGACATGGTGGCAAATGATATAAGCCATCACAAATCTTGTATAAATAAGTCCAAGGCCATCCGCACACCTCTTTTCAATGATAAGTGTGATTTTCAGATCAAATCACTGCCAGACCAGTATAGAACCATTATCCAGGAGTAAAATGAGTAAAAAATGCTGATGAATACCGAGCAAGCAGCCTTAAATGGAAGCTGAAAGAGAACTACGGTAAATCAATCGCCATATTTAGTCAGGCATGTGGATCAGGATTCAATTGTGAAAGCACACAAGTGATGATCATAGGACACTACAACGTGCCTCAAAGATACTCAGAAATGCTGCTAAGCAGTGCAGCTGAAATATCATTCTTCAGCTGCTGAGAAAATGGTTCCAGATAAGCTTAATGTTTAACTTCACCAGCATTGTGCTCTCTGAGAAAACACCAGATCTTCTTGATTCTGGAAGAGTGAAAGTGGAGTCTGCAGTGAAAGAAAAAACTCTAACCATGTCTCAACAAATTTTGCAGCACACATTTGGGATACATACTCCATTGGGAATAGCTACAACTCACTATCTGTTCAATCACACACACAGCAAATCTTTGATTACTCTAAACAACCGACTGGCTCACGGAATAAGATCATGCAGCAGGTGGAAGAAGTTGGTGTGTACACTCCACAAAGCATGTCTAACAACAGGAAGATGTCACACGTCTTTGCAATGAACAATCTAGATTGCAAGAAGAAGAAATAAGAGGGTGGTAGCTTCAATGCGACAACAGCAATCATCATTGAAAAACCAGATTCCTCAGACTATGATCAAGGCAATAACAATCTCTACATCAACACCAGAGCAAGGAAAGACTCTTCCTTCTGGTCTTAGCATTTCTATACCGACCATTTGCATTTCAGCAAAAGATAGACAGATATCCAGGTCTATTGGTAATCTGGTAATATCATGGGTGTAGACTGTTTACACATACAAGCTGACAGGACATCTGAATACATTCTTCTTGTATATCTCTTGGGTAGAGCGGCAACCACATCACACCTTCTTGACATTCCATGTGAGACAGAAAGTTGCTTACCAGGAATTTCTGTATTCTGTGCAAGACTTCATCTACACAACCAAGCCAGCAAGACTGGATGCTAACCTTTCATCCCTTTCAATCCAGCTGTGCTTAAGGATGAAATGACACGGTTGGTGAAGATATCATGTTTGCTCGGCGACCAGTGGACTGTAATAACTAGAGAGCAGGCGACATATGAAGCTGCAGCTGCTATCAGGGACAAGTATAAGGACGAGTTCAACAATGCAGTCTTGCTGTTAGGTCTTAGGTGGCTCTCAGCTACGTCAAGGTCATTTGTAAGATTACCAGGGATCCAGGCCTCTGCCAGGAGGGAACGACAACAAGATCTTTAGGGGAAAGCTGACTACTATCAGATAATGTATGCTATCCGAATTCTAAGTGAAACCATGTGGCGATTATCCTGGGAAGCCTTCGACACTTGGGTGGCTGATAAAGACATGGAGTCTTGGATAAGTTCCACAGAGCACATTGTAAAAGCAGTGATTGAAAACAAGATTGATTCCACTGAGCAGCTTCTGAAAATCCAAGGTTCTAGCCTACAGCTTGCAGCTCTTCACGGAAACATGTTGAATTTCCAGAGAACATAAGAAGACCAGCCAACAGCAGTGTTTTGGTCTAATTTTCTGGAAATGTCCGATATACTACACAGATGCATATTTCATCAGCGTTAGGGTAATTGACCGTGATATTTAAACAACTATCACAACTATCTCCATTTTTAGTCATCTGTTAACCACACTGAATTATCCTCTAGACTAATTGTTATATAGCTGTGTGCTAATCCCTAGAGTGGGGGTTTTGTCAGAATTATTTTTAGTATTATTAAATTTTATTATTCATGAAACTGTAGCCCGATTACGTTGTGAAGATATTATTATACCAAATGTTGTAAACCTGCAAAGGTTAATTCTTTTTTATATCAAGTTTATCATAATAAATAAACATATTATTTTTATGACGTTGATTGTTTTCCTGTCAATAGTGCTTAGTTATAATTAGCGGTGAATATTATTTTCAAAACATAAAAGCATAGCTTTTTCCACTAGCATGTTAAGTAGACATAACATCAGTCCAAGGTTGGTTTTATGTTAATCTTTGACCCTGAAAACATAGGTCTAGACATCTTCAAAAGAAAATTTTCTTAAATATTGACCGAGATATTGACAAATTCTTGTTTTTCGGTAATGGCCGCCGTTATTGGCTTCCTGCCAATTTTGAGTAGTCGATTTGCAAGGTTGTGCACCTAGGTTGTGATCCCAGATATATGTAGATATCATTTCAGGTGCCCAACCTTTCACAACACGCCGTGTCAGGAAATCTGGTCTTGCCCCCTGGGTAATACGTTCACAGAGTTGAGTAAGAATTGCATACTTGCATTAGGCTGCATGTACCAGGAGAACGAATCTAAAGGGTTTCGGGGGGGGGGGGTTATTAGGCAGATCCTGCTCAATTGCAATTAACACGGCGTGATCTACATCAGGCGTCACGACGCTATATTGTTGTGCTGTATTACGAATAATTATTTTTTCTCTATCTTCACGAATATTATACAGTTTTTAAGAGTAGGGTGCAGAACGTCTTTCGTAAATATAAAGAGAGGGTGAAACTTCTTTCCGAATAATACATGGGATGGCAATCTTATGCTGTTTTATAATTAGGGTGCGAAAAGTCTTTCTTAAAAATGAATATCATGCTGATTGATGGATAGCGGGCGAAACATCTTTCCTAATTATGAAAAGGGTGCGAATCGTCTTTCCAAATTATAACTATAGGGGGCAAAACGTCTTTCTCATTAGGGGGGGCGAAACGTCTTACCAAAATATGAAGAGGGGGCGAAACGTCTTTCCTAATAATAAAATGGGTGCGAAACGTCTTTCCTAAATATGACTTGGGGGCGAAACGTCTCTCTGAAATATGGTTTGGGTGCGAAACGTCTTTATGAAATATGGTTTGGGTGCGAAACGTCTTTCTAAAATATGGTTTGGGTGCGAAACGTCTTCCTGAACTATGAAAACGGGGGCGAAACGTCTTTCCTATTTATGCGGTGGGGGCGAAACGTCTTTCCCAAGTATGAGTTGGGGGCGAAACGTCTCACTAAAAAATGGTGCGAACTGACTATGGGGCGAAAAGTCTGTGTACCCCTAGGTTAGGTAGGCCTACTTTCGTCTTTAAGAAGTGTTCAGATAAAATATATGTTCATGATCAAATATAGTGATTAGACCGTGAAGGGTTTTGATTGGAATAATATTGGCCAAGCGTCGCAGACAGTGGCCCAGCATTACATTAGCATTGGGCCAATGTATCGTGTTATCTGGTGTTTCTGGCGCCTGATGTAAAGAATACCCAGTGCCTGACTTATAAAGAGTAGGCTTAATTGTGGGATTCCCACAAAAAATAAAACTGTCCCAGCATCATTCTATCGCTGCGCCACACTTTGAGCAATATCTTTGTTTTTGACGCAACAAGTTAATTTTAGTGGGCCATAGGATTTTTGAAGATAAGGCCCTGCCTGCTGAATTAAAGGGACTGGTTCAGGCTAAAATCATAAAAAAAATCAGTGATTCTATTTTGGCTTAGTAATATGACCATATAATGTAAACATGTCCATAGAATAGAATTGCAAAAGTTTTTTTTAAACTTTGTGCTGTGCATTTACCAGTTAGGCTAGATATAGAGACGAAATTCCCGTATTTCTTATTTTTGACATGGTAGTGCCGCCAATAAATGCCCATTACGGCGCACACTGTCAAATTGTGAGCTGTGTATCGCTGTATTAGTTTCAGTATTAGTATTCAGAGTTGTTAGAACAGAGTCAAGGTTCGGCATCCCATGATCCAAAACATAGGCCTATATGCTTAACAATACAATTTAAATGAAGTATGGCAGAAAACGAGCTACTAAAACCAAAATGTAGTTGAAATGTTGCTGATTCCAACGAAATATTGGACTGTAACCCGACTGTAACCTCGCCACAAGGTAACCTCGCCACAGGTAATCTCGCCACAGATTTGGTAGCCTCGCCACAGAAGGCTGAGTAACCTCGCCACAGCTTTGGTAACTTTGCCACATGGGGCTAAGTAACCTCGCCACAACTTCGCCACACCTGTTGTATCCGCATTTATCAATGTATTTTCAAAGAGAAATCTCTACCTTGAACGTGGTGTAGATGTCTATATAGACTTAGAATATATGTGCCATTAAGATCAAAAGCAAAAAAAATTCTAAAAAAATGGACCAATATATAACGAATAATAATAGGTCTACAAATTTTTTTGTACAGCAAATATTGTAGAAAATTTGTTCATTGTGACTAATAATAATAATATATTAACCCTTAAACCGCTGAATTGAATAATTTAAATTTTCACACACTTGGAGTTTTGTCTCACTACCTTGACCCACAACTTTAAGTGAGAGAAAACAACTCGTATTTGATTAATTTGTAATTTAAGACTAAGCAATTTACAAATCTTGATGTTTAAATGGCTAATAAAACGGATTAAAGCGACTACAGTCGCGCTTAGCGGTTTAAGGTGAATAGGTGTAGGCCTAGCGGCAACAACAGAGGAAGTTGATGACACTGCCCCAAGAAGAGATCCGACAGCACCCGAGGAAGACAATGAGTAGCACTCAAGCTATGTGATCGACTCCAATAACACTCGATATTGTTGACGCAATTGTTTGACACAAGTGATATTAACTCATGTGAGTGCGTGGTGACGTGAAGGCGATTGCAAACGCTGAATGTTAAACCATTTTTTCTTCTTCCGGTTTTAATAATAGCATAACCGCCAATATGAATCTTTGATATTTCTATCAGCATGAAAACCTGATGAACGTTTAATATGGAATATGAGGTGATATGAATGACCCTTAAGTGTTTTATTTGTTGTTGGGAAAATGTCCCCCTTTTGAAATAATAATGGTTCACATGCCCCATCGTCTAAGGCCAATGCCCCCCCTCTGAAAAATATCATGGCCCCTTGGCCCCCTTTTTCCAATTTATAAATCGGGCACTGAATATGTAATAGTACCAATCTCATACATATAAATTTAACTATTTATATTGCCGTATATTAACCGTCTGCGTCACTATGTTTGGGCTATATTCAAGTTAAACTTAACGTAGATTTTAACCTCAGTCTATGCTAAAAACACAAATAGTAGGCCTAATTTATGTTCTTGTATTATGGACCCTATCGATAGAAGCTGATATTCAACATCACATTGTAATAAAGGCCTAAATATCACGCTAATAGGGATCTAATTAGAAGTTACTAAAATGTGTGGTACCAAAGCCAAAACTTTTTTTTGAATTGAATTTACAAATAGTAATAGGGGGCCTATTATTAATAAATGATGTTCCTTTAATGCTGGGTAAACGATGTAGAGGGCGGCACAACAATAAACTAAATATCCAGTTATCCTTGGTTTAATGCTAGTCCGCCGTCTGCACTGCTGGCCCAACATTAAACTAACATTAAGTCGATGTAGCTTCTGTGGAAAGTATAGCGTATATAGCTAGTGTAATATATTATGAGATTATGCTTTGTACGCATCGCGTTGACTACTACAATGAGGCAATACCGCTGGAGTACAATCACACGTGTCTTGCCATAGAGTTAGGGACGCACCATTTGATTTCTGGGGGGGGGGGGGCCTAGACTATTTTTGAAAAAAAATGTTTGTTTTCAAATTTCTGTAAAAAAAAATATATGCTGAAAACTTGTACATAAAAAAATAATATGTTGAGAGATTGTGCCAAAAAAAATTGTTGATAATTTTAATTGTTGATAATCTTTGAAGAGGCTCATCAAAGTGGAATTTAAAATAAACGACACACAAAGAATAATTGGAGCGCAAAATATTTCTAGGAAAATTCTCAAGATCGCTACAAGTTATTATTTAACAGTGAAATTGGACGCGGCTTTGCTCATGTATTTTTTGTTTGTTTCTGGTCGGCTCTTTGTCTATTTAGGAATGTGATATTTTTCTATTTTTTTGCGAATGTTTAGAGC
The DNA here is from genome assembly GCA_964017125.1 of Flabesymbios commensalis. NCBI lineage: Eukaryota > Metazoa > Annelida > Polychaeta > Terebellida > Flabelligeridae > Flabesymbios > Flabesymbios commensalis. The sequence continues at coordinate 56,783,305 of OZ024909.1, read as the reverse complement.
GGGTTCGGGTATTTCCGAACACCTAAGCCTCTGCACTTGATGTCTGGTGTCCCCATTTGTCTATCAGCTCCCCACGTGACATCAGTTGATGAATGAAACTATGATTGATGACGTAATTAACCACGTGCACGGCCATTCATGAATCTGAAAGTTGTACAGGAAGTTGTAGTACCCAAGGTAACGGCGGGTATACTCGAAATAGAGGGGGTAATGTCGAACACCAAGTAGGGTATAATCGAACACCCACCCATTTTTTAATCTAAAGAGAAAATAACCAGTCTAGAAGCAGGAACATGCGCAGTATACTCAAATATGATACAAATAGAAACAATGTCAATTGTAATTCGTCCACAAAAAAAATATAAAACAAAAAAATATTAGGAAATGCCACTGTTCGAGATTACCCGAATCTATTGAAATCTGTGATTTTTTTTCATAGTTTCCTTCATATTACTTTTCAAACCCGCATAGTAACGTCACAACCGTTTGCAGGCCTACAAATCGCTCCATTGATGTATTTCCTTTCGAAATGACGCATTCGCTGTGAAACTGTGGTGTAGGCCCTATAGGCCTAGTGTTCGTAATTAGACGAAACCAAATTAATTGATGGGTCTATTTCCGAACACGTCCCAAATGATAAGGCTATCATGACCATAGATTTCCCCTATATCTATGATCATGACCATTGCCTGGCGAGCCCTGCCAATTTCATTTATGGCCGGGTATTGACCAAGGTTCTTAGTCACGTGACCATCATGCCTGTGCTATTGAGGCCAGTGAATAATTTTCTGGGTCAAGTCATAGGAAATGCGTCAAAGGGGAAATACAATACTGTGAACAACTCTTCATCCGGGGAAGTGACCTTTCAAAAATGTCTGAAATCGGGGATTACCCTATTTTCATCTAAAAATAGCAACAATTTACAAACATTCGCCACTGGGGCATACCAGAGGCTACATGAAGCTCGGCCACGCCGCGTAGTGTGGCTCTGGGAACCAGAGTATCATGACCAAAAATTGTTTTTTGATGTTTTTATATCTAGGAGGTGCATTGCAAGGTACATTTTCCCATATAAATAAAAATTCCAGGATTGATAATACTTATCATAAATAGACCATTACCTTCCGTGTAATTACCTTAATTTTTAAAGACTTGTCTACTTTACGACATTTTGAAAGTGACTTTTTAAAATAGCAAAATTAATGGATATGAAATTGGTCCATAATAACGGTGCGTGACAGAACAGTCACGCACAACGGGCAGCTCTGCCTGACACAATTTATTCATGTCTAGCCAGCAACGGGATGAAATATATTAGCAATGTTCGGAAATACCCCCCCCCCCCGTTCGGAAATAC